>JAWNLL010000373.1:32500-632500 GCA_035042425.1 Drosophila flavopinicola
TGGCAGCTCGAAAAAAGTTTACTCCACCTTTAGTAATTGCACCATGGGCTAGATCAATTTGTATTGTCATTCTAAGCATACTGGCAGTAACTTTTGGGGGTCTCCGACGATTCCTTCCTATGTGTTACAAACATCAGCACAAACTTAATATACTATTTTCTTCGAAAATAGTATAAACAGAAACTATTTTTTAATGGGGGATCATAAAAACAAAATAGTGTGCCCCTACTTAGAATATACGATAAAATCACTGAATATATTCGATTGTCAAGCTATTGATTATCGGGCTCACTAAAATATCGAGTTAAAGATTGCAATCGTTTGATATATCGATGTTTAGTACATCTCTATTGAAATAGACGTATTTTTGTTTTGAGAAGTTGATATAAAATGGCTAGCAAATTATTAATGCCGTTTATGGCATGTAATTGGAAGGCATCTGTATTTCGTCTTGGCAATAATGTGAACTATGTGTGCGCTCCATTCAATTGTACTTTTGTACGAAACACTAGTTTTTTCAATAAGTGTAAGTACACGTGCCGTAAATTCAGTTTATAATTATTATATCACACGCTCAGCACTAAAGTTTACAAATTTTGAATTGAATTCTTTTGTTCGAGCATATGTAAAGATCGAATAGTGTTAGATGCAGAATGTGGCTAAAATACATTATGGAGGTGAACTGCAAAAACATTGCACACTCCTGTTAGCTGCGGGCTAATTTGCCGGTTGGGCATAAAGGATTTGGTCTGGAGTACTCAATTAAATATGCTTATTTGTATATGTGTATATACTTATAGAGGGTATTTCATAAATTTCCACTACATAAATTATATTTATTCTTGGTCGGTACATCAGTCGAGTCGAGAGACTCGTGGGACTAGGGCTGAGTACAGAGTATATCCTAGTATGTCGCCCTCGTCTTGAATTCTCTAGCTTAACTACAATAGTATTCATTTCACTCTTATTTATCTGATGCAAAATGTTTTTTTTCAGTACCTGCTGCCGATATATGGCGCGGAGTAACAGCTGTTAGTAATGCTGGCAAAAAGAGAGGACGCGGCAAAGGATCTGGAAGGAAAGTTGCAAAAGATCTGAATAGAGGACAAACAATTGGACTCGGAAAAAAGAGTTGCATTTGGCCCGGCTTAAATGCACCGATTATACGCGGAAACGAGCTAATTCATCAACAAAAACAACCAGAAAATGCCGACAGAGAACAGAACATTATTAATTTGCGCGACTCAATTGGTAGTTTCAAGTTAGCAAAACTTAGCTCGATTGATCGTGGATGGTCTGGCACAAAAATGCCAGGCCGCAGTATTGGGCCACCGGATGCTGTCGGAGAAGATGTATTTAATTCATTCGACACGCGTGTATTGGAGAATAAAATTGTATTTATTATGAAAGGAAATATGGGCAGAAAGCGACGGTACTCGGTTTTGTCTGTCACAGGAAATGGAAATGGCCTGGCTGGGTTTGCGACAGCCAAGGCTCCTGAGGTTCGAACCGCTCTCCGAAAATCCAAAAATCGTGCGGGACAGAAACTGATCGGCATTAATCTGTTTGAAAACAGAACCATTAATCATGATTTCTATACGGGCTTCGGAAAAACTAAAATCTTTGTTTCCAAGAAACCAGAGGGCTATGGTTTAGTTTGTCATCGGGCTATTCAAACAATATGCAAAGTGATCGGAATAAAAGACGTGCATGCGAAAATTGAGGGTTCAACAAATCTACAGCATATTGTTAAAGCATTTTTTATCGGACTTATGCGTCAGAAAACCTACCAAGATATAGCTAATGAATCACATTTGCATATTGTTGAACATCAAATGGCCAAAAACGGATTTCCACAAATAAAAGCCAGTCCTCTTTTAGAAAAGGAAGTTGCAGGAAACGAACGCATCGACTTTATGCAATTCACTTTGGGCAATAAAATTGTGTTGCGGAAGAAGAAAATGCCGCCATTCTTTGTAAATTCTAAAGGTCATAACCTATATGAGCTTAAGCGAGAGCGTTTTCGAAACCAGGAAAATGTGCGTTTACACAAGCTAGTTAATTCGTATGAATAAGCTAAGAGCTTTAGAAGATTTAACTGTTATAATATTTATCTTTAAATGTGCACATTCTTATGCGAAAACAATGATTACAAATAAAATGTAAATAAAATACTAACCGTAAAGATTATTTATTCGGTTGGGCTAAGCTCGACAAATTGATGGAAACAAATTTAAATAAAATAGCTTCATTATTCCCTTTTTACCTATTTTTAATGGGTTCTGGGTATAACAAAAACAGCTTTATAATATTTATGGTAGGTGTTTTTATTGAATATATTAAAGATTGAATGTCAAATTTGTGTAATTCGATATGAAGTATATGTCCTAAATCCTTAAGACTGTTATTTGTTGATGCCCCAGAGGTTTTCAAGGTCATTTAATAACAACTATAGAATCAAAGTCCCACTGAAAAATCGATTCATCCCCTCATTCGGCTCTCTAAAATTAATTAACATTAAGTCAATTTTGACATTGTTTAGTTCCCTATTCGTTAACTGTATTGAAAGTAATTACAAAAACCTAAGCATGTCATTACTTATGCGACTCATTTATAACATATTCCCACTACTTTCACACATGTTCTTCACACAAAACCTGATGCGCAGTATTTTTTTATTTCGTTTCAATTTGTTTTTATTTTTTGTTTACGATGTCAAGTGGGTTCAAAACTCAAGGCAAAACTAATTTTTTTGTGCATCTTTTAGAAACATTTCCACAGTGCTTTTTTTCTGCATCCAGTTAATGCAATTTTCCGTAAGGATGTTCCCATTTCAAGCAATAACACTTTAAATTATTAACACAGAAATGTAGCTAGTACGTTAATGCATTTATTTAGACAACAACTAGTTTAATTCAATATTCATATGGAAAAAATTATTCCTCATAGGAAGGAGCTGCACTCTTTGTTTTGGAATAATCTCTGACCGGCGAATAAAACTGAAAGTAAACAGATAAATGAGTAAATATTATATAATTTCCAATTAAATAATTCAAAAAATGTTCAGTACGTAACGCTAAATTAAAATATATAGTATGTACATACATATATATATATTATAAATGTACCTTGTATTGTTTTTCTTTATACTCTTGCCAGGGCTCTGGGTTGGATGAACGATTCCATGTAACGTCGGGGTTCCTGGTAGCTAGGCGAGCCATGTAATAGCCTGCGCCAAGCATTCCAATAGCTGTGCAAACATACAGCGGAATCAACTACAACAGAAATATGGTTGAAATCAATATGATTGCTCACACTTCTTTGGTTACGTAAGAGAAAAAAATTAAATGCTTCAACATACCGCTGGATTCTTTTTCAAACTCTGGAGTCCAAGACCCTGCATTCTGAAAGGATTCTAATCAAATATTAATATATTGTACAATATAAACACACAATTATATATTCACCTTTTTTCAGTAACTAGCCGTGAGGTTACACAAATTGCAACAATAGCGTAAATTTTTTCAGAGCTAGCTCATTTGAACTGAGTTATGTTATGTGTACGTCAACATAGCGGAAAGGTTTCGCTCGGAAAAATACCGAAGCACGATTACACATCCAGTGATCCAAAATGCCTATTCCCGCAAATAAAGTATGACAGATCATTCATTCATTCATCATTCTGAAATGAAGAATTGCTCAATATCGGGAAAATCTCTGTAGATTTTGTAGACGGTTGTGTCTCTCACAAAATCCTCACACAAGCTCTAAAGACTTTAGTTTTCGGATATCCAATATATATATAGATATCTATTTATATTTACTTACTTTAATTTATGTTGATGACCAATGAATTTAAAATAACTAGTCTTAAATAAAAATATTAATGATGCAATTATTTTCGTAATATTACATGTTGCTTCCACTTGCTCTTTACTTTTTCAGAACTAATTTAACTAATCTTATATTAGGAAATATGTTTAGCTATCACATTCAATGTCATTATCGATGATTTCATTGTGTTTTTGAAGTGGAAGTGAACGCAGCCAGTAGAAACACACCATATTAAAAACATTTAAGAAAAATACGTTCCGATAATATATTCCTTGTTGCACTATCGATTTCACTAAATCTTATCGATTTGTGCAAATTAATCTATTGTAGCTAACACATCTCCAATTAAAATCGAACAATAACAAAGGTTTATTTACGTCTTGGGTATCAGTAATATAGTCTCGTATTTAGCTACAAAATAATAAAGATGTCGTGGTTTCATCTATGGGATGGATTAAAAACGAAGACATGCAGGTACCTGTTACAAAGGTACCTGGGACAGTTTTTTGAAAATAATCTTAACTTGGAGCAATTAAAAGTGGATCTTTACAATGGAAAAGCTGTTGTGGAAAACATATCACTAAAAGTTAATGTAAGTCGAAGATAGTTTTACTATAGTTGCAACTAATTTTCGATCATAAATATAATAAATATTCAATCACAATGGGTACAAATGCAATGCACATTTTGTAATAGACAATATATTTTCGAAGCAAACAAATTAACACCAATGTAAAGATTTGACTATATGCAACAACGCTTCGTTATTGTCACACCTATCTTTGCATTTATGCTAATTTAACAATACGTCGATTTTAAATATTGTATGAAGGTCAAACATCACCAATATAATGTTTGTGGACTTGTTTTTGCAAATTCATGTGGGCTTATAGAATTTATTTCACGATAGTTGACGAAATAGCAAATTCCAAGCTAATATGTGTGTATAATATAAGCTTAATATGAATGTGGAAATATGTATCCATGTATGACAGCACTGAACAATGTTTGTAAACAAACAACAGCTGACTGCAAAGGCGACCACAGCTATTCAGGAAGGGGGTAAAGTTTTCACTTTTTGGAGAGTATTGTATTTTGTCGTGACGTGTGTAAAGCATTTATTTATTTGTTACTTTAATGTCGACTTATAACACCATTTACATAAAAATGTATTAATAACATGACATCATTTTTATTTTAGGCAATCAATGATCTGTTTGAGGAACAAGGCTGGGCCTTTGAAGTGGTTTCCGGACATGTTGGATGTTTAACGGTAATGGTGCCATGGAATGCACTTATGACCAACGACAGTTCACTGAACATCTCAGATTTGACAATAACACTCAGACCAGTTACGCGTTGTCAAAGTGGAACAACTATGTTGGAGTCGATGTGGTCTTCCGTTAGCAGTTCCATGCAAATGGCGGAAGAATGCATGAAGCAAGTGGATGATGATATACCTTTTTTAAACCACAATCATACGTTGATTGGTTTGGAAAAGTTTGCTGAAACCATTGACAACGGTATGTATTGTTTTAAAAGATTTATACTGTTATCTCGATAAAACTGTTGATATTTGAATTATGTATTTATAAACTATATTTTTTTTCAGTTCTAAATCGTATACATGCAAACCTAACTAATACGACGATAAACATCGAATACACACCGCCAAAGTCTTCAAAAAAGCTTATTATATCATTTAAAGCCAATAATGTTGAGTACAAAAATCAAACTGGATATGAAAAATATACATCATCAAATGAAGACCCAGGGAGTAATACTGATAGCAGCGATCAACGACATAACTTGAATTCCTTGCCGATGATTGCTAAGCATAACTTGGTGACTAATGACTTAACGATTCATACATCAGAGCTGACATATAGTGATCGCCATATGGCGGAATCGGTGTCTGTTGGACGCCTATGTAAAATTGTAGAGTTCAAAGGGTGCCAAAACTTTGAAATAAGTGTAAAACAGACAGAGAATATAGTTGGTCCGAAAATCAACTTGGAAGTGGTAATAGATGACATTTATTTTATGCTTACGCCTCGTCAAACTCATCTGTTAATCCGGATACTAGATGGTTTTGATAAAGTGCGCCCTAAAGATAAGATGTTGAACAAATATTCGGATTTTAAATCCGAAATGACTTATCCACACTGCACTACAAAAATGACTGGTATTGTTGATAAAAATGCCGAATGGTGTACTGAAGAAGATAGCTATAAAAGATCAGAGTATGTGAATACCAATATGAGAAAGATAAAAATATGTCATTCTGATATATCTTCTACATCTACAAACAGCATAACGACGTCAATGACCAATACGGAAATATATAATGGCCCCTTAGAAAAATCGGGTGAAATTCTGAAATTTAAAATGCAAATATTTAAAATTGTTGGCATTATCCTACATAATGATATTCTGTTTGATAACACAGCCAGTAGTATTGGTCCCAACAATACGTATAGCAATGAAAGCTTTGACAACTATTGTAAAATTGCTGATAATTATTTCCCAAGCACATGGTTGGAAAAACCTTTGAAGGAATGTTACATACCATTAATGGACAATAACTATTTACTGTTCCTGGTATCCTCATTAATTGTTAATGGAAATCAGCAGAGGCTATGCAATGAATTAACATTAAAGAGTACATTATCAGCAACGATGTTTGACTTCAGTGAAATACTTGATAACACAGAGAATCACATTATTTTGTTCGACAGAAAAAGGGTGAGTACTTATTAACTTTGTATATCCTATTATAGGTCATTCTCTTTTTTTGAAAGAGGCAAAAAGGGATGCTCAATTGGGTTCACAAAATTGGTACAGAACATATTGATATCGATGTTTATTGTTGAAATATTCCTACATTTCAGAAGACAACAACTGTTTCGTAAACTAAAATGCAAGCCTCCTAGTATAACTTAAAATAACTGAAAACATACCTTTCTATTTTCAGAATTGTCAGGAGGGATACCACACTAGACCGGAAATCATTCTCTCTCATAATTCCTCGTATCTTTTTAAACAAAACAGCAACATATGTACCAACAAAATAGATTGCACTTTAGATGACTGCACTGCAGAGTTTGATATTTCCATTTATGACAGATTAAGTGCTCTATTTGGAGTATCTCCTTTTATGGAAGGGGATGATACCGATGAGATTATACCGGAAAATGCCAACCCAATGGAAATGGTTATTAAATGCAATTCTTTCAAATTCAATTTAAGGTAAGCTTTTTCTATCATTAAAAAATATTAGTTGACTAGCAAATGTGGAACTAATAAAATTTGAATAAATAAATAATACAAATTATGAATTGAAAATAAGTTGATATTTCTGAATATATTTAAATGCTATAAATTCTTAATAATTTTAATGATATTTAAATATCACAAATTTAGGTTTCCAGTAATATACGGCGGAGTACTTCGAGATCCGAAATCTATGCCCAGTTGGAAGGAAAATATACTAAGTGATTATCTCTCATTCAATTTCCGCAATATCCTAATTCAGTGGAAGTCACTCTTTTGTGTAATTATGGATGAGCTCGATGGATTTTATTGCGTAAGTATTTCTTTTTCTAATATTAATGTACACATTTGGAATATAATGGGAGAATTTCTCTAATACATTTAATGCTTTCAGGATGAAGGCATTGGGGACGACATTCATATCATGCATTGTTCATATCAAAATAAATTGGATAGTTCGCCGGCTGACACGCAAAAGTACGATATAGCTACCTATTTAACAACCATTTGAATTACAAACAAATTTATTTTTAGAATTGTTGTTAAGGTCCAAAGCCTCAAAGATATTTCCAAAGTCTGGAAAAAACATTCGTTTGAAAACAGCCCAAAACAGAAAAGTAAATCCCCTTTCAGCTCTAAATGCTCATATGGTTATTCATCAAACGTAGAAGGATTTTACGATAATACAGGTAATAAATACTAATACTTTAAACGTTTGTAAAAACATCAAATACCAAAACAAAAACCAAAATATTTAATTTAAAAATTGCCTATAAACTTTCATAATTTGATGATCATCAAAAAAGAAAATGCTTATTTATCATTTATATTATTTTTTATAGACAAAAGCGATTTCTTTTTGCCTGGAGATACGGATGAAATTAATGAATTTTGTGAATGTTGTAAGAATGCCTCCAACATTAAAATTTTGGCATCCATTCCAAAAATTAAATTAGTTTTAGAGTAAGTAAAACCCTTTTTCTTAAAATACATGTTTGGAAGTATTTTCATTAAATCCGCTTTAGATCTAAAGAGCTCTATGAAATAATTTATAACCGTCTGAATGGCAACCTATTAATGTGGGAGCCACAATCTACCACATTATCTGAAGAAATCAGCGTCTTTTCTTTTGACTTGTGTATCAAAGAAGGGGTGATAATCATGCATACGGATGTTCGGGATTTGGAACTCAAGGATCAACCATGTACAAGTGCAAAACTGCAGTTGAATGTTAAAGACTTTCGAATATTTTCGGTGACTTCATTGAACAACGACAAAAATCTTAGCTATTTTTGTATTCAAATAAATGAAATTGATGTTCATCACTGTGGTAAGTTTAATTATTAAATACTATGTTACTATATTATTTTTTAAGAATACGAATTTTAGTTTTGTAATCACTTATTTTATTGTCTTATTCCATATTTCAGGAAATATTTTAAAAGACGTGGCCGCTTCTTGGAGCGATGGTATTGATCCAAATCTAAAGCGCATAATTTGCAATATTCCCAAAGAGCAGAGAGTGACGAATAATCGAAACGAAATTGTATCCATTGTTGCTGAATTAAAAAAGCAACCTGATAATCGTTTAAAGGTAATTTTCAAATTTGTTTATAATACTTCTCAAAAACATATTCTTATATACCTGTGTCAGACATATAGTTCCGATTTTCTGGAGAAGTTGTGTACATGTATGTCTTCCACAGTACTAGAGTTTGAAAAGGCCAATTATAAATTTAGATTACCTCTTTCAAAAATCTAACATAAATGAAAACTTAAAAAGATATTAAAGAATTTCTTACAAGAGACAAGTTTAAAAAAAAAAAGAATTTTTCGAAATATTTATATTTTTTGCGAAATATGGAATCACAAAATGAATATGCTTTTTGACTTTACAGAGAATGAAGCTTGCGTTTGGAATAAATGGTGCCAAAGTATGGCATAGACCAGCATTGCCAATACATCACTGGATTTATCAAATAATTGATTTTCTAAATATTACTGTAAGTACCCTTCAAATTTCATATTTTATATTCTTACGTTATTGGTTTTTTCCAAATATTTAATCATAAATTTCAGTAAAGTTGTACTTTTTATGTATACAACAAATAAATGTTTATATTCTTTTTGAAGAAAATAATTTATTCATTTTGCGCTTAAGTACATATGTATGTAGTGCATAGAAGGAAGCGTCTAAAATCCCCAAAAGTTAACCCAGTGTGCAAAACAAATATAAGCTATTGATATCTATCCATAGACTCGCCGAAGATAATCCTTCCCCATTTGTTTTCTTTTAGGATTATCCTATTGATGGTTATGAGCCATATGCGCTTGTTTCAGAAATTCAGGGACATGTTTGGAATTTAGCAGTTGAATACCGGTAAGTTTTTTGTTCTAACGGTAAAGAATCAAAATATACTTAAGAAATTTACATGGTAGGCCAAAATACCTATCTTACCGGGCATTACTTGAAATTGGGTATTGCTCCTTTGGCAGCAATATTATATATCCAATCACCGGATGTACGTTACGCCTGATGACCGAAGATTGCATTTTGTCAATCGGCCCAACAGTAAGTATATATCAATACTTCATTACCACTTGCATCATTGATTATTTCAATTTATTTATTTAATTAAAATGAATTATTTTTATTTATTAGGCTAAAGGCGCCAACGACGTTGATAAGTCCGTTCCCCACATAAGTTGTTCTGGCTTAGTGTCAGTCTTAAACATTGGACTAATTAATTTTTCAATACATCTCAATGATCAGAGTAAACTGTATCCAAGTATTGACTTGCGATCTTCAATTCATGACATGCATTTAAAAACGTGCTTTGACGCAGCTGACGCATTAGCACAACTTATTGCATATATAGCAAATGATAAAGATTTAATTTCAAAAGATAAACACATCGTTGACGTTCAAAAAGCTGATAAAAGCCCAATAAGTAAACCTGACCATAATAATGATGAAAAACTAAAGCATATAAATATACTTATGGCTGACGCTGTCAAAGATGTAATCCCATCGAGTGAATCAAATTTATTGAAAAAACCCAAAGTGATAGAGAAGAGTGAAACTGAAAACCAACAAAGTACGTCATTCTACGATAATAGTTTTGATACCTGTAATATTTTAGGCTTCGATTCAAATGTTATGCTTCAATCATGCTATGAACAAGAAAAAAAGGTAAATTCTCTACCTCAAGTCCAAGCCGACCTCGGAGCTACTCCATTGACCAATGCGCCAGTTTTAGAAGACAAAGACTTTCATGTTATACATTATGATGACATATTTTTCATGGTAAGACATACCACATAATATATACATCGGTATTCTTGTTATAGAAACTAAAAAGTATGCCTTTGTTTGATGTTAAATTCGTTTAAAACCAAAGTTTTATTTCTCTTTTGCATTTAAAGGATAAATTTGGAGTCGAGCAAGTATACGTTTCTGAAGACCCACTTCAAATAGTTGACAATCATTTCTGCTTGCCAAGCGAAAAAATCGACCTGCTTCGGCCTCCTGTACATTTCCCAATACCCGAGCAAAGTTATACACTGTGTGAAATGACATTTACATGGCATCTGTTTGGAGGAAAAGATTTTCCAGATGTAATTCATAGCCCGGAAAAAAAGGAGAATACAAGGTATGTTAACTGAAAAGTTAATCATAAGTCTATATTTGTTGAAATAAAACATACTATTCCTATTTCAGTTTTACAACAGGCAGTGGAATGTCGGAAACTTATAAGCATGGTGTATCACAAGCGCCAAGGAAATCACAAGCAAAATTAAAAACAAAAAATGTTCAGGTTGAATTGAACACATCACGCAATTCAGATGTACTTGTCGAAATACATTTTTCCAAAATTCGATTGTCCCATGATGCATATTCTAAGGACTCGAAGTATGCATCCCGACAAGTGTTGGTCATTTCGGATATTGAAATACGTGATCGTTTATTGTCTTCAGATATCAATAAGCTTCTTTATCACCCTAATAAGAACACAATACCACAAAGAAGCGATGAAAATATGGTTACGGTAAAATCACTAAATGTTCGATCAAATATTTCGAAAAACAGAGAAGAGGAATGTTCATTGAAAGTTTCAATATTGCCAATCAGACTTAATATTGATCAAGACACTTTATTGTTTTTGGAGGAATTTTTTTCTGCCTTAGTAAAAGGATCGTCCAATGTGGACACATCAAATCACTCGGAATTTATTGTGACGGATCAAGATGATCCTATGATGGCTGTAAATGAAATATCAAATATTTTAGAAGATTTCAAATTGAAAGAGAGCACGCATCTAGATCCAGATGATGCCTCAAAACCTTTTGAGTTTTCAGAGGACTCTTCGCCAAATGATGTGCATCCCACTTATTTTAAGGAGTTTATATTTAGTCCTGCCTTACCGATATGCTTTGATTACCATGGTCGACGGGTTGAACTCTCTCGTGGCCCAATAACCGGCTTAGTAATGGGACTTGCGCAGCTACAGGGCTCTGGAATATGTTTGCGTGAAGTAATAAATCGGTAAGCTTACATTTTATATTTTATAGCACATAGCTGTAGAAGTTGCTATAAAACAGATTGCCCAACCAAGCGAGCGTAAAGCAAATATACAGGAAAAATAATCTTATTAGACTCTAACGAATTTTCTATCTTTGATATTTCAGGCGGGGGCTCCTAGGTTGGAATAAATTATTTGAATTTGTTGGCAAGGAATGGCTTAGAGACATAAAACGAAACCAACTGCCAAATATTTTAAGTGGCATCGGACCAACCAATGCTGTTCTGCAATTGTGTAAGTATTATTTGCTATTATAAGTTGTTTAATTATTATTTTATTATAGGGCTTATAAGCTAAAGGCAGCAAATTTAATATGTATGCTGTTTTATTACGCTTTGAAAGATGAAATAAAGATTATACAAAGATTTTTCAAAGTCAAAGATCAGGCATTACGAAATCTATTATTATTATTGAATTGCGCAAAATGATGACAATATTGTGAATATTTTTACATATGAATTTACTTGCACAATGTAAAATAAAACTTTTCTATAATCATTACTTAAATTTCGACTACCAAATAATATATTTATTTATTTGTATTGTTTAGTTCAAGGATTCTTTGACTTGTTCAGACTGCCATTGCAACAATATAACAAGGATGGAAGAATTATTCGTGGCTTTCAACTGGGCGCACAAAGTTTCAGTGCTCGAACGGCGATTGCAGCACTTGAAATTACTTCTAGGATAATTCATTTACTTCAGGTAAAAGTGATTTAAGTTAATAATGTAACAGTATTATTGCCAAATTCAAACTCAAAAGGCTTACAAACTTTTGCATATTGCATATCTACGTTTTTATACCCTGAACCCATTAAAAATGGGTAAAAAGGGTATAATGGCATAAGGAAGCATCTCCTACCATATAAAGTATATATATTATTGATCAGTATCAACAGCCGAGTCGATCTAGCCATGTCCGTCTGTCTGTCCGCATGTATGAACACACAGATATCAGAGACTACAAGAGCTAGAGACTTCATATTTGGAACATAAGTTCTCCTAATCCTGGGAAAGATCAAGTTTATTTCATTTGATCGATAACTCGTCGCATTCAAAAGTTATCGATAAATTTTGATTTTAGACTAGCGTTTTTGGGACATAACTTCAAAGTTATAAGAGCTAGAGACCCCAAATTTGGCATGTATAATCTCGAATAGCATACACATGTAACAAATATTTCACTTTTTGGATACCACCCCCAAACCCCCCAAAAGTTAAAAAAACGCATTTTTGAAGGTACGACCTTGCAATTTGGTTTGGTAACACATATTATCGACAATTGCTTGCCCCAAAAATTTCAATAAGATCGGACAATAAACACAGAAGTTATTTAAGATTTAACTTTCCATTGTGTGGGGCTCAGTGAAAGAGCAAGCTAACTGCTTAAACCGCGTGCACTGCTTGTACTGCTTGTACTGCAGCATGTGTGTGGGGACTGGGTTCAGGGTATCTCCTAGTCGGGCACTCCCGACTAGAGCACTCTTACTTGTTTTTACTTACTACATCTTTGTCTCACATTGATTAGTTTACGGCGGAAACCACATTCGACATGTTGTCTGCTGGACCATCATTGAGCAGAAGGCGTAAATCTAAGCATGGTAAAAAACGACAAGGTCGGCCAAAAGATTTGCGTGAAGGTGTTGCCAATGCGTATACGATCGTAAAAGAGGTAATTTTCCAAAGGCAGTTAACAACTTGTCGGATTTCTAATGGATTTCTTACTTATAGGGAATAAACGAGTCGGCGAACACGCTTCTGGAAGCGGCATTCGAGGAACACGACCAAAAGGGATACAGTGGCGCAGTTGGTGCAGTTGTGAGACAACTACCTCAGTTAGTAGTGTGTCCGGCAGTGTTGGCCACGCAGGCAACAACAAACATTTTGGGTGGAGCGAAAAGCTCTCTTGTTCCGGAAGCGAAACGTGAAGCAACGGATAAATGGAAGCATGCAAAAAACTAAAATAAGAAGCATAAAATGTATAGCCATATTAATATGTTAGTGAATTTTTTATATTTTACTTAAATAAACAATTTGACAGTGCAAAATAATGAAGCAAAATATTTGTATGTTATATTTCTGAAGCACTTCATAAGTATGTTTTATAAAAAAGGCGTAAAAGCTTTGATAACTCAATGGATGTAAATTTAATATAGTAATTACATCTATAACTAAACTCCAAAAACTTTGTCAAAACTTAGTTCAGTAACAGAGATAAACACAGATATCTTTTGAATATTGTCAGTTACCTATTTTAGAAAATACAATTTTGATAATTTGAAATAGGAGCCGATAACTTTTTTAACAAAATGGCTGATATCGTTTTGTATATTTTACTGCGCGTATTTCTGCCTTTCACATTAATATTTGGTAAGTAGTTAAAAAAAGCAACTAACGCATTTTGTTTTAATATACTTATACATACAGCTTCGTTATCGCGGCCAGTTGTAATATCAATGGTGTATCTAGTACTATTTTTAATATCCCCTTGGCTTTTGCAATCTCGAAAGGCAAACCAAGCAAAGATATTAAAATTATTTTTGGCTGGTGCTTGTGCATTTAGTGTACTATTTGCTATAGGACACCTAATAAGTTTTTTAAATTTACTATTTCCTTTTTTGGATTTTTCACCATCATTAACACACACATTACGAACAATTGGATTCGTTAGTTTCGTGGGATTGCGGTAAGCAAAATATCATTAATATCAATTGAGAAGTTTTAACATATCTTATGTATAGGCCTGTTGCGGTATTTCATTGGATTATACCGGATATCATGGTGATAATTGTGCCTCTGGTTATATTAATTTATGTAATTTTTGTCAAATCGGAAACGCAAATCAAGGAAATTGACGATTCCGAAAAATCGGAAAAGTATAGTAATGAAGAGCCAACAGCCCACTTACAATACTCGGAAATTAACCGTCTTCTGATAATCGCATATGTGCGATCTGTACTAAAGACATGTGAGCTATAAACTCTATACTATATACCCAAAAATACTAAACAATTCTCAATGTTGCAGCTCCATTTTTTCCATTTATCATACTATATGTTGCTGCCGCCTTGAGACCTTCACTGCCCGGCAGTTTGTATTTCATAATGTTCCTTATGCTGGGCACATTTTGGGCTCTAAACCGACGGATGCCATGGTATTTATGAGAAGAGAGAGGGACTGACTTCGGCACACCGAAGATCAAATTCCCTTGCAGACCAAACTAATACAAACTAAAATGAACTTAGTGGCGAAACTTGCTATAAATTTGTTTTACATTTCATGGCTTAATTTTAGCAAGGGTCTAAATGGTCTAATTCACTTAGCTGCATTTTTTTAGATGCAAGAAATGGCTCTCAATTTATCAAACCTTAGGTGCCATTAAAATTTCTGCCAATATTAGAATTTTATGCCTTATAGGCATAAGACTCTACCAATATAATTACAATTTTCAGTTTTGCTTATAGTAGGTTATTGGGCAAGCATTTTTTTATACTCTGATACCGAAGGTACTCATAGTATATTGGTTTTGTCGAATGTCCGTCAGGCCGTCCGTCTGTCCGTCTGTCCGTCTGGCCGTCTGTCCGTCTGTCCGTCTGTCTGTCTGGATGAACGCACGTATTTCCGAAACGATATTAGATAGACTCTTGAAATCTTTTGCGTTATGATTATAGCTATCTGCTTCAGATCAAGTTTATTCCAAATTTATGCCACGCCCACTGGGAGGCTGGCAAATCGATAACATGTCGATACACCTCAAATCACAAATCGATTAAGCGTGAATAACTCCCACAATTTTTGAAGCTAGAGTAATCAAATTTGGTAGGTATATTGCTGGTGACCTCCCGAAAAATTGGATCCTAGGTTAATCGGCCACGCCCATTATTACGCCCACCAGCCCCCTCCAAAATTAATTTGAAATGCTTATATCTCCCGCAGTTTTAGAGCTAAAGCCACCATATTTGGAATATATATTACTGGTGACGTCCTCTACAGATAACAGAAACAAAATTTCGACCACGCCCACTCCCGCCCCCGTAATCGCGAAAATCGATATACATGAATGCACAATTCGATAACACGTGTATATTTCCCGCAATTTTCAAGCTAGAGTCCCAAAATTTGGAATTTAGACTAGGGCTGACCAGCCCAAAAGATTGCGTCCTGGATTTTCCGGCCACGCCCACTAGAACGCCCCCCAGTCACCCCGCCCCCACGAAACACGGAAGCCTATATCTCGCACATTTTAAGAGCTAGGGCCACCAAACTTTGAGGGTAGACTTCTGGCCAAGTCCTCTAAAGATCGGACAAAAATTTTGGGGCCACGCCCCCGCCCGCCCCCAAAAATCGCGAAAATGTATATCTTCCACGGTTTTAGAGCTAGAGTCACCAAAATTGGAGGATAGACTTATTGTCAGCCCCCCCCAAAGATCGTCAAAAAAATTTGGGGCCACGCCCCCTCCCGCCCCCAAAAATCGCGAAAATGTATATCATCCACAGTTTTAGAGCTAGAGTCACCAAATTTATAAGATAGATTTCTTGTCACGCCCTCTAAAGATCGTAAACAATTTTTGGGGCCACGCCTCCTCCCGCCCCCAAAAATCGCGAAAGTTTATATCTTCCACAGTTTTAGAGCTAGAGTCACCAAAATTGGAAGATAGACTTCTTGTCACCCCCTCTAAAGATCGGAAAAAATTTGGGGCCACGCCCCTCCCGCCCCCAAAAATCGCGAAAATGTATATCTTCCACAGTTTTAAAGCTAAAATCACCAAATTTGGAAAATAGACTTCTGGTCACCCCCTCTTAAGATCGACCACGCCCCTCCAGTCCCCAAAAACTTGGAAGGCCGGTTTCGGGTCACCCAAACACCAGCAAAAATGTTCTGTTCACTTGCTTTCAGCTGTTCTTAAAATGGTATCAGAGTATTACGCAGTCGGCTCCGCCCGACTGCAACGTTCTCACTTGTTTTAAACTACATTCGTTGAGACAGCTAAATGGTAAAGAACTTGTGGATTAGGAGCTGAGTGAATTAAACCGCATTTGTATTACGGACTCCATTCACAAAGCTTTTTTGCAGCGGTATGACCTATCCAGTAATTATTGTTGCCGTAGGATTATCGCTACAAATCTTTTGTGTTGTTTTATATCAATTACCGATAGTACAGAGATTTCTGCCTTGTGAGTCAATATGGGCGCGGTAAGTTGAGTTCTTATTTAATACGAATGTTTAATTATAATACAACATTTTCAGCATTATGGGACTGGACATTCTGCTCATACTTTATAATGGCAACTGGAATGGTATGGTTTTAGGGTTTAATAAGGATGTAAATGTAGATTCGTATCTGAGTCCAGTTGCATTGATGTCTGGCTATATTCTTATAGCAGTTAATATCGTCCATCAAGGCAGTTATAAGCCGATTCTTTCAACAATTCGATCGAGAATTGCTCCACATGAAAAGCTACTATCATCACCACAAATGTCTCGAGGGTCTGCACTAAGTGGCGTTACGAGTAATAATAATATGCAACCTTCTACTCTGGAGCAAATATTTTTTATGATTTGTGATGTGACATCGTTCATATATAAAAATAGCTATATACTACTCAACATATTTATGATGGCAAGTACAAAAACATTATTATTTCTTTTTAATATATATTAACAAAATGAAAAGGCTCTAGTCGAGAGAACTTCCGAAAAACTTCCGAAAAATGTATATTTGCTCATGGAAAAATAAGAGTGATCTATCATGTGAAGGTTTATTACAAATTTAAAAATCTTAGAAAAATATTTAAAATTTGGACACCATCTAAATTTGATTTAACTTGATTTTTTGAGATTTTCCCTCAAAATCAATATATAAATAAACATTGAAATTTGTAATTTTACTACAAAAAATATGGAAACTTAGCCAAAAAGTTAACCAAACCATGTGTAAGAATTTTTCTTAGGCATACAACTTTTTCAAAATGAAAAATCAATATCTTGATTATAAGCATTTTACATTACATCCATTTTGTAGTAATATTTCTTGTAGTTTTTTTTACCCAGCTTGTAGAATCTTATATTATTAATAATGAAACAAATTTCCCTAATAATAAAAATAGTAGAGCTGCATTTAAAACAATAATTTATGCTTATAACTCTTTTTCTATCCCTGTTTCAGATCTGGTCTATTATTTACCATAGCTGGTTAACTTTCGTATTGCTCATTTGGGCAAATGTCTTGTGGATGATACCCAATCAGCGGCGATCTATGATGCGTTCTAGTTTTTTTGTTGTGATGTATGCCGAGTTTCTGATTATCTCACAGTATATATATGGCATGAGTTTCAATGAGTCGGAGTTACCCACTAAGGTAATGTATAAATGTGTTCATAGCCGGTTTTTTTACTTTGTACACATCTCAGACGCAGTACAAATCTTAACATAAATAAACTATCCGCCTCACTATTATATGCCTACTTATTTTTGAAGCATGAAATCCACAGATTTACGGATTTAATCTACAGCAAATTGGATTTGTTCATTCACGAGATAGCTACATGCAACCCAGCATTACATTAACAGTTAAGACGGCTTTTCTCTTCATATTCTGGATAACTTCGCACCAATATTTCAAGGAGAAAGCCGAGGTTAAGGAAACTGATTTGCTGCATCACATTTTTGGTCCGCAGCACTCGCGATCGGAACACACGTTGTTTGAAAAGTCACGAGCACCTCGTGCTATGATTTATATTTTCGAATGCATTTCGAATTTTGTCACCCGTATTTGGATGTGGATGCTGATATTTTTAATATTTCTGTGCGCCATGATTGATCAAGTCATGACCGGCTTTCGCATCTGCTACATGTCATTGTTCCTGCTCTTTCTGATGGTGTTTCAGATGTCCTTGCAGCTGTGGATAAAGTTCCTATACGGCTATTGGATGTTCGTCATATTTTATGCCATGACAATCCTAACTATTATATATACATATCAATTCGACTACTTTGACAACTACTGGGAGACGTATCTACATGTGCAGCCCAACCTGTAAGTCTGCCCTAATCGATTTGCAATCACATTAACACCTTAATATTCATTTAGACAAAATGATATTGGCTTGAGGCGGTACCGCACCAAAGATCTGTTTCTACACTTGCTTGTGCCAACATTGACTGTCATTTTCACTGTGGTGCAACTGCATTATTTTCACCGGCGTTTCATGCAATCCGTGCGTCAACCGAAGCCAACGGATCAAAAAATCCGAATGTCCCGAGTACAGTTTTCAGTTAATCATCATAAGACGTCATCATCACGCAAATCAATGTTTAGATCGTACGTGTCCGTGTGGCATAAGAGATTACGTTCCAAGGTTCGTCGTTGGTTCCGACCTATCAAAATGTTTGCTTGGCACTTTCTGGAAATGCACTTGATTAAGGCAGTCATTTTGACGACATTCATCTGTGCCATGTCGGAGATTTGCTGTTTTAACGTGTTCCTTGTAATCCTGTCGTTGTTGAGTGTTTGTGTGAATCGCTTCCTGCGACGTGTGATTTTTCGAGTAGTGACATTTTGCATATCAGTTTTGATAATGATGAAAATGATCTACCAGATCAAGTATTTGGACGCAAGCCACTACGATTATATATGCGTATGGATGCATTTATTACTCTAAAATTAAGATAACAATACATGTAAATACAATTTTTATATTTCAGACAAACACTACGGTTAATTTTGCTGACTGGATGGGTCTTCAGAAAACCGATCAGGCTTTTGGCGCATTATTGCGTTACTTGGCCCCGTACATTATCTATATGATCATTACAACATTGCATGCTGTGGTTAAACTACGGGATCATTTAATTAGATTTTCAATGGGCGATGTCAGGAATCGCAATATTCTCTTTCCGCATACATCGCGTCAGGACGCGGAACGGGATTTTCCTGGACTTTTAAAATACCTAATGAACTATGGCTACTTCAAGTTTGGTCTCGAAATTACTTTCATCGCCCTGGTATCGACCATTGTTCACAGACGCGATCTCCTCGCTGTAACATATGCCGCCTGGCTAATACTGTTACTTATCCTGAAGCGTAAGCAGTGTGCCCGTATATGGTATTTCTTCCAGCTATTTTTTGTACTCTCTATACTTATACAATACGTGTATATTATACATTTCCCACCGAACGTTTGTGGTAAGTATCGTATTATTTTACAAGTTGTTCCTCAAATGGCGTATGAAAGTTCTTGTTTGATTGTCACAAAACCTCAAGAATATATTATTGATAAAGCTCAGATTCATTTGTACAAAAAAAAATGTTTTTTTAACGAAAATCAGGTTTAGAAATTTTGATTAGAGCTCATTTCATCTAGATTTCGTATTTTATACAATTAATCTTAAACTTATTTACAGATATAATTTGGAATACAATTTATTTGTTTTGCTAGAGGTCTTTCTCTTCTAAAATCTAGTCAATTGCTGAAATTTTGAACTGTTACATTTAAGGCTATGGGTCATAGATTAATAGCCCAGAAAGAACGACAATAAGCAACTTTCTTTCGCTCCTTCCTAATGTTTAATCGCTTTGTTTTAGTTGCAGATAAAAAAGCCCAAAGTGGAGAGGAAAGACGGAGTTTTGAGAGACTTTTAGAGAATTCGATTAAATCGAAACTTATGTTCGATTTTATAGTGCTTTTACTTATAACGCGTCAACGTAAGGCATTTAATGCAGAAAAGATGAACGACAATAATTTTAACTACCCCGGCGGCGATAATAAGAATATTGTTAACAACATTGCCAAACTGGGCCACGTTTACTTCAGAAATCCGACGCATGATTTTTGTTCCTTTGTGCGCAACTACTCGGATGTCTTCAAGACAATCATATTCTGCAGCTTCCTGTGGGTTACATTGGCCATTGTGTTTATGGGCGGCGTTTGCAGCATGGATATGCTGTCTTTGGGCTATCTGATATTCGCTTTGGTGTTTCTGCTTCAGGGCTCGGAAGTATATCTACAGAATATTCACTATATCATATGTCGCTGGAATTTTCTTATAGCATTTAACATTTTCAACATCGTTATGAAAGTTTGTATTATTGTGTTTGGAAATATGCTGAATATCAAGGATAAACAAGATTACCAGAGCCTATTTGCTGTCATGGACTATGATCAATCATTGTTGCAGCCTGAAGCACATACGCAAGACGCTATTAGTTATAACTATCACTATGGACCTAACAGCATGATCTTCAAGAATACACTCGTCTGGCACGCGATTATTTTTGCTTTTATCATATTTCAGAGTCGTATATTTCGATCATACTACTTCTGTCACGTAATAATGGATACTCAGGCGAACGCAGTTCTGGCATCGCGGTAAGAGTCCTTATACATATTATATACCACATTTTTGTTAGCTTTGCTAACACCATTAAACATATTGTCAGCCTGGTACACAATAACAAGAAAGATGTAAAACCTTTTGGGAAAGGTTTGAAAGGATTGCTTATGACATATTTATTAGTATTAATATTTATGCGTATGAGCTCCTAAGCCTTAAGTTACGATTCAATTAAAGTTAATAGCTTCTGATTGTATGAATTCATAAGTTAATATAGCTTTCAACTGTACTGCTCTTCCTATTCTTTACTGTTAACAAATGGTATTAATCTGGCAACAACAAATTTTCTGCAGCGGTGCAATTGTAATTGAGAATTTGCACTATAAAAAAATTTACGATCGAAGAGAGTGCGAGAAGAGAGTTCTTGAAAGAGTAAAGGCGAAAATGGAATTAATAAGGGCTAGCAATAAAAAGGAATACAAAAGTATGTATATATAAGTGTTGATATTGTACATATGTATTTGTATTATCTGCTTGTTTATAGATGCGATGCACTCATCCAGCACACAATCCCAAATAAAATTCACCAAATCACAACCACTACCTAAGAGGAGGGATTTGCGACTTCATCCGCATGCCGTACGCACTGGAGACTACTATATGTTTGAGGAGCCAGATGATGGGGAAGAGACGATCTTATACGAGGAGTATGATTTTCTGGAGAAGGATGATCTGTACAATCGTCAAACGCATGTATCGGTAAAAATGCATACAACTTTTTCCTTTAAACGAAGTGTCTAACATATTTGCATTTGCAGGCGAAAAGGAACACAAGTGATAATGCAACCGACTATAGCTCGGACTCTGAGATTGATTTCGATACGCATCCAATAATAAAACTAACAAACGAATTAATTATGCTGGTAACGTTCCGGTTAAATCGGATCTCCCGTAACTATCGCTTTGTGCACAAAGTCCTCTCGGCCGAGAAGAAGACACTGCAGGACATAAGCACAATGAATCGTCTAGGACTCGTCAATACTGCAGCAATGTTTAGCTTTCTAAATCAATCTCTTTACAAGTGAGCTCAATTATATATTCATATAAGTTATGTAATTCCAAGTGGAACCTATAATTTAGGGCACTAGTTACGCACTGGGCTTCATGCATTGATTTGCCTCCTTACTCTAGTAGTCATCTCTTTATTAGCATTCCCTCTTTATCTAACGTTACTTTTCTGTTCCTTCTAGACCTAACCGTAACTTTATCCCTCTTAGTCCAAACCATTGTAAGCTAACTTTTATTGACCCTTTCGAGTGCTGATTATAATCGACTTTGTCGGGTATTCCTTTCTATAGAAAACAACATTTAAAATAAGCTCGTTTTTAATTCAGCAAACAGGTGATCTCTATCAATTCTCGAGCAAGAGATTCGTTAATGAATCTGTCATCGAAGAGCGAAGACTTCGAAACAAAAGAACACAATGAATTCGTGAAAATGCTGATCTCGATGTGGTATGCGATTATTGCCAACACGGAAGCTGTCAGCTATGTGGCCGTTTTTGTCAATCAGGCTGCGAACTCGTCCATCATTTCGTTGCCAATGCCATTTCTCGTCCTTTACTGGGGTGCACTCACATTGCCGCGGCCAACAAAATCGTTTTGGGTTACTCTTATCACATACACATTGGCAATGATCTTTTTGAAGTGCATAATGCATCAGAAGATTGTGCTTGACCAAAAGCTCATCAAAATGGCTCAGACATTGGATTTTGAGCTATTCGTGAAGCATGGCAAGGCAGTATACGATCTTCTGCTTCTGGTTGTGCTCTTCTGGCATCGCTATATGCTTAAGAAGGAAGGAATTTGGAATATACCACGATCGGAAGTGGATTCGTTTCCATTGAACCAAACGAGTAAGCTCCTTTGCATATTACACTGTGCAAGTATTTGAAATAAAATCCACTTTCCGGAAAACCCTATTTCTAGGAATAAACCTGCATAACTAACCTGCAATGGTTTCATATAACATTCTTTGGTATTTTCGAAGAATGTTCTCTATTCATTTTGTCCTAAAGGTTGTAATGCATAGAAGGAAACGTCGAAAACTCCCAAAATTTACCTCTAGGAATGGTTACGATGACCACAAAAAAATTGATTTGGTCAAGTCCGTTTGTCTGTCTGTCTGTACGCAAACTAATCCCTCAATTTCTTATCTGTGCTTAAAATATTCCACAGATTATCTTTTATGAATACACCAAACTTCAAAATGTAGGTTCATATCCGATCTTAATTAAAATTCAAAATTATATTCCGGGAATGTCTTTTGTTTTGAATTGCACAGTGTTTGAATATATTTCATTCTTGTGCAAATTTTGAAACCACTTCCTTAGATAGCACAATTTATATCAGGGAGCGACCGGCTGATGTTATAAAGCGGCTGAGGTATTTTTAATGTGCTCTCAAAGGCAAATAGAGAATATTGGTTTTATATATGCTTAATTCATATTTATTTAAGGGAAGAGTCAGGTGCTGAGACTAAAGAAACATCTACTAAGCGTACTAGTGTATTTGAGCGAGACATGGACGACTTATTGCGAACTGGAATTGAAAATAAATATGGTTATCATAACATTGAATCAGAGTATTATCGCTCTGAGATGAAAAGCTTGGAGTAAGTTGTATTTAGTATAGTATAGTTAGCATCTGGCATGCACGTATACTTAACTTTATATATTATGTTCATTAAAATACAACTAAAATATTAAAAAGATAAAAATAAAAACCCCTAGGCATAAAGGCGGACTTTTATCTGGTATAAAGAAATTCTTTCTCGATTTGCTTCACAAGGCACGTTTGTCAACTGATGTATATACATTATTGTTCCTATGCGATTTTATCAACTTCTTCGTCTTGTTATTTGGATTTCCTAAGTTTGTGGTAAGTCATACAGTTCACAATTACATGTACCATATAACCACTATAAATGTCTGACATCATCGGCAAAGGTTATTTTTATTTCCTGAATGCCAACATGATTCCTAATAAAATATTATTATTATTTATGTGTATCAAGGGTCTACAAGTTTTGTACATGGTAGAAAACAAAAACTGGTAATATCACAAAAATATATGATTTAACTTGTAACTCTTGCTCTAGTAAAATATTTTAAGTAATCAAATGAGTATTGCAAATGTAAATACAGTTTTTTTTTAATTTTAGTACCGTCACAAATACAGTACAAGTGTTCTGGAGACGTATATACAAGGAAACAAGGTACCCTTCAGTTTTCTTTTCATGCTCGTTGTGCAATTTGCAACAATTGTAACAGAGCGTGCAATTTACTTGCGAAAGGCTTTAAAGGTCAAGATTGTGTTTCATTTTATTACGGTTATTGGAATACACATTTGGATGTTCTTTTTGGTACCCTATGTGACTGCCCACAGTTTTGGAGCAACTGCACCCACTATCTTTTATCTCATCAAGTGCCTCCATATGCTATTGTCGGCCTATCAGATGCGATGTGGTTACCCAAGGCGTATTTTGGGGAATGTGTTTACAAAAGGCTTCTCAATGGTCAACTATGTAGCGTTTAAAGTGTAAGCAAATAACGACTGAATATTATGTTTAAGTCGTGTTAATGAACTTAAAACATATTTAGCTACATGGAAGTGCCATTTCTATATATTCTGAGAACTATGTTGGACTGGCTATGCATCGATACAACGCTAACCGTTATGGAGTGGATTAAAATGGAAGATATTTTCCAATCTGTGTTTATTGTGCGCTGCTACAGGCAAATGGATTCTGATTTTCCTGTCGCACGAGGAGAACCAAAGGAATTTTATACTAAGTGCTTAATAGGCGGCACCATTATTCTAATCCTGATATTACTCATATGGAGTCCACTATTTCTGTTTGCACTGGTGGGCACTGTGGGCAAACCAAATGTACCGCGTCGAGCTGATATATCCGTGAAAATTGGGCACTATGAGCCAATCTATGTCTCGCAAAGCTATTCGGGTATACACCAGTTCACTGAAGAGGAATATAGAACACTTTCTCGGAGTTTTAATTTCGATATATTTGCGACTGATCACATTCTGGTGTATGATTCCGTGGATATTACAGCAGTCAAGTTTGACGCCAACTCTGTGACACTTTGGAACATGTCACCGCCAGATAAGAAACGCTTGTTAAGTGACTTGAAGCATGGTATGTGGCATCAGATTAATGGCATTTATTTTTATTTCGAATATCTTATTCACAGGCCACCCAATGGATATTCGCATCAGGCTGTCCTTCAGCTGCGGAGTCATGTCGGATGCGATAGAGTACGAGACAACTTATACGCTCACTAAGAACAAGGAACTGACTCGAGAAATGCTCATCAAAACGTTGTCTGATGAAAAAAGCGTCGACAAAGTTGTTGTGCCCGATATTTTGCCAAAATTTATTACGGTTCAAAAAATGCGGGTGTACGTAACGTTTATGAAGGATTTTGATGGTTCGTATGTCGCTAATGGCCTTTTACTATATTTATATATGTATAGACATATATACTTATGCTATACACTATATCAAAATTGATTGAATTGGGTGATATCAATTTTTTATACTCTGATAAATATATTTCCCAAAATCTTCGAAGATATATTCCTGGTCACTTTTAATTTACATTCTAATTTCCGTTTTTCGATATATTAAAACTCGTTGATCACTGCCGATCGAAAAATTCTATATTGTTCACCTATTTATCTCTATTAATTTTTTCCTGCCAGGTAAATACCTTCGACCAATAATATTGCAAAAACAACAAGATGAGGGAAAGGTTTGGTGGGAAATGCACGACTACTGTGATGACAAATTTTACAGAAATGTTCTTTCAAATCTGCCGTTTTGTGGTTGTGATGATGGCATAGTTTTCTATATTTTTAATGATAAATCGTTTCCATCAACTATGAGTTTTCTAGAAAAAACTGGGTATGTTCACAATGAAGGTGTTTTTATTTTGACAAAAAATCGGCACTAGGCAGCTGTTCTGTCTTCTCGTGCAACAAAGTCCTTATGTTTTATTCATATTTTGACGATATTTTTTAGGATTATTGGACTATACACAACATGTGTTTATGTTGTTTCCCGTCTTATACGATCACTGATAGCCAATAACCACCGTCGAATAATGTTTGAAGACTTACCATATGTAGACCGCATACTGAAGCTATGTAACGATATCTACTTGGTTCGGGAGACAAAAGAATATCGTTTGGAAGAAGATTTGTACGGTAAACTAATTTTCCTGTATAGATCACCGGAAACTCTTATCAAATGGACGCGATACAAAGAAGAATTTATAGATGATACATCGGTTTCGGGTTCAATTGATCCTGATGGTGCTAATCCAGATTCCAGGCCACCTACTCAACCGACATAAATTTTAATAAAATATTATTTATACCATTTAAAATTTTTAGAGGCCTACTAGGAATTACTCGTCGATGCCCGCTCAGAATGTCCTTTAATTTGAATAACATTTACACCAAGCTGAGCTAATGTATGTTAAAGCAGCAGGACAACATAATTTGATTTTTAAAAATATATTTTGCAATTATACGTGTTTTTAATTCTTTTATCATTTTAACAAATATTATAATGACAATTTTAGCTAATCTCGCAAGTTGATTACAATCTGCAAAATTATGATTGCTGTTGAAGCAAATAACTAAAACCATTACCAATTTGTATTCAAAAAGATTCTTTTTTTAATCCTTGTTACAACCATGAAGATGTTAGATGCTGTCAAGTCACACGCTCATGTACATTTCGATAAATTCTATGCAGTCCGCAGTGAATGGGTCACTACGACAATTTCGATGCTCAGTGTAAATCGCCCCTGAGAGACTTGTGTCATCTCTAAGTAAATATAAATAAATTGCAGAATCTAAAAGTAAAAAACAAATTAAAATGAGCTTGCCAGCGGCAAATGCTACTGGTGGTAAGCTACCGCCAATGTTATTGCAGCGATTAGCGTCACGAGGACTGGTTGGTAAACAAAAAGGAGGCTCAGGTGAGAAGAAGCAAAGAAGTGTGTAGTATTTACTATTTTGGCCCATACAGGCCGACCCGCAATTTTCCACATGTAACTGTAGATTCTAGATCTTTGAAAAAGTCAGTCTGACGAAAGGCAAAAAGAGTTGTGTACAATAGTTACCCCAAATTCAACTGTTCTTGAAGGTAACTATTGTGAAAACTACATTGGTCGGTCTGTTTTATTTATAAAATCTTTTTAATACATGAATATATTTATTTACAAACTGTTTTCAGCTCAAATACCAACATCCGAAACAATAGAAGAAATTATTGCGGAAAATTATGACGAGGACGACAAAAATCAGCAGCATTCAAGCGTTGAGCCCAGCACAAACGTTAGCAAATATCCTGCGACTAATGAACACTTGTGGCCAGATAGGATAAAAGAGCGTATTGGAGTTACAGAATCATACCATGGATTTAAGTTTTGCCCCAATACATACAACATATACCATACGTGCACATTATACTGTGTAAATAAGTGGGCGAATGGCAGGGCAAAGCCAAAGGAAGTCTATCTTCGTCGGTATAGGCGATTAATCCGAAAATACCCAATGGGTGCAAATTGGAAGGATGTCTACGACAGTGGCTGTGGCGCTTATTACTTTTATAACTCTACAACTCGAAAAGTATCTTGGTTGCCTCCAACACATCCAAATGCTCGTATTTCAAACAGTGCAGCCATCTTTCGAAAGCAATTGGCTAATTCGAATGATGAATACAATTTCGATACGAAGGATTTCACGTCAAATAATTCCAATGAAAGGAAGATTGGTGCGCATCCTTCATCTTTCAATCCGTCTAAAAAGCTAAGAAAACGAGACTTAGAACGCACTTTTCAAGAAAGCAACGAATGTAAATGTTTTCAAATCGAGTATAACAATGTGCCCATATTTTGTTAAATAAAATCCACAAACTTACTCATCCTTATCCTACAATTTAAATAAATATGTCGCAAATATGTGCTGAATGAGAATTACGTGTGTTAACAATTACAAATTAGAAGTTACTAAATGCTTATATCTGCCGCCAAGCAGCTGCTAGGGCTGCAAGCATTTTTAATTATTTGTTTACAACAAATTGATTTACATTTTCAACATTTATTTACATGGGAGTGCATGTCACAACTTATATTTAATAATAGTTATTAGTTTGAATTACTTTTATTTCTTGTGTAACACAAAATACAAGAATCACAAGTGTTGCATGTTTCTCAGTGTATTTTTGAGGAACATATCAACCATCGCACTAAACTTGAACCATAATTTGATTTTAATTGAAAAGCGGCTTGTAAGTATCATTTAAAGTCAAATAATTCTGTAAATATAACAAATATTTTAATTACTTGATCTTTATTTTGTAAATTTGTAGCATCTTTAAAATGCATGTGGTGGGATCGTAGCATAATCTGATAGAGAACAAGTTTATTTCATCGCTTGAATCTATCGATAGTCATGAAATAAAAAAGAGTGTCAAAGATGTTGTATATATTGCGGCGCTATTTAGTTTTAGCTTTAATCAAAAATATTTGTTAAATATATACAATAATAAATTTTTAGTTTAGCCTTTTAGTTGTGGATATTACGCAGACAATATGTTATCCATTTCAAGGTCTATTATGTGCAACTGCGTTAAATGCATTGGCACTTCTTTGCCAAAAGCAAACCGATTCGTCAACCAATTAGATCGTCCCAACAGCCAAAGCTTTAAGACCTTAACAAAAGCAGCGGCAGTTCAATGTCCAGAACTGCATAAACAATATAGTGGATTGGCCACATTCGTTAAAATACAGCATACATATAACAAATTTTTCATTGATATAAACGGTGTAGTTGCCGAATTAAAATACGGCATTAAAGATGGAATTATGGAAATAAAACATACAAAGGTTCCCAGACGACTAGGCGGACACGGTCTGGGCAAGATTTTAGCAAAGGTATTTCTCTACCAAAAGACGTAGTCCCTGTTAAAAAAAAATGTGCAAGCCGTTGCTATGTTATTCGGTTGCTATTCAACAAAGAGAAACATATAAATATGTGTACATAGTATATGGTTCTTGTATGTCAGCAGTGAAAAATATCACCCGATTGACTTAAAATATGTGCTTTTGGTTAAATTTAATTTAAATAAGTAAAACAATTTCATTTATTGTTCGACTATATTTGTTAATATTCAGGCTGCTTCCATTTCCGAATATATGTACATAAACTTGGTGCATTTAAAATCAATTCACATGCAAATGCAATGTGGATAGAAAAGTAATGGACACAATTATAATCAAAAACGATATCTTTAATGTTTTAAAATTTAAATTAATGTAAAAAAAACGAAGCTACATGATATTGTCATGGGAAATGGAAGCATGGCTAATTGTGCTCATTTGTATACCGTTCTAATGAGTTATATGTACATATATGTTGTCTCATTGTAGGAAGCATTGGAATTCGCAGTGCGAAATGATCTGCTGCTCAAGATATCGTGCGGATTTGTCGATCGCTACGTTAGTGAGCACGAGCCACATTATCTGAAATATATATTGTATTAACTGTGTAACAGCTGATTAATAAAGCAAACAACATGGACTCTACTGAATACAAAAGCCTAGTTTTATACTATGGCAGATTGCGTTTCTATAGCTCCATGCAGAAAACGTCATTAGACGGATTGGCCAAGTTCCCCACGCAATCCGAGTTCCGATTGTTCAATGGCATTGCGCTCGCCTTGGGCAATCGAATGCAGGAGTGCATTCGGGAGTTGAACCCACTGAAGAACGATCTGGAACTGGGACTGGCGGCCACAATGACGCTCATCTACGCCCACAAGCACTGCCGCATGAAGGATAACGATGCCATCCAGGCACTCGAGCAGCGAATCGACGACGGAGCAGACTCGGTCAGCGCCGCTTCGGGCTACTATATAGCTGTCTTTCTCTACCTGATCGGCGAGTTTGAGGCGACCTTTGATTACGTCGGCAGGTCGCTGAAACTGGATGCGAATTTCGAGGCGGCTTTGATCCTCAAAATCTGGTGCGAACTATCCTCAAGTGCGAATCGATCGGCCAATGGCAAATTGCAGAGTTTGCTCGAGGGCTGCATTGCTCGCAGCAATGGGAAAAATATTGATGCCACGCTGGCGCTGGTGCGATTCCATCAGAAGCGACGCCAGTTCGAGGCGGCACTCGTGCTGATCAACAAGCTGAGCATACGCTTTCCCGACATCAGCATACCCCTCATCGAGAAGATGGAGACGCAGCTGGCCGCCTTGGACTGGGACTACTCACTGGACACGGCCATGCGGGTGATTACCATGGAGTCCCTAAATGTGGCAGCGCTGCGCATCAAGGGACTCCTGCACATTGTGCGCGAGAGCAACTTGAAAGCGGGTACAGCGACAGTTCAGCAACTGCTAATTGCCTTGGAGCGCATTGAGCCGGGGAATCACACGCTGCTCATTGAAATTTGTCAGCTATTTGCACGCATTTGCTCAAGACATTCTGAATTGCTGCAGATGACGCAGCGTTGCGTTGAGAAGGCAATCGAACTCCATCCCGGCAATGAAAGTCTGCTAACCGAACTGGGTCATCAGCAATTGTTACTGAATAATATCGCCGATGCGGAGATTTCGTTTCGTTCGGCTTGCAACATTGATAGCAGCAACTTCGAGGCCCTCTGTGGTCTAACGTTGTGTAAGCTGAAAACCTTTGCAGACCTTGAGAGTGTACAACAGATACGACAGCAGCTGGCATATCTCACAAAACTCACTGACTTTAAGCCGGAGCCAATGGTTATGTATATGTCAGCCTTGCTGGCCGACCCGAAGGAGCAGCCGGCAGCATCCTCGGTGCAGCTGTTGGTCAACGCAGCTGAGCTGCATATTCAGAAGTTTAGTGTGTTTCCCTTTGGCGTCGAATATGTATGCACCATGAATCCCGATTTTATGCTGGAGCTGTGCGGTCAGCTGATTCGATATACGCCAGCTCCGATACGAGCATCTCACTATGACTTGGACATGGGTCAGGAGTCGTTGCATGTCACGCTCAAGCACAGTCTCAACATACTGGAAATCATACTTAATATATGCCCAGGACATCAAGGGGTACGTTACGATCCCTGCTCTAATCTATACTAAAATACTAGTAAAACATTTTTCTTTTCTTCGTCTAGGCCCTGTTTTTGCGAGCAAAGGTTGAGTTCCTTTCTGGCGAACACTCGAAGGCCATTAGTCGTCTGCAGCACATTCTCAACTTGTTTGGCGACACTTTCACCGATGCACACATACTTCTGGCCCAACTGCTGGTGGAGACAAAGCAGTACCCCAAGGCCTTGGAGCATCTGGAACTGGCACTTGCCCAAAAGTTTACAGTCCGGGAACGGCCCATGTACCACTTGCTGAAGGGTATCATACTGAAGCAACAACAGAAGCTATCCGAGGCGCATCAGAGTCTGATGTTCGCATTGCAGCTAGTGGGTGGAATGTCAGCAAGTGTCCAGCCGTCCAATCAGGCGTATGTCACGCATACTGACAACACAATATCCAGCTGCGACAAGATGACCTTATACATTGAGCTTATCTATGTGCTTCGCGACATGGGCGAAACACAGGGCATTTTCGAAAGCGAACGTATTTTGCAGTATGCGGCTGAGGAATTCAGCGGCACCGCAGAGATTGGCCGTTTAATCATTGCTCATTCGCAACTGATGCTTGAGAAGTGCAATATCAACGAAGCAATCAGTTTGCTATCCACAATCAAGCCAGATCAGGCGTACTATATACAGGTGAGTGACAACCAACAATTTGAACTATGAACTATATCGATATGAGCAGGTTGATTTCGATTTTCAAGCTGTTCTTGGTTCTATTAATTGAATATTTACTAATAAAACTATTATTTACACCTTTCAGGCCAGAACACATTTAGCTAACATTTATCTGCAGCACCAAAAGAATCGCAGTGCATTCTCAAAGTGCTTTAGAGAACTAGTCGAAGTACGACCGGAATCCAAAAGCTTTCTGATGTTGGGTGAAGCGTATCTATCCATACAAGGTGGCCAACAAAATCTATTATACATATGTATTTCCGAGCTCATATCCTTTTATTTTACAGAGACAGACATGGCGATTGACGCATATCGAAAAGCATGCAATATTTGTCCAACGAATACGTTGCTGGTCAGAAAACTGGGAAGAGCCTACGTTAAGAGTCATCAGTATGCCAAGGCTCTTAAGTACTACACTGAAGTAATACAAAATCCAGAGTGCTCTGCGCTAAAATTGGATTTGGCCGAGTTGTTTTTGCAGCTGAAACAATTCCAGAACGCAGTGAACATTTTGGCCGATGGCGACAAGCATAAAATGTAAATATATATGCAATCTCAAATTGATCAACAAATGACCATTCTTAATCTTATTTTAGCAGTGATGATCGTTATGCAGAACTACAACTACGAACTAAACGGCTCTTACTGCTGGCTCGTGTTCATGAAAAATCCGGCAATGTTCTTGAATCATTGCAAACCCTACAAGACGCTCGAGATAATCAATATCGTGTGCACAAGTTGTGTTCCATTGAACAATCTGAGAGCCTTAATGAGCAGTCCAAGATCCTGTCAAAGTAAGTAGGCGTTATGTATTTTATTTTCCTTATGGTCTTAGGAATCCTCACATGTTACATACAACACAGAGTTATAAGCAAATTGTGCCTACTAGCTTCTTATACAAAACTAACAATACATCTAAGAGATAGAAACCGACCCATTGCTCTTGGAAAAGAAATAAGTTGTTTATACGACTACTATGTGTTACAGAGTATCGATCAGGCTGATTTCGACTACTGCCTAACAAATATATAGCCAACGTTTCATCACAGTTTAATATACAAGCTCCAGCTATTTAAATTAAGAAGATATTCGGCTATTTGATTTCAGAGTTATATATAGTTTTAAATATTCAAATTTTAGCTGTTTAGAGTTAGAAACATAAAACCCAATTTTTATATACTCTTTTTCCGAAGATATGAAGAGTATATGCCCGTTAAGCCATGTTCGTTGTACTCTCGGTTCTTCTGTCCGTATGAATACAACGGTTTTCGACGCTATTGAGGACTTGAATCTTATACTCGTCATATTAACAATTTTGTGACATGCCTCATTTTAAAATCTGTAAAAACTGTTCACGATGAACATATCTTTGCCAATTTCCTATGTGTATTTTGTGCAAGAATATAAACGTTGTATATATATATAGCAAAAACCATTCCTTATTTATTTTTGAACGTTCAAAGATTTTCTTTAAATTACAGTCCCTTGCGATACTTTTCGCCGACCGTAAAGTCAGTCATGCCTTTTCCGGACGTGCCACATGTACCAATACCGACTCGTCCACTAACATTGTCCGGTGAAGCGAATATGCTGTTGACTTTCATGCCGGGTTTCTTATGATTTTTAGTTGTAAAATTAATCCATTTGTTTTTGTCACACTCGCGCTCCTCTTCCAAGTCTTTGAAACGCTGTTGCTTTTTCTGCTTGCGCTTTTTTAAATATTCCTTTTGATTCGGTCGGTGTCGTCTGCAAAAAGAATGCGTTGTTATTTAAGAAATAGAACATACCACAAATGTGTACATACTTATTTGATGGGAATACTTCATTGCGGGTTGTGCGCTCACGCAATTCACCAATTGTAGTCGTCGAGCGATTTTGATAGGCTTCGAAGATCACGCTCACTTCTCCCTTACCAGTTATGCCCTCGATGGTTGCATCGTAGTACTGACCGTCTTCAGTCCATTTGGCTTGGCATTTGTCACCGATTTTCCACACCTTGGCAGAAGTTACTAGTTTCTCGGCTTCTAAAAGGGCAGCTTCAATATCGTCAAAGTAGTTTGCCGATGCTGTTTTGGAGGAGGATGGTTCTACATACGAGGACTTTCGTTGTTCTTCCAATTGTGTCTTAATCAAATCCCTTGTGAGTTTGATGACCTCTTCTAGATCGTCCTTTAATTTCAAAAGCTCCTCATTACTAGGATCTGTTTGTAAGGCTGCTTCTACCTGGAAATGAATAAAAAGGCACAATTACGGGAATGATACACAGATGCACTATATTGTCGTATGTTCTGCCAAACTGCCAAAAATCTAGAAATGTATTATTTTCGATGCGCATATATCGTTCAGAACGGAATCGTCGAGCAGATAACAACTTTTTATGCTTTTTTTTTGTTATTTACATTTTAAATGCTACAACTGGCGTTGTTGCCTTGCTTTTGATTAATTTGTGTATTTTGTTCACCATTCTTTAACAAAGCCGCCAAAATATACGTTTAACCATACATGTATGCATGTACATACATACAGATATATGTATACACATATGTTTATAAAATTGTATGCAGTTTGATAAACATGCAAGTCCGCATATTCTGCTTATTGCTTCGTAGACAAATATAATATATGTGTGGTTTTCCTATTCCAATACTCACTTGCTGCAATTGGCATTTATAATTTTGTAATTCGTCGGCCATAGCAGCCCTTATATTTCAGTTTGTAACACAAAAACCTTGTTTTCAATATTAGTGATGGTACAAATGTTCATTGAACATGTAGCTCAAAGTTATCGATATGTTATATAAAAATTACAGCAAGTCAACATAGCGTAAAACTCGAGTGGATGTGAAATGTGGATTCATAAGTGTTACACGTTTACTTCCACTTTAAATCACATAATGTTAAATATTATATGCTAGAGCCTTTCGCACTCCAATCGATTATTCGCAAATGCTGCATAATCATATTATTTTTAATCGTCGGTTAATTTATATATATCTATATTAAACTCTTTTGTTTGCAGAATATGTATTCTAATCGCGCAACAGGCAATTAAAATTAAGAATACTGAGCTCGCATTTCATCATTTCAAGGAATGTATTAAATATACTCCTAATGACCTTGAAATATTAGTCTCTCTGGCTCAACTACAAATGGAGTCAAAGGAAATGGATATGTGTCGAAATACTTGCTTGCAGGTTCTCCAAATTGATGGAAATAATGATGCAGCCTTAGTGCTGATGGCAGACTTGTCCTTTAGAAAGGTATGTAAAAAGAATGTTTAAGAAATATGGTTTGGCTTAAGACAATAAATAATACAACGATTTTTGAAGTAGGTACTATTAGAAAAATGATAATAGCTCCCAATTTAGTTAGCCGATTTTAAAGACCTTACCGTTTTGAAAATAAGAAGTTACCTACAAACAAGTAATTTGTCTTTGTCATTAGGATTATTCGTTTTAAGCGCTATTTATGACTAATATAGGAATTTTTTATAAAAAAAAAGTTTTCAAACACTATTTTCTCCGATCGAATGAGATTTCACAAAGTTATGGGAGTCTTAGGTGTTTGCAAGTAATATCTATGGACTCATAATTTAAGCTCGTGTTTAGTCGAAAATTCAAAATTGCTTTAAACAGATTTCTTTTTATTGTTTATTTATAGATGGAATTTAAGAACGCGGCATACCATTTTTCGCAGCTCATACAATCGCAGCCTTGCAATTGGACTGCCTTGGCCCGACTTATCGAAGTTATGCGGCGTTCCGGAACATTGTCTGAGAGTGTGCCCTTCTTACAACGTGCTGAGCAGGCGTCTTTAAAATCTAAAAATTCTCCGGGTTTTAACTACTGCAAGGGCTTATTCGAGTGGTACAATGGGAACCTGAACTGCGCCTTACGATACTTCAATTTGTCCCGCAGGGATCATGTGTGGGGTCAGCAGGCCAAACTAAATATGATTGAGATATGCATTAATCCCGATGGAGAAATACCCAATGCAAACGATCTTCTTGAGGCCGGAGACAGCGGTGAGCTTAGTGAATCCCGTCTAATTGCTTTGCGGACAGCCGATCGTTTGCTTAAAGAAATGCGTCCTCGGTCTGGAGAAAACTATGATACTGCCTTGAATCGTCGTGTTCTCTGGAACTTCCTTCAAATGGCGTCGAGGGAAAAGTACCAAGTTGAATCTGCCCTCAAGGATCTAACTGAACTAATGCAGAAAGAAGGAAGTCCATTGACGGTGACCGTGGTGTATGCTGTAGCTTTGGCCCTAGTTCAGCTTAAGCAAATTCAACGGGCTAAAAATCAACTCAAACGCATAGCTCGACTTAGTTGGAATTACGAGGAAGCTGAGTACTTGGAACGAAGCTGGCTGCTGTTGGCCGATATTTACATTCATGCCAATAAGCTGGATGTGGCCGAGACATTTGTGGATCGAGTCTTGGAATATAATAAGTCAAGCACAAAAGCCTACGAACTGGCAGGATATATTGCGGAAAAGATGCAGTCCTACAGCGATGCTGCCAAGCAATACCAAAAGGCCTGGGAAAGTAGTGGCCGCTCTAAGCCCCACATTGGTTACAAATTGGCATTAAGCAATATGAAGAAAAAGCAGTATGCCAGCGCTGTTAATGTGTGTCAGCAAGTCTTAAAACTACACCCCGATTATACCATCATTCGCAAGGATATACTCGAGAAATGCCGCAATAATCTTAGAACATAAACTATTACAAACAAGCAGAAGTGTCTTTTTCTTAACAAAGATTTTTAAAATTGAATAAAAATAGTTTTACGGAGTAAACTAACAGACACGTGGAAAAATCTATACATATATGTATATATATATATATATTCTTTATCCGCATCAACAGCCGAGACGACCTGTCTGTCCGAACTTCCGCACCAAGTCATTGGCACATTCTAATGGTTGGTAGCTAAGTTGGGAGGAATATGAGTATATACGGGTCTGAGGCGATTTCGTTAGAGTGGACTGTTTTCCAGACAGTCCCGCTCAGTTGTTCAATGAATGTTCTTCCAAGAAATTTGGTCTTCCGAGTTCGTAGCAGCCGCACATGAGGTGTTGGATGCGTTCTGTGTGCCATTCAGCCGCACAGTTTCGTCGAAAGTCATGGTGAAGCACCCGTTTTCCCTTTAGGAGTGGTTTTGTCAGCAACATATAATATACATCCTTATATTCAGTGTTACAGCGTCTACAGTCGGCTTAGCCTCAATGCCAAGCGAAGACTCTACGTCGTCCTAAAATGCACTCAGCGAGGACCGGAAAAGTAGGGACAATCTCTGTATAACTTGCTCCGTACTAACCGTACGCAAGTAGTAAGTTTTACCGACATGCTGGCCCTTACGGATTCCGTACAGGATGCCATGTGCTAAGTGCGGAAGATCACGAAACGACAGCCGCAGACAAGTGCAGTTCCAAAACGATCGTTCTGAGCTTATGCCCAATTTAGTTTTCAGTCCAGTAATCGAATTTAGGAAAATTCCAAGTATAAGCCAGAGGCAGAGGTCAAGACAATTTAATCCAATTGAAGAAAATGCATGATCATTAAATTGGTCTATTGTGGCAAAGTACCAAAGTTTGTGGATAAATAAATCTAATTTTATAACAGCAATAACACAAACATGTCATCGTAGCATGGGCAAAACTAAACTTATTATGCACTCGCCATTTAGTTTAAGTTTTGCTATCCAATGTGTCGGTATATAAATATAGTACGTCTATTGCAATAAAACAAAAGACAGGTATTTAACGATAATAAAATATAATGAGCTAGTGAGTTAACTGTCTACAACTAATACTACTGAAAGCTACATTTAATTGTGGTCATTCTTTTATTAAAATATTCTAATCTTAGGTATACAATGTCAACTTTCTCATTTATATACCCTATACAAATTATAAATGGGTAAAACCTGTAAAATAAGATGTTATTGACGTAGGGCTTTGCAGGTTGCACCAACAAGTACAGAAAATAGATGAAAGACCAAAACTAGAAAATATTAAGCTTGTAAATGAAGGGAAAAGTGTAGATTTGGATTGCCAGTTCGGGATACATTTTATTAAACAATTCATATAATAATTAATTTATAATGCATGTAAAATACATATAATAATAATACTACTTTAATAACAAAGGCATTTACATTAGTAAGACAATGATATTTAATAACATTGTATATCTTAATAACATAAGTAATTGCTTTGTTAATTATTTAAAAACTTTGCGTGGTGTCCTTACTAACTGTACTCTGAAAAGTATTTTTATCAATTGAGAAAAGCTTGCAAAAGAAATCTCCCCACATGCGTCGTGTCACAGGATCTAGGATAATAAAATACAGGAAGATGACAAATCCTTGCAGTGTTGCTGTAATACAGAAAAAGTATGAAAAGACAATACCAGCTTTCATAGCAGATAATATGCCAAAGCACCAGGTGAATCCCAGCAGGAAAAATAACAGTACGGACAATCGTATCTGATATATCAAAACCGGTTTCTCAGTGTGCCTCATTTGTATCTTTGAGCCAACTAATATATTGTAGATGATTAGACAAAAGATAATGAAATTGGCTATTACGATTATCAAAATGGGCAAAATGATGCCGAAATAGAGCCCATAACCCGACGGATAGCAAATGCCACCCTTGCTAAACGAATCGTGATCCAAAACAACAACAAGCACCACAGGTATAAGCGGTACACTCCAACAGAAGACGGTTGACTTCATAAAGAATCTGTTCGGTCGACTGCCGGCAAATACCTGAACATATCGCTTGAACTGTAAGTACGCAATGACCATCATCCAGAAAAACTGCACCAGCACGGAGTAGTGGAGCAGTGCCCCGATCGCTACACAACTTGGTATTATCTGGTTTAGAATTAAGTGTAGTGAGTATTCCCTTGTGCTGACGAAGCACAGAATTATCATCTGCAAGGCAATGGCAGCCGACAGTTGGAGTAGCACCTTCGAAGAGGGCTTTTGGCGCCACGAATTGAATACGCCGGCGGTGATGAATATGCCCGAAATGCCGAGAAGCGATAGTGAGCTGCCCGTTACCGTTATAATGTCCAGGGCCTGGGCATGATCGCTATGCTCTTTGACCTCAACGCCTTCCTCCACGCTGAAATCAACGCCAACTAAATAGGCAAACGGTGTTAGATGGCTAACTTGGCAAACGACGATATCTGTACTGTTTTCGGAGAGGCCCGAGAGTTGAATGCCGTCCGAGACCCAGTTCTCGAAATTCCAATAGCTGCATATCTCGTCAGTCTTATTGCGCTTATCTGGCAAAACGCGAAAGGCGAGCGGCAAATCTTCCGGTAAATGAGTACTGTGTCCTGGCAGGGATATGGATACGACTCGACCCAATGCAGCCACTGGGGTTTGATTGGCCTGCAGCTGAAAGAGTCTGTCGTTCGAGTATACTTTGATCACCACAATGGTTTTCCTTTTTGCAGTGGCATTCAAATTTGAAATGGTGTTTAACTGGCCTAGAAGCTTTTCCGGCACATAGGTACCCAATAGCAAATGCGGCTCGTAGATGAAGTCCTCGATATCGTGAGTGGTCTGCAGAAAGCGAAAGTGCTCGTTTTTGAAAGCGCCTTGCAACATATAAGGCAGATCGGTTTCGTTATTATTTTGGAATATTGCAATGCCCGAAATGTTGGCTATCGACGGGTCAATAGTGAAGTAGAGCAGCTTGGGCGAAATTTTCACAGACACACCAATGTCCTCGTAGTCCAGAACATCGAAATCGGCATTCACCTCCAGATCGGCAGAGTTACCAAAGGAGTTGTTTGCATTATTCTGATCAAGGATAGCCTGCGATGATAGTGTATTCATTGCATTTTCGAATGACTCGAGCAGTTTGTTTGTTGAGTTCAGTTTAGCCGACATCCTTATTGAGGTTTCGTTCACATCTATCAGATAATTGTAAATGGCCATCAGATCCAATGATGTTCGGCTGTAAAACTCGTGAGTGCGCGGAAACACATGTTGATACAAGTTTTTGACAGAGGCCTGCATAATGTTTGCCGTAAAGTGAAGGTCTACGGGTAAAAACTTGTTTGCATATGCCTGCAAGATATTTTTGACTTCTTTTACTGCTTGTTCTGGGAAATTCGTGTGCGCTTTTGAGTTCTCCAAGGTGTAAAGCGTTTGTGTTACTTTCGAATTGCTTTGTTCCTGTTGGCATGTGATAATCTCCTTGAGTGGCTGCCAATAGGCACCCTGTATGAAGTCGCCAAGGCAGCGTCGCGTAACTGGCATCCCATTGCCTTGAAGGCACAAACGTGACAAAGTGCCCACCTGTCCCCTCTCTGCCTGTTCCCACTGGTACGGCTCGTCATTGTCCAGGCGAACCGTATCTGGAAAGCAGTATTCTGTGCTGCGTACTATTTGCAAACCTTTCTGGTCGTACAGCGATATTAATTCCTTCAAAATCGTCCAGACCTGCATGCGCACTGAGGTATCGTGTCTGATATGATCATCGTTCTCCGAGCTGTTCGATTCCTCGCTGCTTTCCTCCTCGCTGTTGTCAACTGACGAATGCTTGAGGGAAGCCGTCAAATGAATCCAGCAATCAATGTGCCGAGTTGAAACCAACTCTATATTCATAATCCGTGTATTATGTATGACTAGGTCTCGGAATGACTTTTTGCTTCTCTCCTGCAATAATTTACGTACGTGTTTTCCCAGATCTTTTGCGTACTTATCAATATTGTTGCACATGTTTTTGCCTCTAACTATACACGTTATATTCATCCTTACGGCGTAGGCGTGGCCACGCCTCTTCTTTGCGGAGACTATGCGTTGGGTGGTAATTAACTGAAAATCGAAGATAGAATGTCCTTCACACCAGTACTCGCCCGGGTCGTCGTGTACTAACTTCAATTTGAACATCGTCTTGGTCTTATTTTTGTTCTCCCAAATGAGATCTATTTTGGTACTGCGCAGTATATCGTAGTCCGCATTTGTGAAACATTTGACGCCATCGTCCTTTCGATTAAGGCGCCAGAGAAACTCACTGTTGTAAACTATTAGGATTAATTCTTGCAGCTCCAAGTCAAATTTAAGTATCAGTTGAATCGTATTCATTTGACTATTGATGGTTTCTTTGTACAAGACCGGTCGTTTGTCATTCTCATCGTTATGAACAATTTTCTTGACTTCATTTTTATTCATGAGAACTAGGAATTCGTCGCCAGATCGGTCCCCGAAATTGTCAACTTGGAAAAATTCCTTTTTTTCATCGACTTTTTTTAACGCTCGTCTGAAAGTATTGCGATTCCGAAAGTAATCTTGGATGTGTATCTCATTTTGCTCTTTCGTTAGTGTATTTTGCCAGTCAATGCCATAGCATTCATTTGGACGATAGCTGAGTGCGCCAAGTCCTTTCGGGCATCCTGTGCGGGCTATAAGATCACCTTCAAATACACAAACTGTGTGCAATAGATCATCACAATTGACAGTCACTGACTCAAGTTGGTTTCTTTTGCCATTCGTGTTGTTTATGCGTGCAGACATACAGTTTTTATCCGAACTCAAATAGGGAGGATCCATATCCTTTTCGACTACTTCTCCCCACCGGTCACCTGGCAGCAGTATCCTGTAGGGCATTGAGCTGCTCTCGCGTTTTATTGGTAGCCAATATTCCGCAAGGCTTTGATTGTTCAGGAACTGTATAAGACTGTCAGTTTGACCATTGGTTAAATCAACTGGCCCAATTATATTTGAACCATGGCAAAAAAAGTCATAATACTTTTGTGGATGCGACGAGACCCTAAGGCAAATCGGATCATCCTTTTTACTCTCAATTTCCACAAATTCCTCCGGGCAATACTTATTGACATTCTCTTCCGCCTTGCAGACAACACTTTCCGGCTGCCACTGACCAGTTGTGGTGTCGCATTCGCGCACAAAGAGCTCCCCATCGTTTTTCCAGCAGGTGAAGTCTTCGGAAGTTGCGTAACGAACGCCCCGATATTTCCAATATGCTGGCCCGGCAGTTGTTTCAGTTATATTATCGTCACATTTTTTAACCTGAACATGGGGGGAAATTAAAACATGTGTGTAAATACAATGTGAGATTTTCGAACCTTTTTTGCGAATGTGCTGGCACAATTTAGCCACATAACAAGTAACAATATGAGTAATTTGGCCATGTAAATAAAGGCAAACAGCATCAATTTCTATTCGCACAATAGGCTTCCAAGATGCGCACAATACTAAGTTGTTTACCTTTCAAATCTGTAAAGCAAAGCGCAGTTAGTTATCTTTTCATTCTTTATCTCAAATTATCTTCATTTTTTATCTAGTCGGAAATGTATGTATTGTACCCTGTATATATGAAAAGGGTAAACGGGTTTGCTTATATTTGCGGAATGGAAATGCATAGACATATAATCCAATTTGTATCGCAAGTGCTAAAATATATTTCATGAAAGAAAACAGGAGAAGTAATTTTCGACACATAAAAGGTGCATATTTAGTTTACTCTAATATAGGTAAAGGGTATCTCCTAGTCGAGAAGCCGCGACTACAGCAATTTTACTTATTCTTTGAATTATTATGATTTCTATTCTACCGTACGACTCTCTTTTTTATGACCAACTTTTTTCCTTCATTTGTTTTTCCCCTCATACACTGATTTGTTAGGGAAAAGAGTTTATATATTTTCAGCAATGTCAATGTCAATAACGATATTTTCTTCGACGTTAATGAAGCTTGTTCGATTGGAAGTATTTACAATATAAAAACCATCCATTGTAATCTTCCATTACATTTTTTTATTTTAATTCCTATTATAAGTTATTTAGCAATATAATTATAAAAAAAACCCTGAGAATACCTCTCTTCGGAACTGTATGAGAAAACAGATATTTAAATACCACACTGCTTATTTCAGAAAATAAAAAGCTACCTTTTTCTTTTTCTTTGAAGAACAATGCGCATTTCCAAACTGCAATCACACAGTGCATTGTTATTGCTTCTGTGGTTGTCTTGTCATCAAACAAGTCATGTAAGTAATATAAAGATCAACATAAATTTGTCAATACCATTTTGTATATATAGACTTGTATACTTAGACTGGGGGTTGGTGAGGATAACAATTACCCTTATGAAAAGTAAAGATTAAAATAAATCAACTGAAAAGTAAACTATTTCAATCAAACGTCACGTTTCTTTTACTCCTTTCTGATTTGAATTTTCCGAGACTTTAAATTATAGGATTCAAAGTATTTGATTTAGGTCAAGTACAGCGAAAACGATTCATGGTGTTCTGTAAGCTATTTAGATTTGTGCACAACATTTTTTACCAATTACCTCTTCCCATTCTCGTCAAATGCAAAAATCTTGGATCCAAGTGGTATCTAGAGTTAGCAAATGTAGAGCTGGGATATTTAATAGAGTTGTCTTTCGCCCGTATACAATATGTCAGGAGTACTTAAACGACATATTATTTGTAGGCAGCAGTAAAGCGAAGCATCGATACTTCAGCTTCCTATGCACTGATTACGGATGACCGGTTACCGAAGGATGTCATCCCGCAGAGCTATGAAATTCACCTGGAACCCAACTATGCAGAATGTACATTCAGTGGGCTTATGAAAATGAACTTAACTTGGAATGCAGATTCGAAGAAAATTTCGTTTCATGCTCATTATGATTTGAATATTAATGACAGGAAAATTATTCTGCAAAAAGTGAATAAGAAGGACAGGTAAAATGACTAAGACTTTTAAAATCCGTATACGATATACTAATTACATATTTTATTCAAAATCAAATATAGTGATTTGCTGAACATCACAGTCTTGCGTGGCAGTCGCTTTCCAAAGAAAACCATTTTCATAGTCTACCTTAAGGAAGCAATAACGCAAGGTACAGAAGCTGTTTTGGAGGTTCCTTTTGAAGGAAACATTTGGGAGAGTGCAAACGGACTTTTCAAAGGATCTTATGCAAATTTCACATATTTTGCCACCAACTTGAGGCCAAATAATGCTCGACGTTTGTTTCCATGTTTTGATGAACCTGGTTTCAAAGTAAGCTATATACCTTTAAAATAAAGCACAAATATTTCATATTTTTCTATTTACCAACAGGTTCCATTTACTGTCTCCATTGCAAGACCTAAGCATTTGATAACGATTTTTAATACACCACTCTCTCGAACTAATGAACAGTAAGTTGTCACTATTCTTAATTATACCCTAATCAACTCCTTAGTTACTTAATTACTCAATAAAGCCCACCCATATAAATTGTACATTATTTATTTATTTTATATATTGTAGTTTAATTTTAAAAGACCATGTAATCGACTATTTTGAGACCACTCCACCTATGTCATCATTTACATTTGGATTTCTGACATCGGAGCTACTCAAGTTGGAAGGAGATAATATTCAAATCCCAGAGGAATTAGCAAATTTCTCAACACCTGCTATTAATATTTGGAGTTTTCCAGAGCGAGCAGATCAATTAAAGGTAAGAAATCATTGTAGATGAAACATAAATGCTTAAAGTAATCATTTTTATTTGTTTTATTTCAGGAAATCTATCAAAAAGTTGTACTGATTTATAAAACAATTCAAGATTATTTCGAGATACCTCTTCCACTAACTAAAATTGATGTGGTTGTCATACCGGAACTACAAGTAGTTCGACCAGTGGATAATTGGGGTCTTTTGCTGTTTAAGTAAGATAACTACAAGCAAGCATCAAAGAAAAATAAAATATATATATTTTTTGAACAGAGAGAGTGATCTCATGCAAAATCGTTACTATGATATAGCTCAGGAATTTATATATCAATGGCTTGGTTCGTGGGCGACTCCTGAGTGGTGGACTGATGCACATCTTAACAAAGGATTGGCGAGTTTCTTAGCATCGGAAATTGTAATGGAGGTAAGCTATTACTCGAATATCGAATCGAAGATATTAATCGAATATACCTACAGATAGATGGCGGCATCGAGTTTAATGGTAAATATCCCATGACTACGCTTTACTCAATTTACTACGAGTTCAGTAAGAGATATCCACATTCACGCATCACGGGAATGAAGCAAGAGACAATTTCATACAAAACAGAGCTTGTTATACGCATGCTAAACTTTACCTTGGGCAAGGAATCCTTCAAAAAGGGGCTAACAAAATGTATTGAAGATCATCAATATAAGACCTTTGTGGCTGACGATCTTTGGGAGGCGTTAACCCTACAGGCGATTGAGGATGGAACCCTTAAGAGTCAGTACAAGGTGGCAGATATTGTCGCTCCTTGGCTGGCGAATCACCGACTACCGGTAGTGCACGTTAGCAGGGATTATGAAAGGAATACTGCAAAGCTGCAGCAGAAATTGTTTCTTAGAGAACGACCACATGATGTGCCAGACCAGGACAAAATGCTTTGGTGGATTCCCATTATACTCAATCGCCAAGATGCACTTGACTTTTCAAATTGCACCCCCTATGTGTGGATGGAAAAGTCTCAGCAAATAAATATCGAAAATATGCCAGAAAAGGACAAATTCATTATTGTAAATCAGGAAGAGATTGCGCCATTTCCTGTTAATTACGACGAACAAAATTGGCAAATGCTGTCGACTTTCCTGCAAACCGATACTGGCCGACTTCTAGTTCCAACATACACCAGGTGAGCCCTATAAGAAATGATAGGTAAATCTAATTTATTGAACGTTGGAATCTGAAAAAATTCTAAATAATAGAAAGTATAAAATAATAATAATCACTTTATGTAGTTATTGCACTTACCAAAATTTGTAATATATGTAAACAACTGTGAAAGCTTATTTTTTTCTTTGGCAGGTAATCTTTGTAGCTTAGGTATATGAACTTTGGACTCGACAACAGAAAGACATGGGTTCAAACCTTTCTCGTTTTTCTGTTCCGCTCCGTCCAACTAGACATTCGCCTTTCCATCTTTCGATAAGCTTATCCAGCTTAGTCTTTGTATACCTTATATAGCAATTACAATGGGTTCATTCATCTGTTATTCTTTGTCTAGTCTATTTCTTTTGTAAAAACCTTTTATTTTATACTTTCTTCTATAGGGCTAAGTTACTACACGATGCTTGGAATCTCGCCTATGCTGGGGACTTAAGTTTCGCAACTGCCTTCAATTTGACTTTGTTTATGAAATTCGAGCGCAATCATATTGTGTGGAATCCGGTCTTCACTTTCATTGATCAAATTGGACGGCATATTGATATGCCAGAGGTACATAAGCAATTTGAGGCAAGTGATAAGAATTGAATTCAATGCGGATATTATCAATTTAGAGAGTTTCCCATTTGCAGGCATATGTTTTAATCCTGCTAACGCCTTTGTATGAAGAATTGGGAGCTGAAAGTCAATCGGAAGACAACTGGAAAACAGATTTGCGCTCATTGACTAAACGATTTTTGTGCAGTGCAGGCTATATACCCTGTATTGAAGAAGCACAAAGTGCATACAACGTGTGGGAAGAAGCAGACAACCCGAATTTGGAAAATCCGTCAGTATATTAACAGCTATACAAGTATTTATTTGCAAATTACATTTTGTGAGTTTACAGTGTACCAAATCACTATATGTGTCCCGTCTTTAAGTGGGGCTCTATGGAGGAATGGCAATTTGGACTCGAGCGTGTTATTGATTTCCCAAAATCACGAAAACAGAGTGAAAGGACCTATCTCTTAAAGACACTGGCTGGTTGTCCTACACAGCCTGAAAAGATCAATCGACTGTTGGAATTGTCGATTTTGGAAGAAAACTCCAACTTCACGGAAAATGATCAATTCTTAATTTTCTCCTCACTATCAACAAGTTCCAGTGGCTACTATACATTATTTAATTTCTTATCCGAGAATTGGACAACGATTCGCAACAAGCAAGTTCTATCATATATATAATGTTTAACATCGACGAGGTTTTTTTATTGTTTGTCATCATTCCCGATCTTAAGATCTTATAATATCTTAACCTTTAAAGTTTGACCTACTTTCTTATCTCCGTTTGTGTTTATGTAATTAAACATTTCTTTATTTCAGATTTCAAAATAATACGAACTTATGGGATCATTTGATTGGTTCAGCCACTGGATTCTTTTTAACCCAAAAAGGCTATGAAATGGTCCAGCAGCTATACGAAAGACAGACAGGAGAATTCGGGAGTGCACAACACATAATTGAAAAGTCACTACGAAACATAAAAGAAGAAGCAAAGTGGAGTGAAGAGAGTCTACCAGTGATTCAATTATGGCTGAAGGAGTTTTTGCTCACGAATTAAAGATTTACCCACATCATATGTAAATTATTTAGACTTGGAATGACATAAAACGGAAAACAAAACAAAAATGATTGTTCATGGTTTTTTGCTCATTTTAGTGCATATATTTTATTATAGAAATTATTTATTTTAGTGACAGCTCGTAGTAAGGATGAAATGTGTTTTTCTTTTAATTTCAATATTGCCTTCGTATCATTTCGTTTGATTGCCTGCTTTAGTACTCATCACCCTCGTCGACTTCGGTAGTGGAATCGATGCCCACCTCTTCGTAATCCTTCTCAAGAGCAGCCAAATCCTCTCTAGCCTCAGAGAACTCGCCCTCCTCCATGCCTTCGCCCACGTACCAGTGGACAAAAGCACGCTTGGCATACATCAAATCAAACTTGTGATCCAAACGGGCCCAGGCTTCGGCTATGGCCGTGGTATTGGACAACATGCAGACGGCACGTTGAACCTTGGCCAGATCCCCGCCGGGCACCACAGTGGGTGGCTGATAGTTGATGCCGACCTTGAAGCCAGTCGGACACCAGTCGACGAACTGAATGGAGCGCTTGGTTTTGATTGTGGCAATGGCTGCATTCACATCTTTGGGCACCACATCGCCACGATAGAGCATACAGCAGGCCATATATTTGCCATGTCTGGGATCACATTTGACCATCTGGTTGGCTGGCTCGAAGCAGGCATTTGTTATTTCGGCGACGGTTAATTGCTCGTGATAAGCTTTCTCAACGGAAATTACTGGAGCATATGTGGCGAGAGGGAAGTGAATGCGTGGGTAGGGTACCAAATTGGTTTGGAACTCAGTCAAATCCACATTTAGCGCTCCATCGAAGCGTAACGATGCTGTTATTGAGGAAACTATTTGACCAATTAAGCGATTTAGGTTCAAATAGGTGGGACGCTCAATATCTAAATTGCGACGGCAAATATCATAGATGGCCTCGTTGTCAACCATAAAAGCGCAGTCAGAATGCTCCAGGGTGGTGTGGGTGGTCAGAATGGAATTGTATGGCTCGACAACAGCTGTTGAAACCTTCGAAATAAATATGTTGATAAGTAGGATGTATTTTAGGGTTAGTTTTACTATCCCAAAGCTCGCAAAAGTTCTTCAAACACATACGATCTATTTAAACCAGGGACCGTAACGATCAGAATTTCTTAAAATTACAAGATTATCCCTAAGTTTTCTCTCTAGGCGTTAAATAAAATTATGGAAATATTTATTACTATTAAAAATACACTATTATTTTATGAAAGTAAAATAAAACTTAGAAAATAATGATTACTCTTGAGTGTTTTCAAATTACTTATGTCATAACTTTTATTTTCTGAGCTATAAATACAAATCATGCTGGAAATACGTATATAAGTATCACATTTGGACTGTCCCTGATCTAAGCGGGAGAAAACGCTGCAAATATGTATTTTAGTTTCACTTACTTGTGGAGCTGGATATATCGAAAACTCCAGCTTCGACTTCTTGCCGTAATCAACGGACAGACGCTCCATCAGCAGCGATGTGAAGCCGGAGCCAGTTCCTCCGCCAAACGAATGAAATACTAAAAATCCCTGAAGACCCGTACACTGATCGGCCAGCTTGCGGATACGATCCAGCACAATATCCACAATCTCCTTGCCGATTGTGTAGTGGCCACGAGCATAGTTATTGGCCGCATCCTCCTTGCCCGTTATCAGCTGTTCGGGATGGAACAGCTGTCGGTAGGTTCCCGTGCGCACCTCGTCGACAACAGTTGGCTCCAGATCAACAAAAACGGCACGGGGCACATGCTTCCCAGCACTAGTTTCACTAAAGAACGTATTGAAGGAGTCATCGCCGCCACCAATCGTTTTGTCAGAGGGCATGTGACCATCTGGCTGGATTCCATGCTCCAGGCAGTATAGCTCCCAGCAAGCGTTACCAATCTGAACGCCCGCCTGTCCGATGTGAACTGAAATGCACTCCCTCTATAATAAGAGACAGTTTAACAATTTAAATGCCATATAAATAAGTTTGTGCAATTGTTTTTGTCCATATTTCTACACAAACTTTGTCAATGTTGCCAATTAAACAATTTATATATCAGATCTAGCATTTCGAAAACCTTTTTAATGGAAAATTTTTAAATGTAACACATGTCTGCGAATAGGGTTTTTTCGTAAGCAATTAAAAATCTGTTTATTTTGCCATATAAGAAATTACTCATTATGATATTTTGCCGTATATTATTTCAAACAGGAACAAATTATGACAGAATATAATAGTATTTATCTAATGACTGAATGAATTGTATTGTCTGCATAATTTGAATTAATTAAGAATACTTACTTTAAAAATTGAGAAATTAAAATGTTGACAACATTTATTGACATATCAAAACGTTCGGCTGCCAAATAAATTGCATAAAAACATATGGGTATTTTTATACTCTTTTCGAAGAAAATAGTATATTAAGTTTGTCCTGAAGTTTGTAACGCATAGAAGGAAGCGTCGGAGACCCCCAAAAGTTACTGCCAGTATGCTTAGAATGACAATACAAATTGATCTAGCCATGTCCGTCTGTCTGTCTGTCTGTCTGTCTGTCTGTCTGTCTGTCTGTCTGTCTGTCTGTCTGTCTGTCTGTCTGTATGTATGCAAACTAGTCCCTCAGTTTTTGAGCTATTGCGATAAAACTTTGCATAGACACTTATTATTCCAGGGGACAGCACATTGGTCGGAGCTGGTCGGATCGGAATACTATATCTTATAGCTGCCATACAACTCGAAGTCGGTTTTGGCCATATATCCCATGTTTTTGAATCTAGCGCGATGAAACTTTGCACCGATACTTATTATTCAAAGAGACATCACATTGGTTGGAGCCGGCTGGATCGGATCACTATATCTTATAGCTGCCATACAACTCGAAGTCGGTTTTGGCCATATATCCCATGTTTTTTCATCTATCGCGATGAAACTTTGCACCGATACTTATTATTCAAAGAGACATCACATTGGTTGGAGCCGGCCGGATCGGATCACTTTATCTTATAGCTGCTATACAACTGGCAATGAATTAAATATTCTTAAAACAAAAAAAAATGTGTTACGCGACAAAACGATTTTGTACAGCTTATGAAATTTCAGTGGTGCAGTTGGCAGAGTGAAAATTGCCTATAGGTTCGAAAAGAGTATAAAATCTTCGGCACGCCGAAGATAATCCTTCCCCACTTGTTTTTTAACACTTTCTTATTCTTTTCCAATTTATTAAAACCATCATCATATATTAATTTAAGTCTGCGCTTGCTCTGGTTAAAATAATTCAAAGTTTAATTTGTAATAATTTAAAACGTATTATATTCCATTATAACTATGAAACAGTTTTTGCAGTGAAATAAATAAATAGTGAAAACATCCAAATTTGTATTCGTAAGCACATGTGTGAAAAAATGCTAATTTTAGGTATAATATAACACACAATAAGTCTTAAACTTTTTCTAAGGAAACATATTCGGAAAATCGATTTATTCCGATAAGAGTATTAAAGTTTAAAATATCGGTGTCAGATTTTCTGGAATATCCGTCTTACGATACTATAACATTAATGGCAGATAAAAGATTTTCACAAACAAATTAATCAAGCGCAAAATTGAACTTTATTTCACAAACTAAGCTAATAAAATGGCCGAAGCTTGACTTACCATATTTATTATAACAGATATAGCACTAAAAGGAGCTGACGAACTATTTATATAAAGTTTTCGTCCTTGTCTTAACTAGGAACAATATTCCTCTATGCTGGATCGAAGAATTTCCAAACTTTAGTCCGTAATGAAACACAGCTGGAGATCAACTAGCCGAAGCTTCGGCTTGCAAGTCTTTTTATAGGCGACACATTTCTAACAGGGGCAAGTTTTCAAAACGCATTAAAGCGAGGGCAGCTCAAGAACTTTCTGCAAATAACGTCTTTAATATTGGACATATTAGCACTAAAAATTATAAATATTTGTTATTGAATAGCATTAAGAAAAAGCTTTAAATGAAATCATAATTAAACGTTGAATGTACATGTGATGGATGATATTTATATTACGGGAATAAGCAATTTATTACCTGATCAAATCGAAAATTTTGTTACTTTTTACCATAAAAATACCTGTATTGTTTTGATCTACGATGAAAGGCATATTTATCCTCTTTTCGAAGAAAATAGTATATTAAGTTTGTGCTGAAGTTTGTAACACATAGAAGGAATCGTCGGAGACCTCCAAAAGTTACTGCCAGTATGCTTAGAATGACAATACAAATCGATCCGTCTGTCTGTCTGTCTGTATGTATGCAAACTAGTCCCTCAGTTTTTAAGCTATCGCTATAAAACTTTGGACAGACACTTATTATTCAACGGAACAGCACATTGGTCGGAACCGGCCGGATCGGACCACTATATCTTATAGCTACCATACAACTGGCAATGAATTAAATATGCTTAGAACAAAAAAAATAAATGTTACGCGACAATACGATTTTTTACAGCATATGAGATTTCAGAGGTTCCAAAAGAGAATCCTTCCCCACTTGTTTTGGTTCTTTAAGTAACATTATACAAATTATAGTAAAATAAAAAACTATGTTCAAATCCTTTATTATTTTTCTCTTGCAGCTCACAGCAGGACGCCATCAATGCTGACAATAACTCCATGAATTATGTTATTTACTGTAGTAAGTATAGCTAAGCTATATTTTACCGAAGTTTGCTTAATTATTTCTTTCTCTTTCAGCTCAATGTTCGCAACTTTAGCTAAGCGCACATTTAATTATTGTCTATTGTGCAGTCCACTTATTTTGCAAAATCTTTATCAGCCCAAAACCATTCTGCTGAACGTTAAGTAAGTACTATAAAATCTATATGTACCTATATCTTTAGTTAAGTTTTGTTTTCCAATAGGTCGCCATCATCATCATGACCATCATCATCATCATCATCATCATCATCATCATCATCATCATCATCATCATCATCATCAACATCAACATCATCATCAACATCTTCAACATCATCATCATCATCATCATCATCATCATCATCATTATCATCATCATCATCATCATCATCATCATCATCATCATCAACATCAACATCATCATCAACATCTTCAACATCATCATCATCATCATCATCATCAACAACAACAAACACAACAACAACAACAAACACAACAATAACAACAAACACAAAACAACAATCAACTGACAAGAAAGCAGCAACATCTTAGGTTAATAAGTAAACTTAAACAAGTGGGGAAGGATTATCTTCGGCGTGCCGAAGATTTTATACTCTTTTCGAACCTATAGGCAATTTTCACTCTGCCAACTGCACCACTGAAATTTCATAAGCTGTACAAAATCGTTTTGTCGCGTAACATTTTTTTTTTTGTTCTAAGAATATTTAATTCATTGCCAGTTGTATAGCAGCTATAAGATATAGTGATCCGATCCGGCCGGCTCCAACCAATGTGATGTCTCTTTGAATAAAAAGTATCGGTGCAAAGTTTCATCGCGATAGATTAAAAAACATGGGATATATGGCCAAAACCGACTTCGAGTTGTATGGCAGCTATAAGATATAGTGATCCGATCCAGCCGGCTCCAACCAATGTGATGTCTCTTTGAATAATAAGTATCGGTGCAAAGTTTCATCGCGATAGATTCAAAAACATGGGATATATGGCCAAAACCGACTTCGAGTTGTATGGCAGCTATAAGATATAGTATTCCGATCCGGCCAGCTCCGACCAATGTGCTGTCCCCTGGAATAATAAGTGCCTATGCAAAGTTTTATCGCGATAGCTCAAAAACTGAGGGACTAGTTTGCATACATACAGACAGACAGACAGACAGACAGACAGACAGACAGACAGACAGACAGACAGACAGACAGACAGACAGACAGACAGACAGACAGACAGACAGACGGACATGGCTAGATCAATTTGTATTGTCATTCTAAGCATACTGGCAGTAACTTTTGGGGTCTCGACGCTTCCTTCTATGCGTTACAAACTTCAGGACAAACTTAATATACTATTTTCTTCGAAAAGAGTATAAACATTGCTTTTTATATAAATATTGTAATATTAAATGCATTCTTAGGATAATACAAAATAAACTATATTTATAATTAAGAAAAATATAAATATTTATACACATTTGTAGAATAAAAGAAGAAAATAAACGATTTATCAACAATCAACGTTTATTATTTGAATGTATGAGTTTAGAGCTGAGAGCCATGCTCAGAAGTTCTACTCAGGGTTATTTGCTCTTTTCCCTCAAGGTCATGCAAAAATGAAAAACGAAAAATTCGTCGTCTATCTGCTGATTGCTGTGCGCCTGGTACTTCATACCAGAGAAACATACGAAATTTGACTTTGCTCGAGACAAAAACGAACACTGACAACTGCACGCAGCTCCGCTCTGTGCTCTGGGATATTCTCTGTGAAAGGGAAATTCTCCCTCAAGGTCATGCAAAAATTAAAAACGAAAAATTCGTCGTCTATCTACTGATTTCTGTGCGCCTGGTACTTCGACCGGAGAAACATACGAAATTTGCCTTTGCTCGAGACAAAAACGAACACTGACAACTGCACACAGAATATTTAAGCAAGCCCAGCTCTGAGTGTCGGGAAATTTTCTCTCAAAGGGAAATTCTCCCTCAAGGTCATGCTAAAATTGAAAACAGAAAAATCGTCGTTCATCTGCTAAATTATGTGCGCCTGGTACTTTAAAAAGAAAAACAAAGTTTCTTGGTTTGTATTTTCATTTATTTAAAATGCACTATATAAGGTATATTTGTACAATAAACAGAACTTATCAAAAAATAATTGTAATTATAAATGAAATGTAATATTTTATTTTTAAATACATTCTTATAATAAATTTTAATAAACTGAAATCAAACAAATACTTCTATTCCATCGGTGGAGCAGTTGGCAGTGTGAAAAATGGCTAAAGGTTCGAAAAGAGTATAAGATCTTCGGCACGCCGAAGATAATCCTTACCCACTTGTTTTTATTAATTTTCCTAGGATATTTGGACAATAAATTGTTAAAAAGTTTTATTATGTTCTCGAAAAATAATAAAAACTGGTTTATCATTATGTTCCTGATTAAGGAAAACAAAATTCTTGAGTGATTTTTATTATTAATTAAAAACAATAATATTCGTATATATTTTAGTCTTTTATTAATAAAAATTAGTTGTTTTTCAATAAAAATCAATAATAAATTAAAATAAAATATAATAATAACGATTATTATACCCTTGTTGAAGATATTCAGCATAAATATGCCTGTTTATGCCAATTTGTCTCTCATTTTAAAAGCTATATTGATGGAGGTCAGATTGGACCACTATATCGTATAGCTGCTATATAAAATATCGGTTAAAAACACACGAAAAACCCTTTTATTTCCCCCTTTAAAATCCCAACAAAGTATTACACATTTTTTCCTGAAAGAAACGAATCGAAGTTTATTTATAACGAATAGATATAGAATAGTTGATTGTTTAGAGTAAAATGTATATTTATGTTTTCTTTTTATTAAAGTTGTTTCACGACAATAATTCTAAATGCGTATGTCTAGTTGCTTTTGATTTAAGTATCAAGTATGTCAATATATATAAATAATACCATCATCACTACTGGAAATAAAAGTCTTGGACTAGACCTTCATCGGCATCAAGGATTAAGAATACGATTTGTTCTTTAGCTTTTTTAGGAAGTCCTTAGCTTGCTTGTCGCCTTGCCTGTGCTCCAGTGCTCTCAATGCCACAGAATCTAAAAAAGGAAAGGTTTTTAACATAATGAAGATAGTTTCAATTTAAATGTTTACCTGAGTATTCTGGTCTGCATAGATTCATAAGTATTTGCTCACCCTCAGCAGCTGAGAGATCTGCAAACGTTATATAACATTCTGCAATATATTGACTTGTCATTCCAAATAAATCTTTGTCCTTAACACTAAATAGCATCAGGCTATCCTTTTCCCGGTGTTGCTCCGAATTTAAATTACTAATTTATAAAAAAACAATATCATTACAATCTTTATAGCTATTACTCAATGTTTTTCAGTTGATATACTTACAATCGAAATTGTTCGTCATAAAGTGGAAAACAATTTTTATTATGAACGGCAGTTTTGACTGGTGAAATACCTATAAATCGACCAGTTGGCATCATGCAGACCTTTACAAACGAATCACACAATCCATTCTTATCCATAGAAACCAAATTACGAGCATTTAGTATATTGAGCTGAAAGGTAAAATAAATATATATAATATATATTCCAGTGCTACTTTTGCAATAATATACTCACTAATAATCCAGAGTCTGTAAACTGTGCGCTTATTGTAAGTTGTCCGAAAGTTGATGATGTTTGTTCTTTTTGATATCTGAATCGGTCAAGATAATATTGATGAATAAGCTCTGAAGTTTCGAGGGCGTGCAGCTCTAGTGTATTTTCAATATCTGTTAAGATTTTACAGTCAGACGTCATAGTTTCACCCATTTTAAAGCAAGATATCAAAGTACGGAGGGTTTCTCGTAGATTTTGAAAAAATGCTGGTGGACGGCGTTTCTAAAAATAAGATGTTTGTTGTTACAATGGGAATCAGCTGATATGTACACATACTTACATCGAGATTAGACTGAATAAGATCATATATTATAATCGATAACTCTCCCCAAATACCGTCCAATATTCTTCCAAAGTTAACTTCATTAAGTGTATCATAGAGGGTGGTTAATGACCTTTCTAAGTACATCATCAGCCTTTCCATGGAATTTGAGTCTTTATGGAGCACCTCGGCTCCTTCAGTTAAAAATCGACGAATCGCCGGAGACATCTTTTGGGAAACGTGCTCTATTAATTCGACAATTTGATTGCGCTGTGTATCAACGGCATTATCAATAACAGCCTTTATAGTATCCGCACACCGTTCAGCTTCCAGATTCGTTCGGAATTCTCCAATGCGTTTTATTACATCATCAGTGCCGAGCTCCTAAGGTAGGGATTAAAGCAACAGTTAAATGAGCTGTCTTATAATATTACTTGTATATTCCTTAGAAATATATTAAAAAAATTTAAGAATGTTGCAGTTGGTTTGTCATCGGAAAATTTGGAAAACATAATCTTTGCAAGGTTTTTTTGAGGCGACCTTGAAAGAACTGTACCCGTAAAAGCTCTCACAAGTTGCAATCGCATTGAGATTTATTGAAACTGCACTGATTATGCGATTTGACGCATTTATATATATATATTTTTTTTCGTGATAACAAAACATACCTTTATAAATGAGGGTAAGCTCTGGCGGATGTAGTCCATATTGTTAATAGCTAAGCACCATTCTTCTGATAAAACTGCAATAAAAGCAACAATATAAGCAATCGCAAAAAGTCCATTAAAGTTTTTTTTTACTTACCGAAAACTTCTCCATCCTCTCCTATCTGGGTAATGTTCTCCACTCGGCGGGACATGCGCTGTGCATAGAAAACACAACATCGGCATATATCCTGTAACCCGATGGAATATATGAGAAAATATGTAAGAAATAGATATATTTATCTTAAATAAAGTGTTTCTTACATTCACAATCTTTGCCACAAATGTGTACGATCCTTCTATTTCTGGCCAGTCCAATTGTTGCCAAAATATTTTGATCTGGTAAAAAATAGCTAAGGTGTCCACTGCAGATGAACTATATTTAACTGTTTCATCGACAGCCTTGAGTTGGTCCAAGTCAATAGCTTTTTGAATGCGATTGAGAGCCTTGATAATTGATATATCAAGCCAATGGGTTACACCCCTTTCGAACCATTGATAAAAATCAGTCATTTCCAATTTACAATTGGGACACAGTGAACGCCCTTAAAAATACATTTTCAATAAATATTGAGTTAAGAAAATTGTATTTTATATATATTTACCTAAAGTATTGTATCGTTTGAGAATCAAATAAACTTCAAATAATGTGGTTCCCATATTTACATTATCAATGTTCGGTAAATATTCAAACTGATCATCGGGCACATCTAACATTTTAATGTTGGAACACACGGATTTTATAATCGCTTTAGATATCTCCATCAGTTTTGAGTCGTAAAATAGAAATAGTGTGGTGGAATAGCTAACCCGAATTTTACTGAAAGAAAATGAATAGAATATGAATAGCAATTATTTAAGCTTAGCTTTTCATTAATAATTATAAAAAGAACTTTGTTTTTGTTAAGAAAAGAAGGCAATGAAAATCAAGTTGATCAAACAGAGAACCACAAAACTAGTTTTTCTTCTTTCGGAAAATCAACCATTCGGTCTTTGTCAGCTCAATCAGTTGTATATACACATATAGTAGATGATATGTTTTAGATGGATAGCTTTACTTTTAATCTATTAATAATCGTATACTTACTGGTAGAACAATTTATCAAAATATTCCATAGCACGTTGTAAATCGGAGCGTATCATTTGTATAATTTTAATAACATACTGCAATTTATCTTCATCGGTCTCGGTATCTTTTGTTTGTTTGCTGCCCTCCATAATATATTCCATCCACTCTTTGGCACCACTATTTAAAGCATCAACGATGGCGGTATCAATATTGGGGGACTCCCCAGAGTCACCTTTTTCTATCCAGCCATAGACAGTTTCGGGAAATATATCTATTGTGGCTGGCACTTCCAGAGTTTTGAGCTTCGACAGAATATCTAATACTTCACTGAGGGCTCTGAGTATTTTATTGTCACTGACATTTTTAGAGCGTAACTTCCGCAGTACCGAAAAGCACGATGGCAGCAATCGTTTTGCACCGTCCCAAAACGTTTTCACATCTTCGGAATCGTTCTGCAAACAGTTCAAAACTGGCACCAAAATGTCGAGTATCGAATTGAAGAGTGCAAAATTCAGTTTATGGGTCTCATGGACGGTACTGTAAGCATGCCACTGACTAAGTGCACAATCAAAGGACGAGAGTCCACTTTGAACTGCATGTTGAGTCCTGATCGCTTCGGCCTTCTGGCTAAATTTGCCGCTCCACCAATAGTTGGCCACTTGGGATGTGTCCAGCTCATTCATGAGTAGCAATTTTAGTAGATGCTTGTGTTCTTGGCCCGCTACATTTTTGTTTTTTTCAGCACTCAGTGTAACGTTTACCAACACAGATCCGCGACTTTTGGTTTTGCTACCCTTTTCCAGATTATACCAAACGGTGAGTCCAGAAACAGGAATAGACTAGAAAAATGTATTTTAAAAAATTTGAGAAATCGTCTTTAAGCAATATATAAAGTTCTAGTCGAGAGTTTTACCGACTAACAAAGACTAAGCATATTTTTAGCAACACTAACACATTTTAAAAGGTAGAATCTGATTTGGTTTTATTGAACTATGTTTTCAAAAACTCATCGTAAATACAAAGAACATCGATAAGATATTGATTTAAGTATTAGATTAAAAATTGAAAATCTTAAGGTCAATGAGTATAAAAATGTAGATACACAACTATTTATATTAATATATTTAATACACTGCAGGTCAATAGCCAATCAGATTTCATTTTTTAAATCGTTTTTTAATTATTTTTATTAATATACTAACCTTCAGTGTTATCGCTGCACGGCCAATTAATTCGTTATCATGTTTTCCAGATGAGGCAGTTACAGCTATTTCTTTCATTAGCTTGCTGAGGCCTCTTACGCCTTTGACATCCAAAAGTTTGTTTACCTTATCTTTGACAGTCTCCGCAGCATCAAAGTCCCTGAATAAATAGTTTAATTAGAAAAAAAATATATTGCACAAAAATATACTTACCAAACTTCGATAACGAGAACTTCCTCGCGAGGACCTTCAGTAATGGGTCTATACATTATTATAAATATAAATATAAATATAAAAATTAATAATCTTGTTAAAGTTAAAGCTAAATGTAATAATCTATACTTCAAGGACCATCACGTTAATCTTACTTTGTATATCCAAAATATACTTACAAAGAGAAATGTTCCTCCCATATTGGATTTAAGGTAGACGTTTTTACCGATGAGTTATAACGATGGGAATTGTTTGATTCCAAGTATAATGTTACAAACGGATCGGAAAATCCATTTGAATCTTTTGATAATAAGTTTTCCGCTTTTATGACTTCCACATTAAGTCTTAAATTAGGCGGCTCTTTCATCCGGGCAGTTTCAGAAATTTCCAAATGAGTTGCGTTGGGAATTTTGAATACTTCTTGAGCAAACTGAACCAGGCTCTCCGTACAAACATCATTATTCTCACATCCAATATTGTTGTAAATTTCGAACAAAACTTCTTCATACAAGTCTTCCATCTGGTAAAAGAAATTTAAATTTAAATTATTTATTTTCTCTTTGTTTGGCAAATGAAAGAAAACATTGACCATTAAAATTCACGTTTGCTAAGTATTCTATATTTTATTATAATTTATTAAGGATAAGAAAACGCTAAATGCTAAAAAATTCATTATTTTAGTACAATTTTCTTTCTAATTTAAAAATATTTAAGCTTTACGATTTTAAAAAAAAAATTTAATGTCTTAAATGCGATTTTTGAAAAAAATTACAAAGCTGCCTTTACAAAAAGTATGGTATTATATTATCTAATTTTTTTCTGAGACTAGATTGCATACAAATCGATCGATCAAGAAAAATAGCTGTGTGAGTTGGATAAGTGACCCAATCTGTCAGACCAGCAAGTTACCTTTGGCTTTATCGAGTATGTTATAAAAATAAGCGACAGATTTAAAAGCAAGTTAATAGCCGAACAGCCGGAAGTAATTCTATCATCGCAAAAGCACTTAAACATATATATGTCTAAGGAGTATATTTAGTCTAGTTCACTGAAAGCAAATCGAAAATATACTTACAGTCATTGAATGACAGACTGCCTTTGCGTGAGATTCCAATAAATGCTTGTGAACACCACGAAAATGCTGATTTGAAATGCTGCCATTTCTGTTCAGTATTCGTTTGCGTCTCTCTGCTGTTTCATTTAACGACAGCGTCGAGCAGACTTTTCGCACCTGGCGTGTTTCATGGCCGGCAGTACGATTTAAACTTAAGAAGTTGGAACTTTTGTCCGACGAGTTACGAGACAGCACACGGGGCAAGGATAAATAACTCATCTTCAACAACTTTTTGCCAACTTGATTGAGTCAATTAATTCACATTCTGGACTTTAGCAGAATATATATTTATTCTTATTTATCATTTTAGTATATCCATACGGATCACAGTCTATAGTGGTAACACTTTGCGAATACTGGGGCCCTTTAACAATTTCAATGCCGAAAACCCGAAAAATCTTTCAATTAATTTATCACGTTGACCGTGAGACGCTTTGGGTGTGTATGAGCAGAATATAATTTCGATATTGTTTTCTAACAAGATAAAGAGAGAAACGCATTATATAGATGTGCTTTGAGTAAACGTTTTATTTTTGGAACTAAGAAAAAGCTCAATGATAATGAAAAATGTTTGTTCTCAAGTGTATAGGAAAAGCTGCTCTGTTCGCGAAATAAATGCTCTTTTTTTTGTGTACATAGAGAATATGTGTACATATTAACATATAAACATACTATGCAGATAAGTGTACTTGGATGCTAAAGCAAACAGACTACTTAGATTTGGATACTTTGGAAATGAGTTTGCTGTTTGTAGTTCGTTGTTTTTGGTTTATCTAACAATCGGCACAAATTTTTGTTAGTACGTGAAATATAAACAAATGTGCCTCCATTCTAGAAATGCTACTCAATGAGATCATTTCAGAAGACTCAATAAGAGCAATTGAAAGATGTTTAAATACTTATGTGCCAATTTTTGTTTATACAAAAGATAATAATTTACATTTCGAGTAAATAATATTCGTGGATAAATATTTAAATAATCACACGAACTTTCCTTGAACTTTATTCTACACCTGAAGAAATGCCAATGCGAATTTTATAAATTGTAACTATTGAAGCATGTATATATAGTATTTAACTTAAGCTACTAATTAAGGATATGTACTTACGTTCATACAAATTGCAGTATCGAAAACATTTTCTGTTACAGTGTCAACAGATATTAGATCTCGCACACTTCCCACTGTAAATGCCTCAACACTTTCAATATCATCACTTTTTGTTTCCACTCCACTGTCGGTACAAGATCCATCCACATCCTTTACAATTGTATTCTCGTCCTCTTCTTGAAATGGAGACAGTGAAGTCTTATAAACAGTTTCATCCAATTGTGATTTCTGTCGCAACAGCGAACCGAACTTTTCAAAGAACCCATCATCAGAGCCCTGGAGTCTGAAAACAGAAATGATCTTTTAATTTAGTTTTCTACCATATAAGAAATATAAAATAGTGTCATAAATAAAATACATAAAATAAAGGACTGTTAGTCCTTTTAATACTTTAAATACTTATGAGGGAAGTTTTTGCAGCAAGCAAATACATATATACAAACTAATTAACATCTACATACATAAAAAAGAATTTACATTCTTTTGGATACTGTGGAAGACTAAAAGCACAAGATTTAAGAAAAAATCACATCTAAATTAAGAAATAAAACAAAATCAGTTGGTGAAATACCCCATTAGTTGATTCATCTTAATATTCAAATGACTCACATTTATTTTGCTGTAATATTCACAAATTAGGCAATTCAACTATGGATAAATCAAACTTTTGTTAAAGTAGCTCATTTTAAAATGATTAAACAAATACGGCTAGTGTCTTTTTGGGCTTCAATGTTAAGAAACCAAAATGCCTGCTGATTTGTTATAATTATTTGTTTATTTGTCTTATCACAATTGGCACTATTATCGATCTTTTGTCTAATTGTTGGGGTACTTTGTCTAATCATAATTGGCTAAAATCACAAAATAGATTAGATTTTGAAAAGTTAATTAGATGATGTCCACAATCAACTTCTGCACTTAATTGTGTTCGGCGACTAAAAATCACTGAATTTGTTTAAGTAATTCACCAATTCTTTGGTTAACTTCACCAATTTGTGTACTTTGCTAACGCATTTGTATTTAAGAACAATGGAAAGTAGTTCAGTTACATTTATCAACGGCATCTATGCAATCATACATCATATACATCCATACATACATCTACACTGCGGTACATAATGAATATTACCTATTTCCTGCACATATTAGCATGGACTGCGCACAGTGCTGTTTAATATTTTTTATTCTGTCGCGAAACTTCATTTGTTTACAATTTGTACTCTATGCCAATAGCTTAGCCAATGTCTTCATTTTATAAACAAATTTAATCGATTTATCGCAAAAACAAATAGACAACACACTAATGTCTAGCTACGTAGAAAGAAAACTAACCACTTTCAACTTGGCATTTGTGTTTCAACTGATTGAATGGTAGGAGCTTTGCAGGTTAGTAGCCAAAGGTACGGGCCAAAAGTTACCAACACACATGCATATTGACTTCATGGTTCGTGGATTTGAAGACACACATTTGTACATATACAAAAACGTTAACATAATTAAAATATATACAAGCTCGGCTACATAAGCACATACATACGTACACTAAGAAAATTTTCTTAATGTTCAAATTGATACATACGGTCAATAGAAGGGTAAATCTCATGTCACTTATATCAAACTTTGGGCTCCATTTTGTATTTATATTAAGAATATTTTGCCTTATGTATTTCTGACATTCGAATTTCAGGTGCTAACTCAGCATATGTACATACATATATATTACATTTTTTAAAACTAGTTGGTATACTATTTATTTATTTATTGAGAACAAAAACTCAAAGAAAACTAATATAAAAAGATTACAAATCGTTCTGGTTTTTCTTAGTGTATGTATGTTTACTAACAACCAATTTTCATGACTCTGCTTGCTACCAACAACCCCATATAACAACAACATCGTGAGAATACAGTGCACGCACAAATGTATGTATGTATGTGTGTATAAAATGCATTTAAAACCGTATGTATGTATGCGTGCTTCTAAAACAACCAGAACCGAAAAAAACTTGCCACAGGTGTGTGTGTGTGTGTGTGTCGTGTGTGTGTGTGTGTGTGTGTGTGTGTGTGTGTGTGTGTGTGTGTGTGTGTGTGTGCATGCATACTATGTATGTATGTATGTTTGTTTACATATTTATATCAATCAAGCACTATCTTCCGCCCTTTCCTCATCACCTCTGACAGCGGAGTGCAGCAGGGTAAAAGCACCATCGGCAAGTGCCTGCTTTCTACATAGAGTGCTCGACTGGGAGATACTCTGTACATTATTCCATTGTCCTACACTATGAAACATATAATATTTTAGATTTTCTGTACTAATTGTCCGATCGTGAATTTTATAAATATGAAATTTATAGACTCTAGCTTATAAAACTTTCAATTAACAGCAGGTGAATGTAAAGGGTACAACAAAGTTGTGTTCTTGAGTAAATATATCGTATTTATTCCTGATCGAAGTACTAAGTATATAAAAACATGTCTGTGCAGTCTTTCAGCTATCTTGGCAAGGCTATCTTATCAAATTGGCAATAGAGCTGACCTTCATCAAAGGTCGAGAAAAACTATACCTGCCTGCCCACCATTCCACAATAGCAAGGCCTGCGTCCTTCTGTTCCAAATTTATTTGCGTTGGAAGATTCAAGTGAACTGGAAGGCTGATAATGAACGTTGTTGTCAGATGGGAGTTTGGTTGGTAGATATTGAAACGATCAAGGAATGAAATTGAATAAACAATAACCTACAAAAACATTATATTGAGCAACGCTACTGGACTTCCGGTAACAACTGCGCAAATCAGTACAGTGATGTCTGATTATCAAATGGACAACCAATTAACAGTCCGACGATAACAATGAGTGGTGTGCTAAACTCTGGCTTATGAGAAGCCAGCTGACCGAAGAGGACTAAACGATGCACAATGCGACACTCCATTGCGATAATAAATAAATTTGTGAAAGACCTCAACTCAAAGCTTGATAACATAAATTATCCTTAAATTACAGAATATCAAAATTACAGGTTGCTTTTATTTTCCAATCATAACGTAGTTATCAATAGTTTTACAAATAAAAACATAACCGATATCTAAGGTGCCTGAAAATCTAAAAGATGCATTAATGAAACAAAAACAAACATAAATTCTTAAATATAAACAAAGTACATGCCGTTAGATTTCAAATATTAGAACTATCGATATTTTTCGATCTTAATCGCGTTGATTTATGTACAAACTTACAAACATACCCATGCCTATTTTGTAAAATTTGACGCAACAAACAAAACCGGACCTACACACTTTCACATTATACACACAAATGCGTATGTACTAATGTGTCATTTTTTGTTAGACGAAAAATCCCACTTCTGAGATAAAGAATGATCATGCATACATATGTATGTAGTAAATAGCATATATAAGAATGTTATAATGTAAATAAGCGATTGTGATTCATACTAGTGCATATAAATATACATTTATAAATAAGATGTTACATTTGTACATAGCAGGTACTTACTGGTGTTCGTGCTCTGTGGGTGGATTCATTTTAATTTCCTGCAGCTTATTATAAAAGCCTTTCCACAATTGCTCCTCGTCCATTTTTAAGTTGTCTTCTAATGTGCAGGTGAAAAGAAACAGCTAGCGAGCAACTCAAAGCCCGGGGACAGCTCAGAACAAACTGATGAGAAATCTGCGACAGCTTAGTGCTTCTCTTAATTTCGTGACGCATGGCATGTGTACACATAGACATACATACATATGTATGTATATGTACATATGACACAACAATAACAGTAAGCTCTAACAAACTCAAACTTTCACAGTAATAATCTTGCATAGAATTAGTCATGAAGTAAAAATATTATCAACGAACGCTTTTTATACAGTTACTTGGTTTATCTCAGCCTTGCAAACGCAAAATCGAATGCTAAAACTAAAGCACATTTCCCATAGTAGCACTGCATAACAACAGTGCACATAGTATGTATGCATTGTTATTGTTTTCATCGTGTGTTTTGATCGGCGGCGCAAAGCTTAGCACTCGTATATCATAGACCAATAACAATGTTTAGCGCACGCATACTCGTGCACTTGCAACAGTCAACAATTTTGCGTGTCGAGTCGTAGATACCCTTTTACATTTGGACTATGTGCTAGGCCGAAAACTAAAAATGGTAAAAATCGCCTACTAGCTTGAAAGTTAAAACTCAGACCAAGCAGAAGAAGACACGCGTATATAAAACAAAGCAACTGCAGCAACGCGTATTGACATTTGCCTCAGACGTCCAATGAGTATTTGAAATAAAAGCTCGTGATCCAAATTGATTCTCTGTCTTTGAATGAAAAAGCTTCTGAGTGAATCTGCACCAATTTGTATTTTTATACCGTGTAGTAATTAGAGTATTGGTCTATACCTGTACCCATTCAAAATGGTATTATCAAGTTGTGAACAAATTATTTTTTTTCGTAATGGATATAAGTAAACACTAAGACAGTATTTAATTTATAAATTTAGGAGAATTCCAGCCTCAAGTCTGAAACAATCTTGAAAGATTTTATTTTTTCATTCTGTCGCTTTTTAGCTAATTTTCAAAGATATATTTAAAAATATAATAGACATTAGAATGTTCTTGAGTTGAACATTTGAATACCCTCGCAGATAATACATTATTATATTTATGTTTTTAATAAGAATCTCAACATAGAATTACTATATCATATATAGCTCCCACAGAAGCAATTGGCAGTTTTTAATTTATTAATGCAATTTAAATGTGATCAGTTCGAATCTAAAAGGGTGTACGGTGTCCGAAAATAGCTGTTCTTATATTTCTAAAATCCATGTGAGCCTCATCTTGAAAAGTTCTTCTCGAATTTTTAAAAACACTGCACAAAATGGTGATTATAGTTATAACTAAGACTTAAAACCAAACGGTAGAAAATGCATTGAAAACTGTTTGTTTTTAACCCGAAATTTATTCGATTTTACATCGAGCCAACAAACCTTATACGACGGGATGCTTCCACAAGTTTGAAATTCGCTATGAAATATTTTATTATCAGAATATTTAAGTTTTTCTTGTACATTTAAATATATAAATTGATATCAGTGCTGTTGAGATTGAGGCAACAATGGGTATAATGAAAATGGTAACTTTAATTATTTCACATACTCAGTTTACACTTTATATAGATGAAAATAAGTTTTATAAATATTAGCAGTGCAGCTACAAGGAATGAAACAAGTAAACCCTTGACTTTTAATTGTGTACAAATCGATCCAATAATGTTTGAATGAACCGTTCAATGAAAGCGTCAATCGATTTATATAAATATAATAAATTACATAAAAATGTTATCATATTATTGTAGTTAAACCTAATTACCGGTTGTTGGCTTTATTTTCAGCTTAATTTTATCTTTCTGATTTACTGCTTGTACACACAATTGGTTTTTTAGAAAATCTTAAACATGAAATTAGCGAATCATGGATGCGCACAGGCATGAGGATTCTATGTGGCGTACATTTCGACGTCATTCAGTTAAATATTTTATCCGCAGCTCAGTCACTTAATAGTCATTGTTTCGCATTCTTTCATTTTCATTAGTCTGCAACGCAAAACGGATTATCATGTTATATATTTATATATATACATATATATGTATATATATTTATGTGTGTATATGTATATATTCAAGGTTTAATGCATACTTTTGGTAAATCCCTTGATGTCGAAATTTCGGCTCTAAATCGCACGTCACTTTTAATTTGATCAGTATTAAAATCCCGCTTATTTAATCTTGCCTTAGTTGAATGGCTGTGTGGATGGTCGTCCCTTCGATTATTGGACCCATGTCGTGCTCCATAATGATTCTCTCTATCACACTGCGCAGTTTCTCTATCCTTCGATACATAATCCGCGCTCAGTGTCCGCTGGCAATCGAAGCCCCGTCGATAGTCGCTATAGCTGCTGTGATAGTTTCCGGTGCCACTTTTATGGACTGTATTGCGATCACGGAAATTATTTCCACCGCCAAAGAAATTCTTTTGAGTCATATTGATGGTTAAGCTACGACTGTCTCGCACATCTCGTTCCCGCTCTCGATCGTCGTTTTCACGGACATAATGCCTGTTGATTGGTACTTGAGTTTGGCTAATGGAATCTGCAACGTGAATGGTTGGTCGCTTTGACGATACCTCCTCCTCCTGCTTCTTTTCGTAATGGGAAAAATCATCAAAAATGGATGTTGAATGATTGTAGGAGTGCAGTATTTGCAGCACCTCTATGCCTTTTGCGTGTGGTATCTCCTGTGTGTCTCTTGAATTCGTCACTGATTTATTGTCATTGTTTTCGAGCCGAATACGTCGGAGCTTTCCATTAGGCACATCTTTGACATATATCCATTTAACTTTGAACTTTCCCTTCCACTTGTCCTGGGACCATACGCTGGATGTGGAGTTGTAATCCACTGAAGTCATCATTTGTGCCATGCCACAAAAGTGGCCAGAGCTATTTACGGAAAAGAAAAGCAAAACATTGCCGCCCTCTTTGTGCCGCTCCTTAAAAGCATCATCCAATCGCTTATTGCCATGATCCGTTGAGCACCAGATCTCATATTTTATACTGCGATGAATATCATCTTCAGAATACGATTTGATGACAAAAAATCTAAAAGGAAAATCAGTTAAATTAATGTCGTTTTTTGAAATGAAATTTCTGTCAGAGGTATTTACCGTGCAGCTGTTGCATTGTCCAAATCAATTTCTTTAGGGTTATAATTATTCTTGTCCTTTAATTCGTCCAATAATATTTGCGGATCAGCGGTAACCTCTTCGATTAAAGGCGCACTTTGTGTAACACGTGGATTATTCTCATCACGATTATTTTCATACTTAATGCTCTTGTCAAAGTCGTTGCGATTTACAGCGAAGTTTCCCCGACGTTCGTTAAATCGAATTGGATTGCCGATTGGGGCAGCTCGCCGGACAGGTGGCGCCGATGTAACCGCTGCTTGCCGTGGTTCCTGGTGATGAACAGATTGCTGTGGAACCCAGTTTTTGCGCGCCTGGCCATTCGGGGCAGGTTTGGCACTGCCAAAATTACTGTTAGGGGCCACCCTGGGGCATTCATCCTTCTCAGATCTTACAGCAGGAGTTGGCTCTTCGCTGGTCGTTACAGAGAAATTGGGCTCCGCACAGAACAAATCAATTGGTAAAGGCGGGGATGGTACGGGCGGTGGATTACTGTTTGGCAAGTCCCACACATTAACATCTAAATTATGCTTGCCCGGCACCATTGGCGGTGGCGGCATGCCGGGTCCTTTTTTCTTATGGCTGGAAGCGGTAAATGTTGTCTGTGCGTATGCGAAAATGACAAGCAGATTAATATTTATATTCATTTGGAAAATAAGAAGCCGACAAAACTTACTTTCGAAGTTATTTTTGCCGGTTGCGAAGCGATTGAAGCCCATGTTGTCTTTTTTGGTGCAACGCTTATTGCGGGTATCTTAATTTCATCCAGTGGCTCACATGTGCGATTGTCCAATTTTGATGACTGCCCATCTGCATTCTGATTCATCTACATGGATGTAGTTGATTATTATAATTATGAAAACTTAGGATTCCTAACGTATGCGGACAAATTTGATTTGAAATTACATAAAAAATACACTTGTGATATAGACTTTTATTGTTGGAAATAAACTAAACTTATCGGCATACAAGTTAATTCTTAAAACTTCATACATACCCGAGCGGAAGGCGCCGAACTTTCCGCAAAAAGTCGCCTGGTATTCCAAGCATTTAACTGCTGATCATCCCGCTTTGGATTGTTGTAAGAACCTGGATTTCCATATTTCTTCTTTGTATCTGAAAAGTAAGAAAATAAATATTTTGGTGTCTAATTTAATCATTATAAGCTTGTGCATTACATATTTATTGCTTTTAAGGTAAGTAATATAAGTAAAGCAATAAGTTTCTGTGTAGTATCTTGCCTTGCTCTAACCAAAGGTCAAAGCCAATAAAAAATCGTATTGAATAACCTATTCAGCTGTTAAACCAGTTTTCCTATTACAAAATAACCTTTAGATTGATTTATTTAGATTTACGTTTATACAACGTTTACTATGGAATGGGCCAAAGAAATGTGTGTCTTCTAAAATGTTGCAAGCGTATGAAAAGCATTTCGTAATTAATCGGATGCCTGGAAGTGAAAATTCAACTTATTTGACATTAGTTTAAAATTAAAATGAATTATTTATTGCCAAAATTACAATAGATTTTTGGAAAGCATCTAAATTACCCCAGCACAATGGACGAAAATGAGAATGAAGCCGAGTCATCAAAATTGGGATTATTGGTGAATCTGGCCTCGATACTCCCATAACACTAAAGGATAGAAAGAATGTGCCGTGTGCACACCTTCGGCAACCCTTCAGATATCATTATTGAAGGATATATCGGAGATGTATACTGTGCTCTACTCTCGCGCAATGGACGTCTGCATGATATAATGCCCTCAAACATTAATTACAGAGCCAACATCTGGGCGATGCGTAAGCTGGGATGCACACATATCTTAGTTACGCACACAGTCAGTTCGCTCCGTGACAATATTCAAGCTGGCGACATTGTTGTCCCCCACGATATGATTGACAATACATCTGGACGGGCACAGACATTTTATGACGGGGCGGTGGGCAGTCCCTTTGGCGTGTGCCATCTTCCCATGTTTCCTGCATTTTGTGAACGTACACGGTACCACCTTTTAAAAGCGGCCAATGAACTGAAGCTACCCGTTCACTCGAAGGCAACTGTAATCACACTAGAAGGACCACGATATTCCACTGTTGCAGAGAACAATATGTATCGCAATTGGGGAGCCGATCTCTTAAGCATGACACTGTGCCCTGAAGCAGTCCTGGCTAAAGAAGCCGGCATCCTATACGCATCCTTGAGTTTCGTTACCAATAAAGAGTGCTGGTGTGCTAACCAGCCAATAGCAACGACTCATGAAATAATATACATGTTCAAACATCAGGTTGACAAAGTTCAAAAAGTTATGATTAATGCTATACAAGCGATTGCAAAGGAAGACTGGACAGAGGACATATTAAAAGCTAAGGTTCGTATTATTCGAATTACAAGGTAATTATTTATGTATCTCGACTTACATTGCAGATTTTGGTGTGCAGTAACTTTTCAAACCGCAACGGATAACAATAATCAGCTAACAAACATATCTATTTGTTCCCAAATGTAACTCCTTGTATTGCTTTTTTTTAAATTAATTATATTTACGATGAAAATCCAAAAAATTTAACATTTGAAAAAAGGATGACAATTAAATGTCCTATAAAGCAAGAAAGAATGTTCAAGTGGAGAGCTTCCAGCCATGAGATATTCCATACAAATATTTGAAAAAAGGGGCGTATAGAATGAACACTATTGGCGTGACAAAAACCCCGGCGATACAATTTTTTCTCTAATAGGCACCTGCCAATTGGATCATGTATATAGATGGATTTTCAGAATTTCCTTATGGATATTATATAAATTTTATATTTGGTGTCAAAAGGGTTTGCATAAATAAAATATTAAGCGTGTGAATAATTGGCTTTTCGTTTCCTCCACTTTTCTCATAATAACAACAATAAAAAACTTGTCCATAATCAAAAAGTATACCGTGCCGAGTATTTCAAATTTATCTTGGAAAATTCTTCTAATTATACCCTGAACCCATTAAAAATGGGTAAAAGGTATAATGAAGTTGTGCAAAAGTATGTAACAGGCATAAGGAAGCATCTCGACCATATAAAGTATATATATTATTGATCAGTATCAACAGCCGAGTCGATCTAGGCATGTCCGTCTGTCTGTCCGTCTGTCCGTCTGTCCGTCTGTCCGTCTGACCGTCTGTCCGTCTGTCCGTCTGTCTGTCTGTATGAACACACAGATATCAGAGACTACAAGAGCTAGAGACTTCATATTTGGAACATAAGTTCTCCTAATCCGGGACAGATCAAGTTTATTAAAATTTATCGATAGCTCGTCCCGTTCAAAAGTTATCGATAAATTTCGATTTCAGACCAGCGTTTTTTGGATATAACTTACAAGTTATAAGAGCTAGAGGCCCCTAATTTGACATGTATAATCTCGAATAGCATACACATGAACAAATTTTTCACTTTTTGGATACCACCCCCCAAACCCCCCAAAAGTTAAAAAAACGCATTTTTGAAGGTACGACCTTGCAATTTGGTTTGGTCACACATATTATCGACAATTGTTTGCCCCAAAAATTTCAATAAGATCGGACGATAAACACAGAAGTTATTTAAGATTTAACTTTCCATTATGTGGGGCTCAGCGAAAAGCAAGCTAACTGCTTAGACCGCTTGCACTGCTTGTACTGCTTGTACTGCAGCATGTGTGTGTTTAGATTAATATGAATGATTGTAAGGACTGGGTTCAGGGTATCTCGTAGTCGGGCACTCCCGACTAGAGCACTCTTACTTGTTTTTAGTAGGGGAAGCGTACCTTGCTAACGAATAAATGTTCATAGTAATACACAAATATCCAAGAGATATTGTACATAATTCTGCTGATTAGTTACTCAATGTAAACTCAAAAAATACGTTTAATACTTTAACACAAAAATTATTTGAAATTCAACTGCTTTTATTTTATTAGATTTTTTATTTTATTTTTCCTACTACTTACCATGGTTGTGAGATGCTTTACGTCCTTTGCCCACGTTACTCAATGGTAAACTATTATTTTCCTTTACAATAAACGGTGGAAATTGGAATTGCATTGAGCTTGGATTACCTGTGCATTTTCGGAATAAAACAAAGTGTATATAGTAGTGTAAGTTTAAAATATACTTTGTTGGTTAAACGTTTCACGCTACCAGAGTTATCATCGTTGGCTGGAGAAGATAGGTTTTCGTAGGAGGCCTCATCAACTTGTTGGCTCCATGGTATATTACGCTCCTCAACAGATTTTGCTATGAAGTTATTAAGTAACCGTAAATTTGGCAAAATAAGAAAAACAAACATTTGTATAAGGCTTGAAGACTATCGGTATGTGTGTGTATGGATGTATGTATGTAGATCTTGGGAAATGGTATTCAAAGTATACATTAATATATATGTACACATATATGTATATACATATTTATCACTCTACTGTAGTGGAAATTCATATCTCTATTTGTTTTTGTATATATGTATGTATGTATGTATGTGGAAATGTGTGTTAGCATATTGATTAATTTGTAGAAGACCGGATTATATTATACATGTACCTGCAGTTCCTGATATTTTCTGAAAGAAATAAACATTCATTAAAACCTTTATTCAATCCAATACACTTTATGCGTACATATGCATGTAAGTATGTAAGTACATATATACAAATATATATATGTGTGTATATTTACGTACATACATACATATGTATACAACTTCAGGAAATTTTCTTTGAGCCTTAAAAATTATAATGAACACACAGAAGTATCTGCATATGTATGTATGCGCATATACATATACAAAAATGCTATTACCTGATCCACGCCTGACATTTGCTGCCGAATTCAGCTTTCTTTGTTAGCTACAAGTATTAGACATTTTATTTAAGACTGTTATTGAAAGGAAGAATATTGCTCACCAAAAAAATAATAAATAAACACAACGGAGGTAAAATTTGCAGTTAAAATCGCTTTAATAATTTATAGTATGTATTTTCGACATATAGAACCACTCATTTACACATGTACATGTAAATCACACACACACACACACTAGCACACACATTGGCATTCAACGCGTCAGAAGCCGCTCATTTTTTTACAGCGCCGTTGCAATATTGCATAAGGGTTGTCATCTTTTACTGCTACCATGTACTACATATACATATACGAACAAGAATTGCACGCCTGGAGAACTGCGAGAATAAAAGATTAGGTACAAAAAATAATAAATAACTTTTGTAGTTAAAGTGGAAACAAGTGGCGAATAATATGAGAGCTGTTCCACGGGCACTAGTGTTGCTTAATGGTTCAGCAACGAGAGTTCCCAACACCAATTTATCTAATTTTTGTTGGTCGCTTTTCACTTATGAATGCTGATTTTAAAAGCTGGGCCTCCAGAAACGAAAACAATCAAACCATATACTAAGCTTACTCAAATGTGATTTATTTACATTTTAAAGTTATATTTTCTCAATTTTGGGCAAAATGCAGAATTATTCCGGTTGCTGGTTGGTTTAGCCGCTTGAGCCCGGTATAATTCGTATGCCATTCATCGACATTCATCGTCTTTCTGCCAGGGGTACAAGTAGCTTATATTTAACTAATTACATACACCTAATCTTCATCGCTTAACTCACTGGAATATTTTGTTTTGTCGAATTACTAAGAATAACGGCTGCAGGAATTTTTGAGGTTAATGATACTGATACTGCTCGTATTTTAGTACCATTATAATGCCCCGATAGTAATCGAGAATAAAATACTGAAATTAAAATCATTATCGAAAAATATTAGCGATGTTTTAGCCATCCCTTGGCCAACTCATCTTTGCTACATTTGTCAAATTTGCTTTTTTTTCTGTGTTTCAAATCGAGCAAAATGCTGAAATCACTTATAACTTTACTCACAATCTTAGGAATTATTTGGCCAATTCATTGTGTCATGTTTCACTTGACACCAAACACACAAAAATGCCTTAAGGAAGATATACAAGCAAATCAATTGGTCATGGGAGAATACGAGGTCTCGGATGTTCCTGGACAAGTAATCGACTATATTGTGAGTTTCTATTCCATATTGAGAGAATATGCAACTAACAAGTATTCTTTAGGCACGCGACACGAAGGGTCACATACTGTCACAAAAGGAACATATTACAAAAGGAAAATTCAGTTTCATGTCCGAGGTGTATGACGCGTACGAAATTTGTTTCATATCAAAAGTGCCACCACGTAAGTAAATACACGTTCTATTGTTCTGCATATGAATATTAACTATCAATATTTTACGCGCTAGACCAACGTGGAATTAGTCAAGAAGTCTCTCTGGTGACCAAGAAGGGAGTTGAAACCAAAAGCTACGAAGGCGTAAGTTAATTATAAATAGTTATCTAATAATATTTCAATTAAAATATGCTTAATCGAACCGAAAAATACAGATTGGCGAAGCCTCCAAACTCAAGCCGCTAGAGGTGGACCTTAAACGCTTGGAAGACCTTTCCGATTCCATTGTGCGGGACTTTGCACTGATGCGTAAACGGGAGGAGGAAATGCGCGATACTAATGGTGATGACATAAATTAAGCTTTTTTGGCTTCTTAAAAATATATAATTTTCTTGTTTATTGCAGAAAAAACGAATAGTAGAGTGCTATTCTTCAGCATTTTCAGCATGTGCTGTTTGCTTGGTCTGGCAACTTGGCAAGTTCTATATCTTCGCAGATATTTTAAGGCAAAAAAACTCATCGAATAGATTTTTAGTGCTAAAGCGATGCGCTGTTATGTATGTTACAAAAAGCCTGAGCTTCAAATCTGCACTTCTCATTTTCTTTAAAAATAAAGTGTACCAAAATCAAAAAAAATCAAAAATTTTTAAGATTCAAGCTTGTTTTTTGAAGCACAAGGATGGGTGTCTTTTTATGTCATGTTAAATCTTCGGCTCAAAAAAGTAGGAATGTAGAACATATTTCGTTCTATATATTGTGAATTGATGCCGAAAATATTGATACTCTTGAGCGATGTTAAAGGTAATTTTTTCACGAATTTTCCCCTTTCCGTTAATGGCATTTTTAAGTTAACATAAACGATAAAGAAATCGAGGGAAGTATTTATGAACATTTTGAGTTATTGTATTTTATATTCATTTAATTAACACACATAAACATTACAACGATATTTAATAGGTATAATACTTGGGATGCGAATCATTATTATTTCCATTTGGTATTATCCACAATGCCGGCATTTTGAATGAATTTTCTAAACGGTTGTCTCTTTCAGTAGCACTTGTCTATCTGTTTCCAGCTTATCGAGACAATTATCTTCGCTAGGCACATTAACGCTTGAAGATATTGACTTTACCACAACATAATGGGATTTGGAAATCGAACTAGGCGGAATGCCAGTGTCGTCCACATTTGATTGTTCCATCCAGAGACTTTCGTCCACCAAGGTTTGATCCATTAAAGTCTTTAATGAACTTAGTGTTTTGTCTAAACATGTTGGGCTTGCCATGCCTACAATAACAATATAATATAAAATGGATTTTTCAGTTTAAGTATCTTATTAAAAGTAGTGGTAAAAACTGAAACAAAAAGATCCACTGTATTCAAGCGTTTACAAATAAAAAGGAATGCAATTAAAGAGTTAACATTATCTAACTTTTATTATTAACAATGATTATTATAAATAATAATATAGACAAATAAAAATTAAGGAATATGTATGTGTTTGCAAAAATTTAATTTCATTAAAATACTAGGGATAACAAATTTATATAACGTTTTCAACAGCTTTCACAGCTGTTGATCTAATCTTTCTAATTTGGGAGATGTAAATACATATATTTTCTTTTTAAAACCAGATTATTACAGTATAATCTCGATATTTCGCTTTCCCCTAATACAGATTTGTCGGCTATGCGAACATCTAATAATATATTAATTCTTAACAGCGGTTAGAAAAGGCTACAGAATTAATACGTAACTGATACTTCAAATTAAAATCATTTAAATTAAACTGTCTAAGCTTTACTAAACCAAATTAAATAATAACTAAACCAGTTTAATATATGTACATATTTAAAATGACCCCCAAATAAAATGATTTTAAGACATAACTCAATCAAATCTTGTTTTTATCAGCTATAATCCTGTAGAGATTTTAAGAAAGAAAAAATGTACAAATAAGTTATAAGTATACAAAAATTGAGATTAAAAAAAATAAACAGATTTATAGATCCTGTTATATTTTTCGATATTTATACATCGGTAATCAGTTAATTTTGGTATTTAAGACATTAACCGGACACTAATTGTGCGGAATAACGAGATTATACTGTATATTATATGGATACCACATATAAAAATATGTACTCCTACATTATTTATAATATCTACTAAGTAGATACATTTATTGCATTAAGAAAAATATGGCTATTGCTGTATTTATCTTTGGTGTAAAATTAAGTTGGCATTTTTATATTTGTATTTTTTATATTTACAAATACTATTTGATTGATTTTTAAATAATAAAATAAAAAGCTGTTACCAAAAATGTATTCTAAGTCCTCACTGGTCGATTCCTTTTTGTGCATAACGACACAAAAATGTGTATATAATAATAATTTATAAAAGTATATCTATAAAAACAATTACATACATTTTCAAGATTATAAAAAAAATTGAGTAAGGATCATTATTGCTCTAATGCTAGACTTAAGAACAACTAATTTAATCGTAATTTTGATTTTTGTTATTGAAATTCAAGATTTTTCTAAAGAGCTAGTTTTGTGTTATTGCTTTTACACGGATTATCTAACATCATATAGTTTTACTCAAAGAAATATTACAAAAATTATAGGTGTGTACGAATCAATATTTAGAAAAATATTAATAAAAGAAACAGACTTCAAAATACTTATTTACAATAAAATGTAATAATAAACTTAAATTAGTGAATACTACAACACATAGAGAAAATACTAGGATTGCGATTTTGACTGTCTGCTAATGTTTTAGGGGTGCATATAGCTTCAACATCATTAGCATCACCCTTTCTAAGAGCAATACCATCCCTATTCGTGGTATGCATTGATATTCTTTGCAGATCTTCTAATCGAGACTTTAGTTGCACAGGGGTAACAGTAGCTTTTGATTGTTTCTCAGCGATCGCATGGACTGACTTCGGTGAAAACAAGTCGTCGCTTCCATTGTGCCCAGCGTGTGGTTGATTCTCAGGATCGCCATTAGTACTGTCGATTTGGCGACTAGTGCTTGAGGTAGTTGTGGATGTGCTTTTAAGCTCTGGATACGGTGAATGAGACTCATTGCTTTCTGGGGTATACGGATCCACATGCGTGTTTTCAATGTAAGCATTAAGGTGATGTGTATCGATTTGATTTACAATTATATTCTCTGAAAGCATTACACTATTTGGTAATAACCTATACCGATGCTCAGCTGGCTGTCTCTTCGTTATATTACGACACACTGGACAAATGGCCGTAGTCGTACGTTCTGCCTCACAGGACTCAGTATTCGATACTGGTGCACACGTACAAACATATATGTTATCGGAATCAATTATATTGATACTAATGTTTGGATAGTTTGACGAATATTTAGTTATATCATCGTGCTTTTCAAAGTCTAATGCAGTCTGTATAATGTTTGCATCGTGTCCGCTGGAGGTGTGTGCGTAATCAGCTAAATTGCCTTTCAGTAACTCTAAGGGATAGTCTTGCGATATCACATCTCGTTTTTGCCTTTGACTTTCTTGCAAGATCTCATTGTATATTTTGTTTAAATGGGGACAAGGTTTGCATTGAACAGGTGATGTTAAATCGTTGTTGTTATTAGCATGACTATGTTTACAGCTGCAATCACATGATCTATAAGTACCTTTGTTTGGCTTTAGACGAACAGTTAAGTAAATGGGCTAAATGTCAAGAAGAGAAGAAAACACATTAGAAATATGAACTAAAATAATAATATATATATGTACACATATTAAATCTATATATATGAACGGCAAGTGCTAAAAGTAAATACCCATTTTAAATTCCATTAGAATTTTAATTTTTAATTGTTTCTTAAGTATTGTTATATTCTTCACGTATGCATGCGCAAATTCCAGCTTATAGCCCTTGTCTAAACTAAATCCATTGGAATATCATGAAAGACCTCAATAAAATTGACCGAATTATATTCAAATTCTATTCTATTCTTAGGACTAAGACCTGTTTTCTTAATGCCTAGTTTTTTCTAACGATTTTGTGGTGGGTAATCAATATCAGACTATGAAATCATATAGTTCCCACAGAGAGAATTTGCCATTTTCTTAATTAATACAGGAGCTGGAGTCCGTTCTGCAATCTTCAGCGTGCCAAAGTCAGTTTTTCTTACTCTTTAATTTGTTTTTAATATATCTATACTGTCAGTCATGACAAACTAGTTTGCACATAGTAACAATTAAATTGTTGTTCTTACCTTATGGTCACCCATGCAAACAGATTCTCCAATCATATCATATTTACACTCATCCTCATAAATGATGTCTTTGACCTGCGGTGCCATTAAAATACGATCGCACCACGACGGACATCTAGTTGACATATAATCGGTTGGCATTTCGGGATCTTCTTCGAAGGGATATGATGGAATAAAAGTTATTGGGTATTCATTTAGAATTTCCGTAAGGGGTTCCAATTCTCTATCGAATTCTTTCAGCTACAAACAGAATAATAAATATTATAGTAATTGTAGTTTCTTATATAAAAACAAAATATATTACCCAGCATTCTTTAAATTTAAGCTGATGATCGGCATGACTAAATTCTTTTTTGCCTACAGTAAGTATGTTGTTGCCATCCGAGTTGCGATAGTTAATTTTAGTACTTTCATTCTTAATACTTTGGACGCGATGAGCAGTTAAATTTGTAGTTAATTCCTGTTCACAAAATAAAATATTTATGTAAATAACAAATAAATATACAAATGTAAGGACTTACTTTCACAACACCAGCAGTGTCACACCTGAAATTAAAATCTCCAAATAAAAAAAATGGGACGGATCTATTTTTGTCATCCAAGTGGAACCTGATAAAGTAATAAACAATATTCAAAAAGATATTATTTTTAGAGTTATGTTGAGCGTTCTACAGGACATAAAATTATCCATTTTGGCAACGTGAGATTTAATGATATATGATTTTAAAAATCATTTTTTGAATATTTAATGTGCCTGAATCATTTAATATATTAAGATAATTCGCAGGTAAATTAAGTTAAGTTAAACGCGCTCTGGGGAAAATGGGTATTAATTTTAAAATGTAAATGTAAAATACATTATAGAATGATCAGAAGCATTGAAGGTGTGAACATATCTACCAATTACCTTTCAATAGTGTGAATCAGGGCTCTTCTCCTTGTTTTGCAGTATACAGAAGGGAAATCTTCACATGCAGCCAGATTGGATGCATCGTGAAAAAGGTGTATATTGACTAGATCAATGGCTGTGCCATTAATTTCCCAACGTGTTCGCATAAATCCTTTCCGAGACCATTTACACTATGATAAAGTATATAATATAAATTTTATATGCATGAAGGTACAAATATAATAGTTAATTATTTTGTATATTATTTCTGACAATAATAAGAATATAGAAAATACAGTTACAAGTAGGAAAAAATGTATTGAATTTAGCAATGTCAAGTAAAAAATGTTCGATTTAATACACATATCTTCAAAATAAAGAGTTATTCGTAAAGTTAAATTTTAACTATCTTTTGGGAAAAATATTACAATGCGTATGTTTGCTCTAAAGGTCTAAAAAAAGTAAGATTTACAAAAGCTAACTAAGAGTAAATTATATTCGAAAAGTGTCAGTAGGGATTTTAGCGTTAAAATGCAACTTTCAATCATGCAAAAGTACGCTAATATCAAAATTCTATAACATATATTTACACGCATAACATAAATATGTTAGGGTTTTGCGAGATTCTATATATGTATTATTAAGCAAAACTTACTTCCGGAAAAAAATGTTGAGGAAATTTCGATTTCTCCTTGGTTGGAACCGTTTCAATATTACCAGAATATATATGTTTGTATTCGTCCAGTTTATCCTCCCATCCATTAGTTAGGAAATTCCAAATTCTTAAAGTACATAAATCCTTGTGACCAAAGTAAATGTTGCCAAGTGCCTGTGGAGCGACGGACGAAATAAATAGATACTGGACACTGGGACCACTAAACAGTCTGATTACTCACAGTGAAATGTTCTGCTGACTTAAAATCTTCGTCCATATAAATGCGAACGTAAATAAATTCAGTCTTTTCCATGGCTTCATACAAGCGTCGGATAAACTCTTGTACGTTGCCCATTGAATTCTCGTACGTCTTTCCACCCACCTCTTGCAGGTGTAAAGCTAAAAATCCTGGCGAGATTTCCGTTACTTTGGCTATAAACTCTTCTAGCCATATTGTAAGAAGTCTTTCGGGCTGCGCAACGAAGAAATACATAAAACAATTTGCATTCAAACTTATTTACATGCATACATACAAACATAGGTACATACATACATATGTGCTTTAGGACACTGCGATGTATATAAATATCAATATGTATGTATACAAGTAATTATAAGTACGTACATCTTCAAATAAACTTCCGACATTAGCTGTTACTAGCAATAGTTTCGTATCCGTGTGGCCTTCTTTTGTTTCCATTTTATCTTATATTCCCTAAAATTAAGTATCTTTTGGTATGTTAGAGCAGAGAAGAGTAAAGATGTTAGAAATACATTTATAAATCGATAGCCATTGATAGTTCAATACAAATATCGACAATATGCAGTAGCATATCTAATTCATCGTTTCGCTTCGATAGTTTTGAAAGCTAGGCTATTTACACTGAGTATATATTGGCGAAATCATGAAATTTGAGGATGAGTTAAACGACTTACATTAGAATTAGTTAGCTGCTGCTCCACAATTGCAACAACTAATTTTGATCAAAATGTGGCTGAGCTATTCTATCTCTCTGACGAACTGCTTGCCATAAGTCAAGATATTTCTCATGCCTTACATTTTTCTATTATTTATAATTTAACATCTTGTCTTATGTATAATTTTAAAAAATAAGAAAAAAAATGTTCTTTGTTATTGTTGGTTTTTTAGCATGCGCCGCAGACAAATCATCGAGGCCACCGCCGGCATATAAAAATTCGTTTAAAGTTGCGTACATTACATATAAATATTTTGGACGACATTTACTGAAAGTTTGACATAGTCTTCCTATACTATTGAAACCACTTTATATTGATCCATCGATTTCATTGGCTCGTATATAAGCCCTTGGTTGTTCTATGTCGCTATGTCTTGTTGTAAAGTAAAAATGGAGAAAGTTGGCAAATATATTAGGGTTTTAATAATTTTAAATCTTTGGTGCTTTAAATATAAATAAGTTATTTATTTTGTTATTGCTATATACATTTATTTTATTGTGGGTATGTTAACAAACATGTAGTAAAATAATTAGGGAATACTTACATAACTTGAGACTTTAATAACTTAAGATGTGACGTCTCTTTCCATTGCGTCTACATACCTTTAACAAAAATATTACAACAAATCTTCTTCGTCCAAGAAAAATTGCAGCACAAAATGCTCATCAATAATTTATAACTACATGCTAATAATTTATACAATCTTCCTAAAATATGCGACTCCTGACGATTAACAGCTGAAGAAGTAATAACAGGTTGAAAAAACAAATTACTTTAATAAGTGCAGTGTTCCATTTCATCATTTCAAAGTGGTTCAATTTGAAAATTGTGTATGTACATTTATCTATGCTGATGATATCCATGCATGTCTAGAATATGTCTTCCAGTTGTTCTACAATGTATCGATATGCTATAATAGTAATCGAAGTTTGATGTAATCTCAGAAATTTTGTGGCATCACTATTTTTAGTTACATTTTATGAGCTGCAATGAAAATTGAGAAAGAACTTCATTTCGCATAATTAAACAAATTAACCATGGTTTCGATGCAATTTGTGTTGCAACCACTTCCGGGAACTGATGAACAATTCATTGAAAGGTAAGAACTCGCTATGAATATGGGAACATGTCCGCATATAAACGTATGTATGTACGTAGTATTGATCATCTGCACATGTTAAACACATGTACATTCAACTGCAGTCAGTCAAACATATGTACAAATGCATATACATATATAGTACATTCATATGCATAAATATATATATATGTATATGTATATAATTTTGGGAATCGTACACGGGCCTGCAATGATATGCGCATACATATGTATGTACAATATACATTTTACATGTGTATCTTTAATATAATTTGCAAAAAAAGTACATATCTATATGTATATTAAAAGAGTTTTATGCAACAGTAAGGTTTATAGGCATAACTAAATCTTAAAATGTACATTTTAATGAATATTACACTTCGGAAATCTAGGTATGCACGTCTTAAAGTACAAAAGTGTTTGTGTGCATACATACACACATGCGAAGCATTTCGGCACATGAACTTGCATACATACATTTGTACATATTTGCGGCCAAAGCATGCAAGATTAAATGTGTATATGCATGTGTAGGTAGACACATGCCACTATGCAGGACTTGTGTGTTTTGTAATCTAACCAGTAACGAGCCAGTCTAAATTTATTTTCCACAATGGTCCATTTTTTTTTTTATTTGAAAAGGGAATTAATTGCCGCTGTATGTACATATGTATGTAGACAAATAGTAACGTGTTGCTATTCACTTAGTGATTTGCGGTAAGAAAACTAAAATAAACGTTTTAAAATTAAATTTTAAATTTATAATAATCATATGTTATCTTGGGTACAATGCAAAAGCATTTTGTTTGATTTATTTTTGTGTTCTAATATAAAAGGTATCGCCCAATCCATATGTACATACATATATATAAACATATTAGCACAGTTTTGGTACAATCTTACATATTTTTAAGAATTTTCCTTTTAAGTTTGTAAGAAAAAAATTCGGAATGAATGTGGATGCGATAAAATTTCCCCAACATATCTGTAATTTTAATTAGCGGTTATTTCTTCAGTGTTGTTTGCTTAAAAAGTATTATTTTTATATTTGCAATTTAGAATTCGAGAAGTCTCTGACAAAGTAAATCGCTTCGGTTCCGGAACTCACAGAATATTTGAGCAATTAAAAATTCCTGTACGGGAGGTGGTAATTGGACCCAATCACATTGGAGTGCTTCTAGAAGACGGAAAAGCGTTTCGTGTGGCCTTCTCAATCAATTCCGAAAAGCTTGATTTGACCAAATCAGACAATAAATGGTATGTTTCCAAATGATCTGCACATTAAACGTAGGCAAATAATGTATGTGCTTAATTTAAAGTGCTCCATCTGGTGGAGTGTCAGCAACAAATGCTCCGAAGGCTCCATCGTCGGGTCGCCCTGTGCCGCGCTCTCGAGCCCGACTCCTTCGAGCAACTGGAAGGACAAGTTCAAGTGGACAAGGCTCCGGATCAAGAAGTACCGGTGTAATAATTGGAGGCAGCACATCAAATCGACCATTAGTGACAGTGCCAGCCACATATGTGCCCGAAGAGCTTATATCTCAAGCCGAAGTCGTACTGCAAGGAAAGAGCAGAAATCTCATCATTAGAGAGCTTCAGGTATGTTATATCTAATCATTAGGTTGTTGTTTCTGTTCATTGCAAATGTTTTTCGTATTTTGTAGCGCACAAATCTCGATGTGAATTTAGCCGTGAACAATTTGCTTTCACGTGATGACGAAGAGGCTGAAGATACAGAAGAGGGAGGCGATAATTATGTGCCTGAAGATCTAATTTCATTACTGGACAATGGTTTCTCGGGCGACAACAGTAGCGTCATTATTGATCCATCTGACGGACTTTTCTCGGAAGAAATCTTCAGTAATTATTCGAGCATAAGAAAGTAAGTTTATCCAAATACAGATTCTAAGCGTTTCGCGATGAAAACGGCAACGGCATTATTATTATAACATTCAAAATCTGATGCCAAAAGTTCTATTTTCCGAATATCATTTAATTATGTATGTTTTTTAAACTTTTTATAAATCTTTAAATATTTAGAATGCTGTTTTACAAATATGAAAGTATATAGGCTCCAAAACTCATTACAAATTATACAAACTATCATAAGCAGTTCATTTTACACATCAAAATTTACCTTTAAAAGTTAGAACCACTGCCAAGACCAGGATGTTCTAATTATCAAGGAACCACTGTACCTGTACACACCTACAGTACTTACTACTTTATTCAAAACTTTACGTTTGAAACTCTGGTTTCAAATGACGCATATTGTGTTTAATACTTTTTTTCTTTTCTAGTCTTCTCTTCGATCGAATTCGCAGTGAACGCAGCAACGCAAGTTCCAGTGGCGCAGATGGTAATCAGTCCAATCGAGCCTCAGCCTCTACTAGCGGCGTTATCGCAGGTAGCAGCAGTCTTTCAGCTCAGATATCTTCTGCTAATGCTGATCGCGAAGCATTTAGTCGATGGCGCGATCGTCAGTACTATGGCCCACGCCGATGGATTAGCAAAGACGATTATACGTGGGATAAAGACGCAGGTTAGCACACAAAATGATTTATATACATTTTCGGTTTTTTTTTATTAACAATACCACTTTATTAGATGCTAAGAAAAAGGAACCCACGTCGGTGCCGTCGCCGATATGGATTTCAGAAGAACTGCAACCATGGCCTGACAAAGTATCATCGCAATTTAAGACTATTGGAGCTTTGTATTCTGAATTTATTGCACTCACAGAAAGCGGAGAATTGCATCAATGGCGCTGGTCCGATGCGGAACCTTATAAATCTGATGTAAGTAAGACCATCAACATGGTTTAATATCTAAGAAAATTTACATATTGAGAATTTTGAGTTAGAGAAGACCATAAAGTATGAATTCGAAAGGCTATAAGCTATAAACTTATAGAAGTTAAAAACGTATCTATTTTTGAAATAAAACTTCAAAACCTTGTGAAGTTATATATTTCTGCATTACTTTACTTGCATTTCGATGGAGCGTTTTACATCCAGCAACAGAAACTCTGATTTAAATTTGCTTCTAATAACATGCTTCATAATTTATATTACTGATATTACTGATAATTAGCGTTTATTCGGCTAGCGGTCAAAAATGTTTAATTATTGAAATTTGTATATATATATATTTTTACATTTAGTCATAAATTTCAAACTCCATCGGGATTGCGTTGTCATTAGTTAAATATTTATTCTAGAGTCGATTTAAAACTGCTTTAAAAACAGGACAACTAACTATAAGATTATAGATAGAAATATTTCGTATAAAATGTCTAAAATCTGTCCATTTTACTCTTAATTTGCTACTTTCGATTTAGACGGATAATGTTTATCATCCAAAGACCTTGGCACTTAACATAACTGAAAAGGTCGAGCTGATATCTGCCAATTTTATCAGATGCTCTGTGGTAACCGAGTCGAATCGCGTTGCCACTTGGATGGACGAACAACTGGGATATCTGGGCGCTAAACTAGAACATGCCGCGACAGCTTTTAATGAGTTCAACATCGACTCGATTGCAACAATACATGTTTGTTCTCTATACACAGCTGTTAGAACCGGTAATAATAATATTTATTGGTGGGGAGTTCTACCGTTTGATCAACGCCGCTACTTATGGGACAAGTTCCGAACAAAAACCAAGAAGCCATTCAAAATGGTCGTTGCTGATATTAATGTGGGCTCGCAAGTTATAATGAAGAAATGCCCCATTTACCAAACCGGATCGATCGGATTTACCTGCACCAATGGTGTGCCCAAAGTGGGACAGCTTTTGAACTCCGTTTGGGATTTCTCCGATGTTTGTCGCATGAAAATCCTAAATATTGGCGCAACTTTGGGTACAGATAAATGCCCGGCTGCAGGCACAAGTGCCAGTGCTCACAGCAGTGTTGCGGACAAGGATGTCGTCAAGGCAGCACCTGTGCAAGCAGCAAGCTCCAGCAAGAGTGCACAAATAAGTTCCACAAGCAAAGAGTCAACTGATCGCATTGACATGCCACCGCCACCTTCGCCAGCGTCCAGTACTTGCAGCGATACCGGCAGTGTTACCTCGCACAAACGCACCAAACGAATGACCACTAAGGAAGACAGCAATAATTGCCAAGAGGGCAGAAAAGATGAGGAACTGTGGCAACTCAAAGATGTTGTCTTTGTCGAGGACAAAGTGGGCCCTATCGGCAAGGTTCTGAAGGTCGATGGCGACTATGTGGCAGTCCGATTTCCACCACTAAGTTGCGTCACAGGCGTTGCAGGCGTGGGCGCTAAAGAAGAAGGCAAGGACGATGACTGGCAACAGTGCCGTCTGTTGCGACGCGAAGATGTGCAAATCTTTCGCACGGCTGTCTCGTCACGTGGACCCGACTGGCTTCAAAAGCAGCCCAAGAAAATCAACATTGGCGCCGATCCAACGGGTGCTCAGCTCCTAACGATTTCTGTCGACACGCGGGGTATACATGTGATTAAGAAGTTATTTGGCAAAATCCACTATAGCCTGTACAACCTGTACAATAGCAAGCAGGAGCAAAACTGCCAGTTTCCCACGGACTGTGCCTCATTTATAGGCGTCTCAGCGCACAACATAACGATGGCGTGCAACAACGATTGCAGCGGAAATAGCAGCACGATTGTGCTCAGGGATGGCAACGGTGCACTTTATCCCCTGGCCAAGGACTGCATTGGCTCCATCAAAGATCCGCAATGGTTTGACTTGCCACCGGTTAAATCGGTTACCATGGCCACAATATCCCTGCCGCCGAGCGCATCCTGCAACAATCTGAAGTCGAAGGTGTGCATGACTGCGCTGCTTTTTGAGACCCAGAAGCTGATGCCACACATACTGCGTTGTGATGTAAAGAACTGCATTGCTCTGCTGATGCGACTGGAGAAAGAGGACCGCAAGGATACCATTTCTGTCGTGGAGGAGCGTTGCGATGGCAACCGCAACATATTCCATGCCTGCGTCATAATGTGTGCGCCCACGTCCAACAAAGACTCGCAACACTCACCCGAATTGAGCACCAGCAGCTCGGACAAGAAACCGCCTGCAGCTGGGGTCTCTCTACCACGTACAGGTCCTGGTGTGTCGTATGGCAGCGCATTTGCCGGCAATGGGGGCAGCAGTTTCAGCGAGAACGCTAGCTTCTCAACGGTGCCGGCGGGCATCAGTTCGTCGTCAGCTGGTGCTTCGTTGAGCAGGGAAAATCGCATAAGTCTGCGCGACATGATGCATCGTCTCATCAATACGGAACAGCCAGAACAGCAGAATAGTCAGCCAGCAACGAGTGCTGGTGAGGATCACGCATATATGCCACTGGCCTGGTCACTGGAATCGGGAGCGGCTAGCAACCTCAGCACTACCGCAGCTCAAAGTGTATCGGATTTGGTCGAGGAAGAAGCTACGAAAGTATTGCCTTCGTCGTCGCAAAACATGAGTCCATCCACTAGCAAAATGGGCACTCCAAATTATACATTCGATCTAACACAACGACGCGAACACGCCATCCTGATCCTGCAGCATATGTGCGCGAGTGTTGCGATGTGCCCCTATCTATACCAGATGCTGAGCGCCAAGGATGCTCAGGGCCAGACTGCCTTCATGTTGGCCGTTTCCTGTCGCGCCTACGAAGCGGGAATTATACTACTGAATACAATTCTCAGTGTGGCGGATCAGGAGACACAGCTTAAGGAGGCAATGATATTTCCGAGTGGCTCGCCGGCTGATCAGTCCCCGCTGCACGTGATCTGCTTTAACGATACGTGCTCCTTCACCTGGACGGGTGCCGATCACATAAACCAGAATATTTTCGAGTGTAAGACATGCGGCCTTACTGGCTCCCTCTGCTGCTGCACCGAATGCGCACGCGTCTGCCACAAGGGGCATGACTGCAAGCTTAAACGCACCGCGCCTACCGCCTACTGCGACTGCTGGGAGAAGTGCAAATGCAAGGCGCTGATTGCTGGTAATCTAACCAAGCGGTTTGCGTTGCTCTGCAAATTGGTGTCCTGCACCGATCTGGTCACGAAATTCAACTCAAAAGGAGAGTCCATATTGCTCTTCCTCATTCAGACTGTGGGCCGGCAGATAGTGGAGCAGCGACAGTACCGCTTCAATGGTCGCGTGCGTAATGTGGGCAACAGCACAGGCAGTGCGAATGGCACTAGTACAGTCATTACCAATCGTAAATCATCATCACTAGATATCGATAGCGACATGCCAGATCACGATCTCGAGCCGCCCAAGTTTGCTAGAAAGGCACTCGAACGTCTGCTAATTGACTGGCAGGCAGTGCGTTCAATGATCATGAGCGGTGCTGAAAGAAACGAACCGAATGCCAATTTACAGGGTGAGGCTGGCAACTCGGAAAGCTTTAACGTGTTCATGCAGTCGCAGCATGGCTCCACGCTGATCGACAAGTTCACACACAGCTTGATAGTAAAGTGCACTAGTGATCATCTCGATACACTTCTGCTGACATTGGTGCGCGAGCTGCAAAACACGGCTATTGCCGATCGCTGCAGAGAGGCCGAAGAGGTGGCGCGACGTTTTGTGCGCTCTGTGGCACGTGTATTTGTTATTTTCAATTTGGAGAAGCAACCAAATCCGGACAAGCGCAAGAGTCACACTTCATGCAACAAGTACGTGCAAAGTTGCGTTAAGGTCTTTCAAACGCTGCACAAAATCTCAATTGAGGAACTATGCGAGGTATCTGAGGCTCTGATAGCGCCAGTAAGACTCGGTGTCGTGCGACCAACCGCTCCATTTACAATGTCTTCATCTAATCTGGACGTACGTTACTTTAGCTTGTCCAATTACCTCTATTTGTAATGTAACATTTTTGATTTTCTAGAATTCCGATGACTTGTTCAGCGTGGAGCCTCTGGCACCTTCCAATGTTGAGGCAACTGCTGAGCAGATTGTGGTGCACGATGCCATCAATGTTCAGAGCACTAGCTTCAATGTGCAACAAAACTATGATGTTGTTGCTATGGACAGTAAGTATATTGATTAATTGATTGATTAACATTGTGTACATATATTAATTCGCAATGTCATTTAAGCTCTAAGAGATACGTCGGAATCGGAAGAGATTCCCAATAGAGAATCAAATTTAATTAGTCATGACGAGGACATGATTGACAGTCAGCGAAATGAAGAAGGCATGCAGGATGACGAGAGTGACAACGATTTTACTTTTAATGACGCCGAAACCGAATCAGACTCTGATGACAACCAGAGCAATCAAGATGCCCAGAGAAGCGCTCAAACGGGAGCAACCGTTGGTTCCGAAACAGGTAAAATACACTACATTTATTCGCTTTTTGCTGGCCATGAATATATATATATATCTGTCTAGTTTTTCCATTGATATATGTAGCACTTAAATTTTAAAATTACAATTAATTTGTTTCTAGATATTGGAGTTCTGTTTCTGGAAGATGAGTCTGGTGATTCCTCTGCTCAAGAGGAAGATGGATCTGAAGATGGTGAATCGGATGACCAGTCGGATGAATTTAGTTTCAACGACCAACAGCTTGAGCGCCGCAACATCACTCCTAACTCACGCAACGATCTCACCCCACAAACAATGCAATGGGCCATCAGAAGCCGCGATAATGCTCGATCGTCTGTTCGCGTGCCAACAGGTTCCAATTTGGTGTTCATTGACCCAATGTCATTGCGGCGATCTGCTGTTCCGGCCAGCACTGCGGTCAATACGCCATCCGCCGAGTCACACACAATGGCAACAACTGCCAGCAATTTGGGCCGTGCCTTTGGTATTACGATTAGGCAAATATCGGAGCTCTTGGCTATTATGTCGTACAATATGACAAATGATATTGAAACTTCTCTGAAAATTCCCATGGAGGAAGCGATTGCGGTTCAGGTAAGCAGCTGAAATGATCGAGTTTATGCAGGCTGGTGATTCAAAAATTTTTAATTATATTTGCTACAAAAGACGTTTGTGGAAAAACGTTTGAAGCCAACGTGGGATTGGATGTTTACTGTCATGGATGGCACAGAGGCGCAGTTGAAATTCGGTGCATATTTGACGAACTACACTGATCCAAATCACCCTTTGCATCCACTTAACCTCAGTGCACAAGCGACAATAAACCAAGCATCGACTTCAACTTCTGCAGCTGTCGGTGTTAATGTGATTGGTAAATTTAATTGTATTAAACATATCCCATTATATTGAACTTGTCTTACTTTTAGGCTCAAATTCTCGACGAGATTTCTTTACATATTGTCTATCGTTGATGCGCGCTCACACATCGGAGCATAGGGATGCTCTGCCCGTATTAGATATAACTGCATTGCGTCATATATCTTACGTGCTTGATGCATTCGTTTACTACATGCGCAACGATTCCAGCTTTTACGATAGAAACGATTCTATTTCGGGACGAGTTAACAGTTTATCGAGCGGCATTGAAAACGATGATACAGACGACGAATTGTCTAACATTGAGGACGCTCATCTCGATAGCGCGCGCAAATTCGCATTCTTTGCCAGATCGGACTCAACCCTGAGCTTGGGTTGCTCTGCACCGGACGGATTTGATTTACCCCTTGATATGGCCATGCCACTGGCCGACAAACCGCACCTGCTGCAACCAAATTCAAAGCGACAGGAGCTCTTTGCCAATCTTCCATTGCATGCGGTTCCTCCTGGGAAAAGCAACACAGCCAAAAGAAAAATGTCCCATCAGGGATCTATTGACCAACCGCCCACAAGATTGGGTTTCTCAAATTTTATGAAAATCGATGTGCCTGTAAACGAGATTGGTGTCGCTCAGCATACTACGGAACAGGAAGCTAGTGCAGAAGCGCTCGATGCAAAAGAAGACAGTAGCTCATTCAAGGACGACGACACGGCTGATTCCAATATTTACGTTCAATTGAAGAAGAAACAGTGCTTGGACGATTCCAAATCACATAAAGGTGTTGAAGGTATGTCGTTTCTGTTTCATTAATTTTTTTATATTTTAATTGAATCCAAAGATTGAATGAGTACAATATTTTAATCAATCTCAAATTGAACTTGTATTTGAATAGGTACCCAATACGTTGAAGACCACTCAGATTCGGTGGATGTGCAAATGATTGATGATACGGCAGGAACTAGTAGATCAGCGGATGTGTTAATAACAACTCGCCCCGAAGTTATCATTGCACCTAGCAAAAATCAAAGTCGTCTTGGTATGAGGGATGACATGAGCTCATTACAGAGCTCCTTGTCGGTATCTGCAGTTCGCAGCGTTATTGTACGGGCTGGAGCATCTAGCTTTAAATTGGAGTCGGATGACAGTAGCTTGCCCGAATGCAAAAACTTATCTGCGACCACTTCGCAGGCAGCACATCAACTGAAGTGTGATAATAGTCGCGAAAAGGTGCCATCCCAGGCAATAATGTTTCCCATTCGAGGCTCTTTGTTCTACAAGAGCAGCTCCTCAGAGCTGCCATCGTGGAACTTTTTGCTCAGTCGTTGGAAGCTGGCTCTTGATCTTTTCGGACGTGTTTTCATGGATGATGTTGGCATGGAGCACGGATCTGTGTTGCCGGAATTGAGAGGTTTTCCCGTTAAGGAGATGCGCTTCAGACGGCATATGGAGAAACTTCGTAATGGACAACAGCGTGACTTGGTGCTGTGCAAGCTTGAGCGCAACCGTGAGAGTTTAATCATCCAAACATTTAAGGAACTAAATGCTCAATTCGGCACACAAAATCGTCGAGCTCAGCCGCCCATTACATTCAACAGAGTGAAGGTCACATTTAAAGATGAGCCCGGTGAAGGATCTGGCGTGGCGCGTAGTTTCTATACATCCATTTCGGAGGCGCTTTTGGCGAGTGGAAAAATGCCCAATCTGGATTCGGTGCAGGCGGGCAGTGCACATAGCAAGTACGGCGTACCATTCTCGAGTATACTGCGCAGTCGAACCGTCTCCGGCTCCAGTCGCGAACCGCCCACATTGCAAAGGCGTGGCACAGGCAGTAAAATATTATGGCGCACCGCACGGGAGCGCAAAGCATTAAATGCCGATGCACGACCATATACACCGTCTAGCAATGCAGGTAAAAATCAAATCTACTGTGATCAATCTCTGAGTATCGTAATATTAATTTGCATTTTATGTAAAAATAGATAATAGTGGGGCAGAGACCTCCAACGATCATTTATCTGTCCACCTACAGCAGCTTGGCGAGCGCCTCTTTCCCAAGGTGAGCACAACTCTATAATTATATTGAAAGCTAGATCACACAGAGTTCTCTGTTTTCTAGATCCACTCCATTAACTCGTCGCACGCAGCGAAAATAACAGGCATGCTTCTGGAGATACCCACGCCGCAGCTGCTCTCTGTGCTGTCCTCCGATGAGACGCTGAAACAGAAAGTGAGCGAGGCTGTTGAGATTATCAATTTCAAGCAAAAGTCTGAAATAAACGTGCAGAGCCAACAGAAAAAATTGCCATCGGCGGCACTTGCTGAACCCATTGAAGACGATAATGAGCCATTATTTTACACGCCGGGTAAGCGTGGATTTTATACGCCACGACAGGGACTTGCGTCTTTTGAACGTATCAACGCATTTAGGAATGTTGGCAGGTGAGAGACGGGAGATTTTTTGTATAATTATCAAAACGAAAAATATTAATTCCTTTTTATGTTATTTCATTAGGCTAATTGGACTTTGCCTGTTGCAAAATGAGCTGCTCCCGCTGTTCCTCCAAAGACATGTGCTGAAATTCGTGCTTGGTCGAAAAATCAAATTTCATGATCTGGCATTCTTTGATCCAGCGTTGTATGAATCATTTAGACAAATCATACAAAACGTTCAAACGAAGGAAGGCGAAGAGATCATCAACCGAATGGAGCTGAGCTTTGTGTAAGTGTGCATCATTCAGCAGCATCTGTACTAAAGCTACTATTAAAACTTTTCTTACTTTGCACCTTAGAATTGATTTGATGAAGGAAGAGGGTTGTGGTAACCGTGAGTTGATCCCAGGCGGACGCGATGTGCCCGTAACGTCAATTAACATATTCGAATATATAAGACGTTATACTGAATATAGACTTATCAAATCACAAGAAAAGGCTCTCGAGGTACAGTTGAAAAATGCTATAAAATTCTGGCAATTGTTTCTATACAAATATTTATTCACAGGCTTTAAAAGACGGTATTTTTGATGTATTACCGGACAACTGCATGAACAGTCTGACCGCTGAGGATTTACGTTTGCTCTTGAATGGTGTCGGTGACATCAACGTTTCAACACTGATTTCCTATACGACTTTTAATGACGAATCAAGTGAGGGACCTGACAAGCTTCTAAAATTTAAAAGATGGTTCTGGAGTATTGTGGAAAAAATGAGTGTTTTAGAGCGCCAGGATTTGGTATGTATTAACTAACATGACCTTATATAACGATATACCATTATATGTCTCTTTATTTTTAGGTATATTTCTGGACTGGGTCACCAGCCCTGCCAGCTTCAGAGGAAGGCTTCCAGCCGCTACCGTCTGTTACCATTCGTCCTGCTGATGACTCGCATCTTCCTACTGCAAATACTTGTATATCTCGGCTGTACATCCCTCTCTATTCCAGCAAGTCAATTTTACGTAGTAAAATGCTGATGGCCATTAAATCCAAAAACTTTGGATTCGTTTGAGCAAAGAATTACCAATTTCTTGTTTATGTTGATATTGTCGTACATTTGCTTATTACTATTTAATTGAGAAAAATTTTTGAAATATGACTATTCCACATTTGTAACCAACCACATATGTAACCAACCACATATGTATGTATATCCATTCCTTGTTTTTGGATTTGACTCGATAAATAATGCAATAGTCCTGTTTAAAGATAACGTCTTTGAAGAGAAAATCATAAGGTCATTCATTCCTTACAACAGTTCGACTGGATACAAAACACTAAGGAAATGTCGAAATGAACAAAGATTAAGATGTAGATGTTAGGGCAAGTTTGCGTTTAATATTAAATTTATTTAAATGTAGGACATGTAATAAACTACAATATATAAATATGTATATTAACCAGGGAATAAAACTGTATTGGTAATCGCTACAACAAATAAAAACTCTTGACTTTTAATTTGGTTACTTGGCTCTCCTCAATTTTAATGTTTTATATTTTTGTATTAAGTTAGAAGCTAACTTTGGATTAGCTGTGAGTGATGTAAATATGATATATACATTATTCTTATTTAATATATAGATGGACTCATAGCATATGTAGCAGATAAGTAAATTAGCAAGACTCCGTACCAAAAATCACTTTAAAAGCTAATATTTTTGTTTTTTTTGCGAGTTTCAAATTTTTAAAGGTCATTTTTACCCACCCACAATCGATTAGAAAATAAAATAAGGGTGCTCTTTTTCGGAAAAAAGTAACAAAATTTAACAAAACTTTAATGCAGATCTAATAAAGAACTCAACCCATGATCAAACTGTCTACAGCTTCAAAATCTGCTCCGTTTTGGCGAAGTTATGTGAGTTAAATCTTCAAAAGGCATTTCTAGGGTACACAAAATCACTACAAGCTAAAATATTTTTTTTTGCACAAACGTAATCTCTGGGGGGCCAAGTGGATCTGAGGTCAGAGTTTAATTCCTGTACACTGCATTTTTTTTTTTGAAAGAAGTATGTGCAGTGATATCGAATTTGTCGCGAACTATTATAAGCATTGCATAACCGTAAAATATAAGCTAGTGAAATCTATCCACAAAGAGTATAAAATCTTCGGCACGCCAACGATATTCCTTCCCCAATTGTTTTTTCTTTGTAATACACCGTTGCCAAACAAACAAGTCTCAATGGCTGTGTGTTCAAATAAACTCTACATTTTTCGGCGCTATTTTAACGAAGTTTTTCATAATTTGAGGAGTTTGATTACTACGATCAGAGTATTGCGCAGTCGGGGCTTTATTAATGTATATATTTAAGCACTTGCGCCCCTCATTTAGTATAATTGACTTCCTTTTTAAAACCAAATAAATTCTACAAATTGGATAGTGAAAGTTAAATTACTTGCCACAAACCCAAATAAGAGTTCCAATCGATTGATGCACGTACAAAAAAATGCTGAAAAACACGTCGCTCGTCTGCAACACTGTTACGCATACATAAGTGATATCGAAAACGCGCAGTGAATCTCCACTCAGCCAAAAAGAAAACAAAAAAGAAACAGTTATTATTACTTACATACACATGCACACGTATAAGCCTATCCCACATGCATATGTATGTGTGTGCATGCATTGTCGACCCTAAACTCTTAAAACATACTAGTTGGCATAAGCACCGTTCATTTGAGTTTCGGTAACAGTTTCATGCACAAATGTTTGCGCTCAGTGGCGAAATGAAACGTTATTTTCTAACAGTATTCGTGTGTGTTGCGTACTTTGCGGCGGGCACCTGTGCATCGGATATATCTTTAACGCAGGATACGTATGCGGACGCTCTGCAAAGCTCGCATAATATAGAATATGGTGCGTGCATCTGACAGTGGATATTTTGCATATTATGTATCAAATTAAACATAAAGTGATGTCACAAGTACTCAAAATAATTTGTGCGTGTGTTTTCCAATTTGCTCTAGTGCAAAGTTACAGTTACAGTTACAGTTACAGTTTACTTTCATTTGTTGAGCTATGAAAATTTCATAAAATACTTGACGATTGTCTATAAGTATTAGTTGATATTTTCTATCCTGTCCATCATTATGCTCTTCAAATTTCAGCTTTCTATTGTTTAAGCTGGGCATTGGCCACCAGTCAGAACAAATACGAGATATTGGAGCCCCTATAAAGCAATAGATTATTTTAAGCAACAAAAGACATTTTTGTATTGTCAACCCATTAAAGTCTTTTGGTGCTTAAATCAATTGTTCTGATCTCTTAATTTGGTAATATTTTCATTACCTTTTATGCTAATGTATACTGTAATGACAAAGAGAAAACGCTAGACTTATAATTGTTAGTGTAATAATTAATTTTTCCACTAGGGGCATGAAATTGACAAACCTATATGGACCTCATAGCTTAAATCAATAAGTCCTATATTTGTTCACCTGTTTTCATCTGACCTCAGAGTATTACGAAGTTTAAATTATTTTATACAAAAGATCTTAAATCAAATTAGGTTTTAATTTTGTGTCTTCTATGTTTAATGATCAGCTGTACTTTCTTTATAATATACTAATCATATCCTTTCCATTCAATTAGATGCTACCGGAGGAGGCTATCAATACAACCCACCACCAGACAAGGGCTACCTGCCACCGAACAATAACTACCTGCCCCCAGACAATAGCTATCTGCCACCAGCTCCGTCGCCTCCTGTTCCTGCATATGGTCCACCCCTATATAACGCCCCACCACCAGTATTTTATAGGCCATCTCATCCAATACCATATCATGCACATGATTCCTTATTGGCAAAGCTAAAATCTAAAATAGGTCTTCTAACTATTGGCAAATTAGTTTTAAAGTTGTTAATATTTAAAAAAATAGTTAAATTTATCGGTATAATTTGTTTACTTTTGGTTTTGCCTAAGCTAAAGAATATGTTTAGCGAAAGCATGCCTATGGAGGATGATGGCATGAGCAGCAAGCACGTGGAGACTGATAAAGGTACGACTACTGAAATTATACAAATTTAAAGAGTGAGCTCAAATTCGTATCTTTTATTTTCAGATAAATTACAAAAGCAAATAGATGACGTTTATGACTTTATAATGAACTCCATTGAGAACTTTGAAAATACATAAGTTGATGCTTAAGCAATGTTATGTTATGTTTTTATTTATCTGCAAAAGTATTAATTATTTATTTATTATACATTTTTGAAAAATAAATACTTTAAAAAGATTTTTTGTTTGGATCCATCGAAGTCTCGGAAACACGGTGGAGATTTTAAAAAAAAAGTGTCTTAGCTCTAGTGATATAGTTAAGTGGTTTGAAAACCCTGGTTAATATGCTTTATGTTCTTTAATATTTATCAACCATATAATTACAACAGTTATAGCCTTTGATAGTAGTACAAAAAAAATGGTAATGGCATGATTAACAGTATGCATCATTATTTTATTTCCATAACTGTCACAATACGTTGCCAGCAATCAAATGTATTTATAAAGTATTCAGTAAATCAACGTTGATGTTAACAATAATTAATACTTATACTTAAACTCCATGCGGAGCAAATATTGAACATTGACCTGTGCAATATCATAAACGATAAACTCATTATACAACAGCGAAGACCTCAACTTGTCATTAGTGATAGGCTTTCCAAGAGGTATTTCCACACCATCCGCTCGTACATGGGAGTCTTTTGGGTCTGGCATTGTGCGACCATGACCAAAGCAGCTATGTTTAGCTTTAGGCAATTTCTCAACATATTTAGCAGATGTACATTCCATCATGTCACCTAAGGCCACTTCAGATAGAAGCATAAGACCTGTAGAGTTCTGCTGACTGGTACAACAATAATTTGCCGATTTCGAAACCATATCAGCGAAATAAATGCCCTTACCAAACATATAGCCAGTTGGTGGTGCTTCGGGCGGAGCAATTTTCAAACCATGCGACAATATGCCGACAAAGTTCGTAAGTCGTGAGCCGTGCCACAGCAATTTACGGTTATGTAGCTTCCTAAAAGGCTTATAGCGTCGAGCTTCGCCTTGACGTTCTACCTTAAATATGTCTATGACTTCAAGCCCATATGAGGTATGTGTGGATGCATGTGTATTTTGCACATATTCGTTAAGCAATACAAATTCCTCGCCCTTTTTGTCGAGCGGTTCCAGCTTGGTTTTTAGTTGCTCGTAATGTTTATCCAATGGATTGACGCCATCCACGTTATCCTCGGTCTTGATTAAATTGTAAGCAACTTCAATCTCCGCCAACGAATCCAGCATTTGCCGTAGATTTTCAACCTGCACAATTGTATCAATCAATGGTGGCGCATTGACTCCGAAACAATGGGGAATTAGTGTGTAGAATCGATTGCTGGCATCAATAAATCGAGCATTTGTACCGCCTTGCTGAATCAGTTCATAGATTTCATTTATAACAGTATACGCTGACTGTAGTTGCTTCAAGCTCAGTTTGCCTAAGGGCATTTTTTCCATATCAATGTGAAATTCCAACATGGTTTTCTTCATAGATTCAACATCAAATATCAGCTTTATTAGGTTCTGCAGTGATTGCTCAAGCTTAGACTCAATCTGTTCATTGCTGTCATCTTTCAATTTGGTATCGTCTTCATATTGAACATCTATTGGGTACATACGACCAGGAATTTTAACAAAATTATGTCTGTTTTGAAACTCGTTTCCGGTTTTGTCAGCATATACATCGTTGAAACAAAATATAGCATCGGTTAAATTATTAAAGTCTTCCACTTTGGAGCTGCCAATAGTTGTGCCAATACGACCCCAAGAACGGAAAATCCAATACCTGTACATATGAAAAAAGAAATGGGAATGAAAACACATCTTTGCTGATGGCAAATTGTAGACGTACTTGTTTTGCTTATCGGATTCTAAGAGTTGTAGCTTGTAATATGAATTTTTGTTGCGCTGTATGTCTGTTAATCCGAGTACAACGTTATACTTATTTTCGCCTTTGGCATATACGTGCGCGATATCCTCCAGGCCACTATCGGGATCAACCGCGAGTCCATTCTTTACTTTAAGAGTCACCGACTTTGGCACAGATTTTGTGTAGATACTCTTCGACTTGGAGCTCTTTGTTTCTTCCTGAGGAAGACGGGCTGCTGGGTCTGTACCCCAGTTGCAAAGAGTCATGCTAGTTATGAAATTGAGGGCGCCTGTGCCATCGGATTCAACTGAATCAAGATACTTCTCGGGAACAATATGTATTCCAAGCTCTTCTGCTTTGTTCATACGTTGACTAGACTTCTTTACTTCCTTTTCGGTAGAAATTATGGCAATGGTATCAGCAGTTATTTTCGTATCGCATTTGCCGCCCAACTTTCCGATGCGTTTTTTCAAGTCAGCTTCACTATCTTTTAAGCCAATTACTGAGAACTTAAAATTGTATAGTGGTGGTCGCTCTCGTTTAATTTTTGGACTGAAATAAAAGTAAAGAAAATGTATATTTACTGATGTAGTAAACCGAGTTAAGCTCCACCGAACTTAAAAATATTCTTGAAGACGATCAGATAAACAAAGTCTAAGAAATAGGTGTTTCCTCACTATATTGAAGATGAAATTTCAAATTAAAATGTAGAGGAATATTGTTGATCAAAAACAGTGGTTTAATCTTAAAATACATATATGCAACTTGTATAATTAAAAGTCTTTGGTTACTCACCCATCAAGTTCATCTGGATTTTTCTTTATTGCGACGTCCTTAGCAATAGTGGATGCGCTTGGAGGCACATACTTAATTATGCGCGTTTCCGGTTTCTTTTTATAAGTGCTCAAAAAGCCAAATGAAGCTTTCAAGTCTGTTGGAATTTTACATGATGAACGCTTGGGTTCAGTAAATAGCTTTGTGCATTTAGTCCATTCAGATAGGTTACCATTACAAAGGTAACCCGATTTGTTAAATATGAACTGTGTACTCTTGCATTCGGGACAAGATTTAATTGCACCAAATGTCAATAAATCGGCTGCTTGATCTAACAGCTTCTCAGAATCACCAGCTATAGGCTCCTGTCCATTATACCTCAAAAGTTCATCCATATCTGCTTTTTTTAGTTCTCTTTTTAGGCTATCACGAAATTTGAATAACTGATCGTTCTGTTTTTTTAGCCTTTTAGTGGTCTCCTTTTCCTCGGCTTCATCTTTTGGCTCAAGCTTCGGTTTCTTGGCATCCGGTGTATCCTCAGATTTAATGACACTGCAGTACAAAAATTAAACAACTTTGTGACTTATTATTCTTTCAGAATACAATATTTTGATTACGGAATTTGATTTATGGAATTAGTGTGACTCCTTAACATTGTTCAATACCTGCCCTTATTATGCAGGTAGTTCATATGTTTGTTTTAATATGTGTTAAAAGAGCTTGGATCATAATTACGTATTTTAAATAACATATATTTTACTCACGGTAGCATTTTTACCACCTCCTTTTTATCCTCAGCTTTTAAGGACTTATATCCAGGCAGACTTTCACCAGTGTCAAACCAACCAAGATCAGATCGCAATTTAGCAAAGCACTCCAAATGATGCCACAATTTTTGACCGCCGTATTTCATGCCAACTTCCGTATCAAAAACGGTTTTGCACACTCGAATCTCATCTTTACTTATTTTTAATTCACATCCACGGCAAGCTGCCCGTGCCGATTTAGCGTATTCGATGCCAAAATCTTTTAGCGCATCCTGTTCGGACTTTGAACGCTTACCTCCTTTGCCAGCAACGCTCACTTGAGCTGTGCCTAAAGACCAGAAAAAACTTTAGTTCTACGCATCCTAAATATTAGAATATGAGTACTTACCAATAAGTTCTGTCAGCTCAGTTTGGTCTGCAAATCTTAAGTTCTCAAAGTTCTTTATGTCCCCCACAGAGGCTGGCCGCTGTTTCTTAAAAAAGCAGTCCTTGTGAAACCAATTTGGCGTTTTTCCATCATGAAAGGCAGACTAAAATCAAATAATTAAAATGAAGACAAATTCAAACTAGAAAATCTGAATGTAAGGAGTTAGAGTTAAGGATACAAAAGTGTATAGTACTTTGAGTCCAACACTGCCACTCCATTTTTTTGGAATTACGGAAAATTAAATTTGAGAAATTGTTTATTAGAACTAAGAACATAAATTTAGCGATCACTTATTTGTAAACATACATCGCAAGTGTGACGTGCACATTGAAAGTGTTTAAAATACTTTTATTTTGTAGGATGGATTACAATGTTTTCGTAAACAGATTAATGAAGTAGTGTTAAAGTGATACTATAGGTGGAGCTTGTTTAAACTTTGCCCATTTTGGTGTCGTTTGGATTTACTTATTTCGTTCCAGAATACATACATACAGATATTGTTTTTCATTAATTATAGACTGATTCGCTTGTCATCAAATGTACTAAAACCTCCTCAACACTTTAAAAAAAATTCATGATTAATTAGTTTATCTGCAACATGCGAATTTCACCATTAGAGCTGTCACAGTTCCAAGCGACTACACGAAATACTGGACTTTATAGTTATGTCATAAATATAATTACATATTAGAGCTTAATGCATATAATCCTGCATTTCAACTTTTTTAAGAGCATTTATTGTTCGTCCGCTACAGCTTTTTAAAGTGCGCAATTGTATCGGCACGAAAAACAGCTCTGCATTTTTCGTTAGTATGAACGTTTGGCCAATGCGTGTATACTATGTACAGACTGCGGTTAACTTTAATAAATATTTATCGAACTTCAATGTGACACAAAGAATCTTGGCTAGTACTAATATACGCTGATGTCTTCTTGTATTGTCCTTTAAAAACATTAAATGCATGCAATTACATGCACAAATGTACTTACTTGGACCATTACAGCAATGCGTATGGAATCCTTGGCAATTGGTGTTTTACAACCTTTACAAGAAGCGCGGCCAGTTTTGGCATATTCAGCCATGTAAGGCAATTCAATATCCATTCTTATATCTCTTATTTAAGAACTTTAACAATTAAAATATTTCACCACAAGCAAATTTTGCCGCTAAAAGCGATGAAGTCAGCGTCGAGTGTGATATCGACATTTGAACTGAATATTCCCTCATAGGAGTTGAGTCATACTAACATTGCATTGGAACAATGAAACAGAACACACGGATTCCACATTCCATATATTGATATATGGTTTAATAATGCATGTGTGGAAAATCTTATCTAAAATACTACATTTAATTCACAAATTAAAATTAGATTAAATATGAGCAACGCCAATTGTCTAAAATGTCTCACGGACTAACGGCATCATTAACTTGTAACAGGATTAACAAAAGCGTAGAATTTTGTCCAGCAGTAAAAAAAATTTAATCAATGGACACTTATAACTGAACTCTATTAATTGCTCTTTATTGGATTAAAATAATATAATGAGTTAACACTGGATTTGTAGACTTTTTTAATAATTTCAAAAATATAAAATTAAGTGAACTGCGTTGGAACATTGAAACAGAATATATCGAGCTAAAATTCGATAAAACGGCTTTGGTCAAAATCGATATATATCCATGTTTTCTTACATCACTATCTGGCAGAAAGTCTCCAATTTAACAAAAATATTGAGTTGTGGGATAGTAGTGAATTTAACGTGCTACATTTTTTTGTTGAAGTGCAGTAATATGACAGAAGTTTCGGAACCACTGACCTTGGCGAGAGGTAAGCCATAAACTCCTAATCTACGTATGCTCTAAATCTAATGATACAAATATTTCTACAGATGTAAAAAGGTCAATAGAGCTGCTAGAAAAGCTTCAGTCCAGCGGAGATTTTCCAACAACAAAATTGGCCGCCCTACACAAAGTTCTAAGCTCTGAGTTTTTGAACTCTGTGCGCGAAGTCTATGAACATGTTTACGAAACAGTTGACATCCAAGGTTCGCACGATGTTCGTGCTTCTGCAACAGCGAAAGCTACTGTCGCTGCTTTTGCTGCCAGTGAAGGGCATGCACATCCACGGGTTGTAGAGTTGCCCAAAACAGAGGAAGGTAAGTAATCCAGGTTGTTCCACTTTGTGTGCTATATGTGTGTAAAAGAAAATGTATGTATGCGAGGCGTTAAGACTGGTAAAAACATATACTGATACACATAATTACTTTCTGATATAATTATGTACAATAATAATCAAACACATTTGTATCTAAATACTAACCTAGCTTATACTTTTGTATCTGATTTGATTTATAATTTTTGCAGGACTGGGCTTCAATGTTATGGGAGGCAAGGAGCAGAACTCTCCTATTTATATCTCCAGAATTATACCAGGTGGAGTTGCAGATAGACATGGAGGACTTAAAAGGGGCGATCAGTTGCTTTCAGTTAATGGCGTGGTAAGTAAAATGATTTAAAAGCTTCACAAAACTTGTAAATACGAACGTATATTTAGAATGAAGGTTTTCGTATACCATACCATGGAGCACAAGTTTGTTTTATTTGTATAACCTGATCTTAAAATAGTTTTATAATATTCCGGTAGTATGCAAATGTAATTTTAATAATTTATTTTGTATACTGTAAATAGGTAAAAGAGTATATTGTACAGGGACATCCCTCGAGCAGTCTGTCCGATAAAAATATGAAGAGATGTATATACATATATATAGAGTCACCCACAAAAAGTCTCGTTCCTTGTTTTTAGACTGCTCGTTCTTACTTCTGCATGCATAATATTATAATAACATAAAATAACAAAATAATTATTTATTTGCTTTTAAATTTCGTTTCAGTCCGTTGAAGGTGAAAATCACGAGAGAGCAGTGGAATTATTGAAGCAAGCTGTTGGTTCCGTAAAGCTTGTGGTGCGGTACACACCCAAAGTGCTTGAGGAAATGGAAATGCGGTTCGATAAGCAGCGCACTACTCGTCGTCGCCAATAAAACTATTTAAATTATATGTTAATCAATTTATAAGACAAGTTTCATTACATGAATCTCATGCTCTTTATTTATTCAGCTGCCATTACGAGGGCTTCTGCCATTTTTATACTCTGATACCGAAGGTACTCATAGTATATTGGTTTTGTCGAATGTCCGTCAGGCCGTCCGTCTGTCCGTCTGTCCGTCTGTCCGTCTGTCCGTCTGTCTGTCTGGATGAACGCGCGTATTTCCGAAACGATATTAGATAGACTCTTGAAATCTTTTGCGTTATGATTATAGCTATCTGCTTCAGATCAAGTTTATTCCAAATTTATGCCACGCCCACTGGGAGGCTGGCAAATCGATAACATGTCGATACACCTCAAATCACAAATCGATTAAACGTGAATAACTCCCACAATTTTGAAGCTAGAGTAATCAAATTTGGTAGGTATATTGCTGGTGACCTCCCGAAAAAATTGGATCCTAGGTTAATCGGCCACGCCCATTATTACGCCCACCAGCCCCCCTCCAAAATTAATTTGAAATGCTTATATCTCCCGCAGTTTTAGAGCTAAAGTCACCATATTTGGAATATATATTACTGGTGACGTCCTCTACAGATTACAGAAACAAAATTTTGACCACGCCCACTCCCGCCCCCGTAATCGCGAAAATCGATATACATGAATGCACAATTCGATAACACGTGTATATTTCCCGCAATTTTGAAGCTAGAGTCCCCAAATTTGGAATTTAGACTAGGGCTGACCAGCCCAAAAGATTGCGTCCTGGATTTTCCGGCCACGCCCACTAGAACGCCCCCCAGCCACCCCGCCCCCACGAAACACGGAAGCCTATATCTCGCACAGTTTAAGAGCTAGGGCCACCAAAATTGGAGGATAGACTTATTGTCAGCCCCCCTAAAGATCGGCAAAAAATTTTGGGGCCCCGCCCCCTCCCGCCCCCAAAAATCGCGAAAATGTATATCTTCCACAGTTTTAGAGCTAGAGTCACCAAAATTGGAGGATAGACTTATTGTCAGCCCCCTAAAGATCGGCAAAAAATTTTGGGGCCCCGCCCCCTCCCGCCCCCAAAATCGCGAAAATTTATATCTTCCACAGTTTTAGAGCTAGAGTCATTAAACTTGGAAGATATAATTCTGGTCAGCCCCTCTAAATATCGGTAAAAAAAAATTTGGGGCCACGCCCCCTCCCGCCCCCAAAAATCGCGAAAATGTATATCTTCCACAGTTTTAGAGCTAGAGTCACCAAAATTGGAGGATAGACTTATTGTCAGCCCCCCTAAAGATCGGCAAAAAAATTTGGGGCCCCGCCCCCAAAAATAGCGAAAATTTATATCTTCCACAGTTTCAGAGCTAGAGTCATTAAACTTGGAAGATAGAATTCTGGTCAGCCCCTCTAAATATCGGTAAAAAAAAATTTGGGGCCACGCCCCCTCCCGCCCCAAAAATCGCGAAAATGTATATCTTCCACAGTTTTAGAGCTAGAGTCACCAAAATTGGAGGATAGACTTCTGGTCACCCCCTCTTAAGATCGACCATGCCCCTCCCGTTCCCAAAAACTTGGAATGCCGATTTCGGGTCACCCAAACACCAGCAAAAATTTTCTGTTCACTTGCTTTCAGCTGTTCTTAAAATGGTATCAGAGTATTACGCAGTCGGCTCCGCCCGACTGCAACGTTCTCACTTGTTTCTAAATGGCTCAATCTAGTGTAGAGACATCAAATCTGATGGGCCTATTTGTATATTGGACTTGGTCATAACATAATGTGAAAAGTATTAATTAAATATTGTGTCAAGATCGTTAAGATTTCTTTTAATTGCTAATATCGCGTTGGATCAAACTTATGTTGTAAGATCAAAATAGGTAGCAAATTTTGGATCTGTCTAAGCAGCGACTGTAACCCAATAAATCGTTTGAGCAAAATAAACTTGGACCTGTATGTTTTTCGAATACCTGACACTGTCCTAATCATATCGGTCAGCAACCTTTGTAGTTTTGTTTGGTTTAGTATCTTATATATTCAGTTTTAAATATTGTTAATTTTCGTTTAAATAGCAGTTACCGCATTACCTGCAAATTCATCAAAACAACCAAAACTCGGTGTTCAAATATACATACATTTAAAGAAATATTGCAACTTACATCTTTGTTTTAATAAAAAAATGTACTCTGCATTATAAGAATTTGTTGTTTTTATACAAAAACAGAAATCGGGTTAAATGAGTAGTGGTGTTTTCTTACAACATATGTAGATCCAGGAGAAGAATATTCCTAAAAGTTAAGTCAATATTTTTTAAATACAAATTAAAATAAATCAATTTGCCCTGACCTAAATGTTCTTGAGCTCAAACTCCGTGCAGCCCCAGATGCTGTTTCGAATTTGGTGCGAAAAGATCTTGCAATTGGGATCCGGATGTTCCATTATATATTGCGTCAAACTGCAAACCCTGCTTAAGTCAGTAATTTTTACAATTGAGTAGCAGATCTTACAACTTTCACAAAGAGGAACCAACATTCCATATTCATCGATGGTACGGAGACGAAAGATAGAACGGACTCTGTGGTTGGTGTGGCGCCTTCCCTAAACTTATCATATATATTGCGTCAAACTGCAAACCCTGCTTAAGTCAGTAATTTTTACAATTGAGTAGCAGATCTTACAACTTTCACAAAGAGGAACCAACATTCCATATTCATCGATGGTACGGAGACGAAAGATAGAACGGACTCTGTGGTTGGTGTGGCGCCTTCCCTAAACTTATCATCATCTTGGGGTCCAGGCAGCTATAAGGAATATGTCCTCGCATATTAGGGAAGGAAACTAATACACAATTGTAATCCTTTCCATTATAGCAGGTCAGGAGATGGCGGAATGAATCAGCAGTGTCAGCATGCCAAATTATAGCAGGCATCAAAAGTCCCAAACAAGAACTCTTGTTAAAATTATTTTTCTTCCTAAGAAATATTTTCCGACCTATTATTTTTTTTACCCCTGCTCCAAGAAATTTTTTTAGCCTCGCCGCGGCGAGGTATTTGAGCTGAACATGTTTTTAAAATAAGCCCAATATATATATTTATATATATAATTATCTTTAATTCTTGTTGATGTGTACAAGTAAAAGTTACTGATATATCTATCCTTGTGTCACACAAGTCCATCTCAATATACAATTCTAACAGCTGTTGCCGCGTCAGCAATCATTGTTATTGTAAAGATGTTTCTCATAATAAAAAAACCTTGATTTAAAAGCTTAAATTCAAATATTTAATCTTTGAAAGCTCTGAAGTAGGTTTATGGCGTACCCCTATTGTTCAGAAATAGTTTATTCCGAATAAACTGTGTCAAAGTATATACGAAATAATCATAAGAAATTATTTACCATCGATATGTTATGGTGTAGTACCATCTCAAACCTATCGAACATCAACCTTGTTATTGTGAGTAGAAACATCTGTGTGTGAGAACAATAGCAAATACAACTTTTTGGGTGACTGTTTTAAGCAATTGTTTATGTATTAGGTAGTAATAGTAAGTATTTCTAAATTGATGAATTTGTGTATATGAACTTGGTCACGCTTATCTTACATAATTAATGCATTTTGATGCCCGCTACAACATAGATATTGGTTTACTAACAGTCGTCATGGGAAGCATTGAGAAGGCCTGTATATCCGGATTTCTTTGCCGCCTTTGCTCAGAGATGCACAGGACAGTAATACACATTTATGGAGACCATGGCCAGCGTCTATGTCTTGTCGAAAAAATAAATGGCTACTTGCCCATTACGGTAAGATTTTACCTCCAATATTTTGATGTTCCCAATGCCACATAAATTTTTTTATAGATTTCTCCAACTGATCCTTTGCCTAAAACCATCTGCAAAACTTGTTTATACCGAGTTGAACAGCATTATACACTTTTGATGAGACTCACACGTATGAGAGAAGAACGCAAACTCAAATTACTTGGCTACAAATCACAAAGAGATGCGGTAAATTAAAGATACTTTAATTCACTAATGAGTGTTTTGCTGGACGTGTGCATTTTGTTTTTAAAGGACAATTTTTCGATATCAAGCGTCGAATGTTCCGATGATGAAGAACCAACTGCTACAGGAAACAATGATGCGCCCGGCTCAGCTAGAAATTCGAGCACTAATAAATCAACACCTTCAATTAGAAACATCAGAAACATAAATAATTTAGACACAGCAGGAACAAGCAGTGGTCAAATTTTAAGAAATGTTACTGATAACCCTAATGTTACGGACCCAGGAACTTTATCCAATGTCTCAGATGACCAAATTTAATTTATCTTCGTTTAACATAATCAATTTTCATATGTACGTATTATTGATAACTTAATATATATAGATATACATATATAATATCTGTGTTGTATGACCTTATATTTGCTGTTTTCATTGTAGGTCAACATCGGATACAGCATACAGTGCTGGTCTTATAACTAGGGACACTCCTTGCTCATTAATTATTAAAATAGGTTAGACGATTGAAAAGCCTGTGGAACTTTTTCAAAAACAGATGCAGATTCGGATTCTATACAATTTTCATTATAAATAGGACCATACAGTTAGCTCAAGAAAAAATTGGCAATTACAGAAACCAAATTTGTGTCTGAAGGGACAATTTATATATGTATATCCCACACTTGTAATATTCATATGATAGCCACTATTTGGGCATAAGACAAGCAATGGTTAGTTTATTAAATTGAACTTCATTTTGCCATTTCGTTAAGCCTATGAGCTTAACATACATAACTACTTTCCAACATCAGACCTGTAGTAGAAGTGTCACCAAATTATGAAATTATAATTATGAGTTCACACAGTCGTACAGCAGCAGATAGAATTTATCACTGTCACTGTTGTGATTATTGAGCGACATCTCGCTATAAAAATATTTGATTTACTGTATATTAGTCATATTAAAAAAAAGAAATCCCAAATTATGCAAACCGATCTCCCAGATTCGAATAAATTCGAATCTTGTAAGACATTAGGTTTTTTGCTATTACTAATATACATTATACATTGGTATTGTACATAGGAGCGCCCAACAAAATGGAGTAGTGATATTTTTTATTTTTTTTTTACTGATATCTTAATAAAGTCAATTTATTTTCACTATAATGGCATTTTACAGTTACTTATATATACCATTACGAAAATTAAGCCTAATATCAGTTCATTACATTGTACATATTCCAACGAAGTAATTAAATCATACGTATCGCAAAAAGTATTTTAACTTGACAATTTTCATATTTTTTTGGAGGGTATGCTGGTTTTTTTATTTCGAGATCATGTGTAATGTAAGCGACAAATGTTTTTATTCTTACTTAATTTGTCTTTAAAAAAACAAAAAAATTCTTTTTACAGATACTACAATTTAATAAATATGGTCAGTAGTTTATACATGGGTATAAATTCGAAGTTTTAATAGTTTTAATAAATGCTAAGTGTACATTATTACATAAGATCCAAGTTTTTTGCGGCTAGATATACTACAACATGAATATTCATTTCAAAACAGTGGAATAAAAACAACTAAAATCGATTCCTTTTGTTTTCAAGAAAAATTTTTAATATTTTGTGAATTACGAAGAATTTTGTAGAATAAATTATTTCATCGTAGCTATGCAGCAGCTCCAGTCTAAATACAGGAAATACTGAGTCTCTGCATACTTTGAATACAATTTTTAGTTGCTAATACTTATTTCCAAAAAGAACATTTGCCACTAAAAGAATATCACTTGAGATTTTTCCACAACTAGATTCATTGACAGATTGTGCATTTAATGCTGAACGGAGTGGCAACAGATAATCGGTGTACACACTATTGCTAAATTGATAACTTTCAATTGCATCATAAATGGTTTTAAATAATGGTTGCTTATTCGAATGAAAATATCCTCGATTACCATGTATTAGCTTTATTCCCGAATGTGAAGTATTGCATATGCTCATGTACATGCAGTGATCAGGACGATAGTTGTATTCGCATGGCATTATGTGTAACTTGTCGGGATGGTAATAAAACAGAATATTTATAATATCCTGGTCGCCCCAGGTAATGCGTAGCTTGAACTCCTTATATATAGGAAACACATGATGCTCCCAATTGAATTTTCGCATGCGTGTCAGGTTCATCAGCATGACTCCAGAGTTTACGCCAAGTCGACCATAGAAGGGATGACGTGCAAAGCGGTTGTACCATCCAATATTTTCATTTTCGTGCTCCGGCGCTAGAGCTGCGATTTGACTATCATTAAATTTTCCAAAAAACTGCCATATGTCCGAAATCGGTGATAAAAATAAAATATCCGTATCAACATACAGCAACGAATCGACATTCGTCAATAGAGACTGGAAATATAGATATAAAATACATCACATACAGTTTTTCAGATACTCAAATAATAATAACTAATGGGTAAGTTTTTTATCAGCAGCGATAATAAAATCCGACATTTCATTATCATACTTACCGGCAAAAATAGGCGTTGTGCTGCACATGGCTTGAAAAGGTTTTTCCACTCCATCTCGCTTTGATTTGGAAATTTTAATGGTAACAGCTCAAAGTCAAATAGTTGCGGAAATAGATCACGCCAGTCGGTTAGTTTTTCCCTTAATATCTCAGTTAATGGATCTTCCGTAAATACTAAGAACTTAATGTATTCCTGATAATAATTAAAAAGGATTGCTGACTTTATCATCACTAAAGTCTCTTGAGCTCGCTGGCCACAGGCGACAGCAACGATATGAAAGGTGTTTCTCTTCGGATACCTGTTCAAAGTTCAAACAAATGTAGATAGTTTTTAGATAATTCACATCACATCAATAGCACAATTGCAGTCTTGCAGTACAACCCAGTTGAGCAAAAATGCGGATAAATGAGGGATACTTACATTTCATTGTTTCCAGTGTTGGATTCCAATGATCGTGTATAGTCCCAATGCGGACGCTCAAGCAGTATGTAGAAGAGAGTAGTAAGGGCCGTTAAGCTTAGGAAACACATGTGATAGTGGCGCTGAAATGTGGTACTGTTAGTAACAATTCGAAATATTTACTATTTTAGTCTACCATTTTGCTTTCCAAAACTGTTCTGTATATATATATTTATTTACAATCCATAAAATTGGGCACTGCCCAATAGAAATATTGTCTTTTGTATTTGTTTTCACGGCTACACATCATCTCTATTTGCCAAACACAAGCTCATGCTGTATATAAACAATTAAATATATACAATAAAACAATTAGCAAAATAAACACAATTCGTTAGTGATGGAAGAAAACACCGGGACCTGGATGTATCGATGTATCGCTGAAGCGATGTTTGTCGATTCGAGATTTGCGATGTTTTATAATCGATGATTGCTTAAATATTTGCTCAGTATAAATTTTATTTACTAGTACTTTAAGCGGGTTAAATATATTTCTTTGAGCTTGAACTATCATATTGTGAAAGCGGTACAGAGTAGCAATAGGGAACAGGTTTTGTATAAATTAAAATCAATTTTAAAAATTATACATCTACTATCGATATGTTAATGGTGGCACAGTTCCATCACTTTCATAATTCGTGATTCATATTTCGCTATTAAATTCCTAGATAGTAAAAGTCAGGGGTTTTGCTTTCGTTAATTTGCTTAATTAAAGATGTCGTACCAGCAAGTTGGAATGCCCGACCAATCGTTTCTTTGGGACGTCTTTCAGAGGTATGTACTCGTAATTATATCACAATTAAGTATTTTGACTTATGTACACAGTACATGTACATTTGTATACTGATGTGTACATACGTGTGTAAGCATAAATACCTATTTACACAATTGTTGATCCAATTTCAGGGTGGATAAAGACAGAAGCGGACATATTTCAGCAGATGAGCTTCAGGTGGCCCTTTCCAATGGCACGTGGTCTGCTTTCAATCCAGAAACCGTCCGACTTATGATTGGAATGTTCGATCGCGAGAATCGAGGAACTGTATCTTTTCAGGATTTCGGTGCGCTGTGGAAATACGTAACCGATTGGCAAAATTGTTTTCGTTCATTTGATCGTGATAATTCCGGCAATATTGATAAGGAAGAGCTTAAAACTGCGCTAACTTCCTTTGGATATCGACTCTCTGACCATCTTGTTGAAGTTTTACTCCGGAAATTCGATCGCTTTGGCCGAGGAACTATTCTTTTTGATGATTTTATACAATGCTGCATTGTTCTCTATGTGAGTATTTAATTGATTAATCACATAATTATAGCAAGCATACATATGTCATGCATGCGTAAATTCGTATATATTCTTCAAAGTTTATTACTGAAAAAAATTTTAATTTGTGATACTTTATTTTAATTTGTGATACTTTTTAAAATTTTTTTCAAAACAAATTTATTTAAAATAAAGTTGTAGGATTCAATTTTCAAAATGTATCAGGATAAATAAGCCTCAACAGCTTAATTCCATTTTATCCCACCAAAAAAGCTGTAAACTGATTAACTAATAAAATTATCGCTTTAATTACAGACGTTAACTACAGCTTTCAGGCAACATGATACCGACATGGATGGTGTCATTACAATCCACTACGAACAGTTTTTAAGCATGGTTTTCTCACTTAAAATTTAATCATTTATTGCATAAATTTACACACATTTTTTCACAATATTGAACTTTTATGTATAATAATGTAAATAATATGTACTACTCAACCTTTGAGGCAGTACAGTTGTCCAATTGATGTGTCAAGCTCGTATTTAAAATTAAACATTTTAGAAATCTAAGACAAAATATATATTAAAAATATAAATATACATTCTTTCCTTTAAATATGTAACTGGTAATTAAAATTAAATATATTTGATTCTTTATTGCTATATTATTGTTGAACCAACGAACATTTCCGTTGACTGAAACACATTTTACATTTAAATAAAAACATATATTTCTAAGTTCGTTTTTATAACTTTATCTTTTTTCTATTCAATTATTTGTTTGTATAAAGCGAAAATTAATCATTTTCGTGCTATACCAAAAATGGAGTTAAACGAAAATTCAAAATTCACTTGTTTTTGAAAATGCCGATTATTTGGTGCAAAACAATAACTATTTGACTTGAATATTATTTATCAGTTTTTCAGGACCGATCTTCCAAGAAAGCTCCAAACTATGGAAAATAAATAGGTTTTATGATGTTTGGCGGCCTACGCTTTTGTGAGAGTGGGCGAAGAGGGAAAATTCCTTTTATGCTTCGAGATTTTTATCGGTCTTCCAGACTCCCATTGGTAAAATCGGACATCACCTTCACAAAAATTTTCCCAATACAATTATCGATTATACAAATTGGGTGGAAGCATCGATAATGGGAATGGTATAACAGAACTTACATTGCTAAAAGAGATAAGCATGTAAAATAGCGACAAAATACTGATTGCAAGAAAGTTTGTGTCAGTAGATTTTTGCTGACTGGAGTTTGTCTGGCATCGACTTCAAACATCACATGTTTTCTGTCCAGCTCCATTCAAACCACATATTTGCTTATGAAAACACCCCACATTTTTGTTTTTTTGTTATAAAAGGACTTCAATCCCAACAAACATTATTTCTTTAATTAAAATAATTATATATTTTCATTGGAATATGAATAACGTTTGTTTTTAATTATATAATCACAAAACTATCGTGAAATGCACTTCCAACTAAATTAAACTTAGAATGCGATACGTGGAAACAGTTCATGGGCAACGTGTTTCATCTCGACTGTTTCGTGAACTAGATCATATTCGCTCTTCGATACTTCTCATTTCATTTCGTTTCAGTATATGACTTTGTTCCATCTTTGAAGAATGAAAAAAGTGTATTGTCGGCATCCGTATCAGTTTAAATAAAATTTTTCTTAATAGCAGTCCGCGTTATAAAGAAAATTTTTTAAATTGTGTAACTTATGAGTGCTTTATTTAATTGAAAAATTCCAGTAACAAGATCAAAATGTCTGAACTTCAATCATCATTGCTATTGAAGAAACAATTGGCAGGTATGTTACACATGTCTAGCTATGAATGTACATTCATACTTATTTTTGTACATATACGTATGTACATACATACATATGTATGTATGCAGAAAAGCAGGAACGGTAGCGCCATTTGCAGGTATTCGTTCATACATGCGTACATAGACTCGTGCATGCGTGTATGTACATACGTATGTATGTACATACATAAGAAGGCTTCCTCACCACATTAATTTGGTTGGACCACATTTCGTTGACAAGTCATTGTGTACATATGTACTCGTGTATGTATACATACATATGTAAACGTATAAACGTGTATATATGTATATACAGTTGGGTATGCACGTACATATAAATGCTTAAATATTTCTGCAAATGTAAGTATGTATACGCACATGTATCTACCAGATGTATTCTCAACGCCTGTCAAGCATCCTTTTTTATAATTTATCTTTGTTATTCTTGGTGGTAGGAAACATTGTTTTCTTGAATCATCAGCATTGTGTACATACGTACATACATATGTCTATTAATCACCGCTGAGTTAAAGCCAAGCTCGAGCACATATAAATATATACATTTATGTATATTTGTATGTATGTGTATGTATGAACAAATATATGCATGTATCCATAAGTAACTCAAAATGTTCATTAAACGATATACAATAGATGCTACTAACTTATTCTAATGTTTAGACATATGTATATAAGTATGTGTTCACGCATAATAACAGACTAACATATATTGTAAATAATCCTTGTTTGACGGCTCAGCCGAAAATATGGTGGAAAATATACTGAAATTAGTAAATGATGAGGAAGCACCAACCTTCTGTTGCATTTAATTGCATAGATATAAATATGCTTTATGTAAAATATACTTATAGCTTATTAATTTCGTTTATTATAAGACAATATCGATATTGATTTTAATACAATTTTCGTATTGATGCATAACCTTAAAAAAAGCGTGCATAATAAAATTAAAGAAGCAATTATAAATGTATATTCTCAGTGAATAAGAAGAGTAAAATTAAAAGGAGGCGCTAAAATCGTAAGCACACTTTATTATTACCAAATTCACAAATTTCAAAACTACAGTTTCATACTGATAATATAATAATTAGAGTTATTTTTCAACACAGTATTTGTTCAATATAGCACATAATATATTCTGTTTTAGCTAATGGGGATTTAGCTAATCGAATTCTTACTTGTTTTATAAAGGGATAGTAGTGCCGAGGATCAGGTTATATATTCAACTTATAATTTCTTAGTTCTGTCTGACTCTGCAATACTTAGTTACTTTTCCTTGGGAAATAACAGCTCGAGAAAAGGGCGGGGTCAATTTATTGAAATATTTTAGAATTATTTGACAGTGTCACAAAATATTTAGGACAGACAACCAGTCCCATTGTACACACTGTATCCATTAACAGTGGATAAAAGAGTGTAAGGAACTTGTGAAAAAGAATGTAACAGGAATGAGCAAGCATCTCCGACACCATAAGCTATATACATATATTATTAGTCAGCCATCTTCTGTATATCTGTCGTGAGTTTATGGTTATTGTCAGGTTGACTTACTTACATATATTTTTTCTGCATTGTATGTCGACAATTGCGATTGAATATTGAAGTACCACTGTGCAAAGTGCATTGACGTTGCAGCCAATTTTTTTGGTGAATATTTCGCTCGTCATTTTTAGACCCCAAAATGCACAAAACAGTTGGTTGCTACATAGTATTACCTAAAAATGTATTTAAAGTTTTAAAGAGAAATGTTATTCAACGAAAAAAGTTATATTTTTATTAAATTTGTAGCATGTTGCAAATTAGTTGGACCACATTGGCTTTTAAATGTACTTGTAGAATAAATTGTTCTAAATATTTTGTTTTGGGTTGCGAAATCGTTTAAGACACTCATTAAATGTTAATTCAGATATTGATATATAAAATAAGATAAACGCGGGTACATTTAATCAGTTTCAGATAAAAACATATAATTTACATAACATTACAAAATTCTTACTATTCCTTTATTTCAGAACTGAATAAGAACCCTGTAGAAGGTTTCTCAGCTGGATTAATTGATGAAAATGATATATTCCGTTGGGAAGTCCTAATAATTGGACCACCAGATACACTTTAGTAGGTTTATTACAGTATATACATATAATTATATTGCATAAAATAAAATAAATGCATTTGATCCTAAGAAAGAAATTATTTTTTGGTTCGCAATGGATTTAAAGAAACCTTAGTAAAGATCATATTATTTTTTTTAAGTCAGATCAAGGAACTGAGCTGATGGTATATTTTTTTGAGATGCATATTTTTATTTGTAATCAAAATTGGTTTGTACAGATCGGTTTACAATCAAGGTTTAGTAATTAGTATTTATGTTGTTCTATTTATGTATACTATTTGCGATTAGCTTTGTTTACGAAACCTCATTATAATAATCTGGATTGGGCTATTGTATAACTTAAGGTAAGATAACGTTGACCTGTTGAATGATTCTCTTGATTGGTCCGGCGCATAAAGAAAACTTACGGTCTGTCAACTTTATTTTATTACAGCGCATGAAAATATATATATTTCCAGTATTGATCCAAGTCTTGCTCTGATGTCTGGTTCCATTAGCAATGTTGACTATCGTTTCGTATCACCGTATATCTGAGATAAAGATCGATGGCGTAAATCATAGAAGTTTTTGTCTCAATCTAAGTTTTCAGCTAGCTTTTAAATATAATTATTTGATACCTTGTAACTTTTGATAAAGAGAGAGAGAGAGGAGGGAGGGAGAGAGAATCAGGTCCGTCTGGTCCATATTGATTCTAGACGAAGCATATATTGGATCTCCTGAAAATGCAGTGAATATGATTATGAAAACTATATAAAACAAGTAAGAACGTTGCAGTCGGACTTAACCGACTTAATATTTTTAGCTCAAATCAGGATATATTTAGATCTATACTATTTACGAGGCTGTAGCTTAGTTCTTGAAATTAGGCAGTTAGCTAGTAATTCTTGTTCTAAGTAGTGACCAAATATAGGTTTTTTTTTCCATCGATTTCATTGGGCGTGGCACAAAAATCCTATCGTTTTATATATTTCAAGTTTAAAATAAAGGTAAGGGGGTCGTACATTTGATCACATAGTCGGACATACTCGACTATATCACTTTTTACAAACATATTTATCCTCTAATCTACGTGCGTGTGTTAAAGATTAAAGAATTTTACTAACAGTCGTATTCTCTTTTAATCAACAGCGAAGGAGGATTTTTCAAAGCGCATTTATACTTTCCTAAAGAGTACCCTCTGCGCCCACCCCGCATGAAGTTCGTTACAGAAATCTGGCATCCAAATATTGAGAAAAACGGCGATGTGTGCATTTCGATTTTGCACGAGCCCGGAGATGACAAGTGGGGCTATGAGAAAGCATCAGAGCGCTGGTTGCCGGTGCACACAGTGGAAACTATTTTGATATCCGTGATATCAATGCTAGCGGATCCCAACGATGAGTCGCCAGCAAATGTTGATGCTGCCAAGGAATGGAGAGAGTCCTATCCCGATTTCAAGCGCAAAGTTGCACGCTGTGTCCGGAAAAGCCAAGAGGAGTGTTCGTAGAAGCCGGATTTGCTCTATATTTGTATATTTATATTAAAAATTTGATACATTAAAATGAATAACTGAATTAATAGACACATAAATTTCAACTTTTATCTCTTAAGAGCATATCTTTTGAGCTACTTGGAAAACATAACTTGGCGTTCTAAATTGATTTTACATGCACCTCTCATAGGTAAAGCTCTGCTTCATATCATAATGTTAAAAATACGATCCTGGGCGTCTAAAGCACAGAAATATCAAGAGTGGAGGGTCAGCTTATACCGTAAACTAAAAAACATCTGTATATACCTCAGCATAGAAAATTATCAACGTCAAAGGCAGGCTTAAATTGACTAGCAATTCGAGTGCAAAACTGGTACTTCTAAAGATATAAAGTCATAAGGAAGCATCTCGATCAGCGAAGCAACCGATGACGCAGTTCCCCCATTATGGTTACTGCAATTATTCGCATCCTGCTCTTGTTAAAGTGTGGTGCTTAAAGAGTATCTTGGACGGAGTGCTAGCGATATATGACAGTTCAGTTCTTTTGATAGTCGCTATATCTAAAGATCCTGAGAAAGCTGACCCAGAACACAGCTCGTTCCGCCTTGTGGGAGGTCTCAGCTTCCCTCCTCAAGTTTCTCATTCTGTCGCACCCTTTTATATCCTTAGAAAACTTTATAGTTGGACACAGGATGAAGCTGAGGTGGGCAGGATACATCTTAGGAATGTGTAATGTGCCTTATGATTTGGAAAAGTTCCTATTTGTATGGTATACAAGCTTGTACCTCCTAGTAGCTCCACTTGTCCATCTCGACGCAGACTGCAGGAGATTACTAATTATGCGTAAGAATTTATTCGGTACGATGAGGACTAAGTCGTCCGCATTGGAAAATAGCCTTTAAACGTCGGGAATGAGGTTCCCAATTGTGGAGTGCATATCATGACCTTCCTTTGTATTTTTAGAGAGCCGAGTTCTGAGAGAGCTTTTTATAGCTTTCTGTTGGAGTGTCTTTTCTATGTTTCCTACCACTTCGTGCAGTGCAGAAGAAAAACGGAAGAGAGGAATGGTATGCAAACCCTTTTCTCAAGTCAATCATCATCGTCAATCATTGAATAGATATGACAGAAAAAAATGGTTTATTTCTATAGTGGGAGCATATATTACCAATTTAATGATTTTTTAAAATTTATGTTGTTTTTATTATTATTACTTTATAATACATATATGCTTAATTTATCGGATATTTATGTTATCTCTTTCCTTAACAAACACATCTCACTTTCCGTAGTGTTGATAAATACTAGAATTTTACCTGTGCTTTTTATACAACCAAAGTTGAAATTCATCAATATCGATACATTATTCATCGATAAGCGCAACCGCTTTCGACGTTACCATTTTCTCTTACAATGGTATGCTTAGATTCCAGTGCGGCATGTAACAAAAATGGCCTGATAAACAAAAATAAAAACAAAGCATTTGTTTTTAATGTAATTACAATTGTGCATGCATATACCTTTATCACATTGTATTATAAACTTATTGGTTTAGCATTACATTTCAAGCCGCTAAACTCTGTTCGATTCTGGTTATGCATATACATATGTATGTATGTATTTGCATGCTTCATATTGTATGTAGTTCATATTGTGCGCGAGCCTGTCTATATGTACCTATCTATTTGTATATGCTTCATACATACGTACATACATACATATGTACACTTGTATTTTTGTTCAAAGGTGATGAATCTCTGAAGGTACACACAAATATTTAAAGATTTCAGTTCCGCCCGTGTGTTGCAGCTGCTCACAGTTCACTTCGTAGGAATTAAAGCTTTAAAAGCTACTGTCGCTAGCTTTAAATTTACTTTTAATGTAAAGCTTAGCTAGTCCACGCGATTCCTTTCAGTCTGCGTTCAGATTTTACCGCGCATAGTGTTTTCACAATTAATGTGGTTTATTATTGTACAAAAATTTCAACGCATTAAAAAAATTTGGCATATGTAAGAGTCTTGAAACAAGTAAATCTAGCTTTAAACGTGTACTTATTTACTAGCATTTGTGTACAGAGAAATATATTTAAGATGATTGTATCAATATGGAAGTAAATATATACATACATATGTATGTATGTATGTGTTAATATTGTGTCCTTATTGGGCAGTCAAGTGTATTACATAGATATGTAAATACGCACAGTGGTGTGGATAAGTATTTATATACATATATACATAAAAATGTAGCTACTTATATATACATATTTTTGTATAAGTGCGTACACAAAAGTTGTGAATGACTTAAGCAGCGAATCCTGACCGACAAAATAAAGTACATATTTATGTATGTATATTTATGTATGTGTTTAAATGTTTTGTGTTTGTGCATTAATTGTGGGCAGCTGTAAGTCAAATCCTCGATAAAGATGCTACCATGTATGTATGTTTGTGTTATATTTAAATACATGTATACAAATGTATGTGTATAAATAAGTTTGTATGTATATACAAAGGTACGTACTGTTGCCATCGCATGCATTTAAAGCGATTGTGATTAACACAGCTTAGAAGATTGTGCTGACGTTTGTTTTCAACGATGTATGCATGTGTGTGTGTGTTTTGGTATATCATCACATGTTCGCTGGCTTAGCGTAGCTATTACTAAATATATGTGCTTACGCATGTACATACATACAAGAGTATGTAGCTTTGCATCTACCTGTGTAAGCAGTCCAAAAGTTTACATTTTCGTTCATTCATGCGCATTTGCATAAAAGAATGTTCATTCATATTAAAATAGGTTAAAAGGATACACATACGTATGTTTACGTATGTACCGATATAAATAGATGCAATATTCATGTTTGTTATTCATAAGGATCAACAACCCGAGTCGATATATCGATATATGTCTGTATGTTGTTGCATGTGCATGTGCGTCCATCCGCTTATATCTATCAGGATATGTACATGTATATACATACATACATATACATATGTACGTGTAAAGACCACAAGGGTATTCCATTAATAGATTTGATTGGATTTTCATTAATTCCTTTCGTTTGATTTTGTCCTAGATATGCAAAATTCCCATAGTTGCGTTCAACTAAAAATGTTGTATTGTGTTTGTATGTGTTTTTGCATCACTTTATTTAATACCTGCCGTACGCTTGAGTTTCTGCCTAATTGGCTAATTTACTGTAATTGAAAAATGAATACAATGTAAGAGGCTCTATTACTTTACGGTACCTGTTGCATTTTCATTGCTACTCGAATAGCCTTACAGCGATTATACCGTAACGTGTTTTGTGTATGGCCATACCGAGCATTTTTGTAGAAGGGAGGGGCGTGTGGGGCGTAAAATGGGCGGGAGCGTGGCTACAACAAAATTTGTTGTTCGATTTATATGTATTTTGTAAATAGTCAGCAATTTTTGTTATTTACACATTGCCCTAAACCAGTGGCGTATGCATGGAGGTTTTGGGGGTTATGCCCCAAGATTATTGGAAGTAGACGAAATCATAATCTTGTTTTTAATTTTGGCATAAGCTTCACTCGTTATCTAAACTATTTATGAAAACATAGAAAAGGTTCATTTTTTGTAAGGGCGGTAAATCTCTCTGTGTGGCTATGGTACAGCATTCGAAATTCTATACTTAAATAATATAGAAATGATGTTATTTGGATAAATTTCTACCCATGTATAAAAAGATATAACGTAATTACTAATTTAATACTTACGCAATTTGCAAAATTACTTTTTGAATTCGACTCAATATGACATGCGAATTATACACGAAATGGTCGTGTGTAATTCGCATGTATAAAAAGTAACAAAGATTTGTATACAGCAAGTAAACTGTCTGCTTATATACATATTATGCACACTGTACACGCATGAAACATTAATACAATTTTATACATACATATACAGACTTAGAGACATGTATGTATCAACACAAGTTATCGTACATATAGAGAATGAATGTTTATTATAAACATGAGTTTATGTATGAGTTAGAAATGTGAAAATATAGTTACACCCTATAAAAATGGGGAAAGTGATTTTTGAGGTTCTGAAAATAGTTTTTAACTGGCAGAAGAAGGCATCTTCGTCCACATAAAGATTTATATACACTGATCCGTCATATATATATATGTCATCAAGCTTGAAATTTCTTTTTTCTTTATTAAAATATTAGATTTATTTCAGAGTAAGGGCTGTGTGCAGGGTACTGCATAGTCGCTCACTCTGGCATGCTTACTTGTTTTTCTTAGAGCTTTATACTAAAAGTTAATTATACGATTTACTGTAAGTTCTATACGTACATAATACTGTTAAGCACATATATATACAATTTATATATAATTTGTATGTATGTTGTGTTGGATTTTTCTGATACCACACTCCATATGTGTGTATGCTTGTATGTATTTGAAATACGATCGCAAATTAATTAAAGTGAACCAAAAGATTGATGCTTTAGTACCTAATTTATTACTTAACACAGTTTGTTGCGTTCAATGATTAGAGTACATATAATGGAACATTATCCATATACAACCTATTGAAAATGAATTTAAATATTATGATAACGTGTATTTATAGCATTATTAAATATAAAAAATAGTTCATATAGTTCACCCTAATCAGATTGTAAGCAAATAACCTTAGATCGACCATTCTGACAGTACTTGAGTTTAATCTATTGCGATGGGATGTATACCAAAGGCTGTGCTCCTCATAATATTACTTAGTCTGAGGCTGTCATCTGTACAAAATGAAGATGCTGTGCAACAAATACCAAATGCATACAGAATGTGGCATTACAGCGGCAATGTGATCATCAAAACAATAGCAATAATGATTGAGCTTATCACTGATGTGGATAATGGTGACAACAATGATTTTCCAATTCGTGTCTTCAACTTGCTGGGCGATGTGATAACTGAGGTGACCCAAGAAGTCAGATCTTATGCCGTGCAGTCAGTTCGCAGATCGGCTGTAAGACACATTGAGCTCGCGAAAAGAGAACTGGCTATTATTGCCCAAACAATTGAAAATGTATCTCAGTTTGTTAATAATAGTCTGGACGATGACAATCAATGGAAACCCAATGTTCAGCAAAACCAAAGATTTCGTAATAAGAGTCGTCTTTTCAATAGCCTTTGTCATATTGTGGACGACTTGGTTAAGTTTAGTTTCATTGAGCTGCATAACTGCTGCAGTGTTACTATGAAACCAAATATTTCGATATGCCGAAGTTTTCGTGCTTTACTAGTCACTGGTTCTGGTTATATGGCTAATATGGCTCGTATGCTCAATCGCATTCGCTTTTGTTTGGAGAATAAGTCTTTACACTGCCTTCATGTTGTTAACAACGAAATTACCGAACTTATTCAAGGTATTGATATTATCATCCGTAAAATTACAAGGCTCATGCGTTTTAAGATTTTATATTCAAAATGTTGTATATCATTAGCGGTAGTTGAAAAAACTGAAAGAAATAAAATGTTATCATAGCGTAAAATAAGTGTCTTTCTATTCAAATAAAACAAAAACCAAAATACGAATGTCCTAGTCCTCGTTGAGTTGCATAAATAATTGACAAACATTCTAAATTTGTCTTAAAGAGTAAATTTAAAAGTGCAAACATTTTTTGCTGCTCATTACGCATGCGGCGCGTAGCAAATGAAATTTTTTTTCTACAAGTAAAGCAACGGCTCAGATTTATTTTAATTTTTGATTGCTAAGCTGATACAGATAGGGAATAATTTGATTATTTTGAATTATAATCCAATATTGCGCTCACCTTCCACAATAAAATCAGCCCTGATTTGTGCTAATATTTTCGAACTTATCGAAACATCGATAAATATCGTGACGGACATAGAAATATGAAATTTTATTTTATGGACAAGCCTGTGTAAAAAGAATAAGAAGAAAGCTAGTTATATTTTTCACAACTTGCGTATAATAGATTCTTTAGTTTAAGCTCTATAAAAATGTTATATCAAGATTAATATCTTATTATATTATAAAAACATTGCCTTAAGCTTCCAACCATTTGACCCTGTGGAAAATCGTAAGGAATACAATCGTACTGAAGTTTCTTGGCATCTGAAGCATCTTCCTCAGCTTGACGGCGACGTCGGAGTCTTGGTGCAGACACGCGACCATTTTTAATTTTAATGTCATAGTATATTTCCAGTTCCTCGAGTTTACTGAATAATAATTCAAAGTCCTGTTCAGCATTTTGAAGAAACTTACATCGAACTTCATAATTGCCGAACAAAAAACAGTTGAAAAGTCGTTGAATGCGAAACTCAAGCTGTCGCATAACATATTTGCTAGTCAGCTTAGTCATGGCAAACACATCGAATGCAACGTTCAGACTATGTCCGGCGGCACACTTGAAGATTTGCGACGAGTAATGCTCCAAAAACCCCATGTATTCCTTACAGCAGCCGATATCCTTCTTAAAATTCCAGTTCTGCAAAACAAATCGTTGGACATCGGCGTAGTATGTGAAGGTCCTTTGCATCGCGACAATTGTGTTCTGTGTGTATTCCAGTGCCTCGTCCATTATCTCCGAGAACATTATGTGAAAGAATTCCATTTCGGCAAAGTAATTAGTCAGCAGCAATTTCACCATCGTTGGCTGCGCTGAAGGTATTTGGCGCAGCCGCATCAAAAGTGTATAACTTGAGTTTTTGGCCACTTCATAATATATTTCAGAATCACGTGCAAATATTTTAGCCGCTTCGGCTGCTGTATGGAAAAAGGCCGATAATTCATGCAGTTTGGTTATCTGATGTTCGGTATTTTCATAATTATCGTCTAAGATACTCAGCACAGTAGACGTTGTAAAATTTCTCTGCAGATTCTCAAGAAAATTTCTCAGTTGATTTTGGAGTGATTGTTTCGAGTCCTCTGCTGATCTCATGGCATTAAAAAATTGCATTGGTATATACTCTCCTCGTATCGGTTGCATCCATTTGTCAAGTCTGGGAAAAGGCTTGCCAACATATTCATTTGCCTTAATGGTTGGTAATGTTGCGACCACACATGCCAGCCATAAAAACACACAGCTCCAGCGCCAAATCATTTGCTAAACATTATACACATATATTAACATTAACTAGGCATATAATTAATAGTTGATTTACTGATTTTCTACTTACGAAAGTACTTGACGCCCACTGTTGAAAATATCTGAAACGAATGACAAAATACACATATAAGCAGTATGCTGAAGTATGAAAGGTCACAAGATCTAAATATAGCTGAATATATTTTAATTTACATACTGTGAGTGTAGACTTTTTTACAATATTAAAATGACAAACGTTTGGCATTCAATTTGATGTAGTTCTATACATTTATTGTAATAATAATAATTAAAACTATTAAAAACAAGTTGTTTGTGTCTTTAAGACTAGCAACATTTAAGCTTTCCGAAATATATGCATGTTTAGATATGTACATATATTTATTTCTATATGCGTTGGTCTTAACAAACTTTTTATGGCAGCGTCTACACACACATACATACTATATAATTATCTATTTGTTGAATTGCCGCAATAAATTTGAAATATGTTCCGACTGAAATCAGACAGGGTTTTTTATATCAGAGGGGTTCGAAGCAATTTGAGTTGAAAAGAGTAAGTTTATATGCTATATAAAGAAGTGTTTCCATACAAAATCCATGCGATTCAGCCCAGACCCAAAACGCAATCATTTTCTGTCCCGAACTCTAAGATCGAGGCAATCGTAGAAATGAACACAATTCACGGATCATGACTCACAATCTTCAAAATATTTTCTTTTTGCAGGGCTGTTTGCTTGTTTAAATACACTTTTTTATTTACTTCTGCACGAAAATAGCACAAATATACACAAACGAAGTTTGTTTAAAGAATAATCAAGTATTTTACATTTATACAACCTAATTGAAATTGAAAACGAAGGTGTTTAAGTTTAGAGTGCTTCCTAGGTAATACCCTGTACCAATATTTAAGTTATCCCAACATATTAGAATGAAAGAAGTCGGGCTCAAATTAAGTTCAATTGGTAGAAGTAGAAGTAAGGCCATATTTGGTAGAAGTACGGTTTACTCAAAATGAAGTCAAAAATTGTAGATCAAGCGACAAAAACAATTTTAAAAAAGTGAGCTTTGAGACAGTTTTATTTAAGTTTCATATTGCGATATTATTTTTTGTTGTCTTATATCTTAAGTGCATTTCATAGAATTGTTTGGATGTTGACAAGTGCTGTGCAAGAAGATTCACACTATGCTTTTACTTTTCAAAACAAGAGACCTTAAATGAAAATTCTTTTAATGTATAACATTTCTAATATGTGTGTTCCATGAATGTGTGTCAGTGCTGTGTATAAGGTATCTCCTAGTCACACACTCTCAACCACTCTTAGGTTAGGTTAGGTTAGGTTAGCACTTTTAGTCTTACCTGAATGATCTGCGACAGCATCAAATAGTTTTCTCAATTCTCTTAAAGCGGAAAGCCGATTAGTTTCAGTGCTCTGGAAATCATATCACAGATTTGGTCTTGTATAATTTTTATGATGAGAAAATACGTCGTGTAATTCACAGTTTTTGATTGCTGAGTGTTGCGTGAGAGGCAAGTGATAAATGGAATAAACTTCCTTAATCTGTAAGACTAATATATTTGTCATCTTTGTTTTCAAATATCAGATTAATATTATGATTAAGTTTTCTTTAAACAATTTTACGATTTCTGTACTCTTGCTTTGGATATTACCTAACCTATTTGATATTTCAGGAGCTGAAATAATGGACTTCAAATGCAACTATGGGTACATATAGGAAGTCAAATGATGTCGGATTTGAATATATCAAAATCTGCCGGGGGCAACACCCCAAATCAGGCAAAAGACTCTGTAGTTGCCGACCAAAAACGTGATGAGATTTCATCCAATGCAGAAAGTGTTATTAATTATAACTGTGATGATGATGTCAACGATGTTATCGTTGCTACGGTACAGAAAGGTTGTGAGCTAGAAAAATTCGAGCCGACCAATAAAGGGTCAACCTTCTTTTTGGATAGCCAATTAGAAAAAATGCATATTAACTCAAAAGATGTAATCAGAGAAACTAAAAAGATGATCGAACCTCCCAACTGTCCCCATCCCAGCTGTGGCGGTACCAAACCAAAAATTCACAATAATGGTGGCCAGACCAATGAAAACAATGGAACTATTGAGGACGTTGAGAATCAGGATTGTGAAAATCTTAACAAAAACAATTTGAAAGATAGTGTGCCACAAAACAGCATTGATTGCCAATCCATACCAATTCAAAAGGGTTGCTTGAAACAACAACAACCTATGCTGCTGAAATCGCAGTCACTGGACTTATACAATGAGGATTGTGGATCCTACAATATTGATCAGCAGTTGCGTAATCGTCTTCTTCCGAATATAAATGAATGTCGGTCTGCAGAGAGCCAAATTGAATTATCCAATAACGCAACACTGAGCCCCGAGGTTACACCAGGCCTGGAAAGATCGACGGGAGACACACGACAGCGTCCAATAAACCGGCCAAATATTGCAACTACAATGTTTCAATCAACCGAATCTCGTCCGATTTACCCGAACGTCCCATATAGCCCGTATGGCAGTCCGTACGGTAGTCCTCGATCTGTTCGACGTCGACCTCCTTTACGTGAATCACGTAGAATATCGATTGAGAAATCCGGAAGTTTTCTTCAGCTAAATCAATATAAGCTTATGGATCAAATTGGACAGGTAATAACAGTAATAGTTGTTAAGTACTTGACATTGCTAACAGATTTCTTCGGCAGGGCTCATATGGACTTGTTAAGCTGGCATATTCTGAAGAAGATTCTACACATTATGCCATGAAGATTCTCTCTAAGAAGCGCCTACTACGCCAAGCGGCTTTTATGCGTCGCGGTCCAAAACAAGCAACATCTCCACTGGATCGGGTTTATAGAGAAATTGCAGTTTTAAAAAAACTTGATCATCCCAATGTTGTGAAGTTGGTGGAAGTACTAGATGATCCCATGGAGGATTCTCTTTATATGGTTTTCGAGTGGGTTAAAAAGGGAGAAGTTCTTTCTATACCCACGGACAAACCATTGCCGGAGGAGCGTGCGTGGAGTGTGTTTCGAGACTGTCTAATTGGATTAGAGTATTGTAAGTGCATTTAGCCTATATGACATCAGGGTAACTGAACATTATTTACATACCAGTGATAACTACAATTACTACCTGCAGGAAATGAAAAGAAAGAAATCTATAGAACCAAACCTGCGGATATAACTACATCATTTTTAACTACCCGAAAATATTGCTCTTAAAAAATATCCTTCTATCAACATTTTATTTTAAATTAAACTGTAATAATCGAGTAGAACTACAGATAATTGACTGCATTGACTGTATGAAATTATGATATATCCTAAAGAGATCCTTCTTCGAATCCTCTAATATCACAAAACTTTGGGTACATAATCTTCTGGGCTAGCCCGAAATAAAGAATAAACTTTTCGTCCAGACGATAATTCGCAATCACTTACTCTGTTCAATTCTTTCCTTTTTCACAACAGTGCACTATCAAAAAATTATCCATGCCGACATAAAGCCTGGTAATTTGCTACTGACTGAGTGCGGTCATGTCAAAATTGCCGATTTGGGAGTCTGCAATGAGTTTCTTGGAGAAGATGCTACAATGAGCAATGGCTCTACGGGAGGTACGCCAGCTTTTCGAGCACCTGAAACGCTTGTTTTGGGCAAGGTACGTATTGTGGGAAATATTTGAGTAGACTTGAAAATTTTGTCCATTTCCTAGAATGTGTATTGTGGTCGTGCAGCGGATGTTTGGGCTTTGGGCGCAACATTATACTCCTTGGTGTATGGAAATGTACCATTTTTAACCAATTCGATACCCCTACTATATGAGAAAATAAAAAACGAGCCAGTTGTCTTCCCAGAGAAGCCAATAATAAGTTGCGAACTACGGCACTGCATTGTTCGAATGCTTGAAAAGGATCCATCATCTAGGATAACTTTGCCACAGTTAAAGGTACAACAAAACTAAATTGTAAAAAATAAAAAAGCATTTCATAATTAATTTTCATCTGATTTTAGCTAAACCCATGGGTTACCAAAAATGATGCCTATGCTTTACCAACGGAAGATGAAAACTGTTGTTTGGTACAAGTGGACGACGAAGATATAAATTCGGTTGTCCGCAGCATACCAAAGCTTGATACTCTTATATTGATCAAAACTATGCTTAAAAATCATTCCTTTGGCAATCCTTTTATGAAAGGCATTTCCGGTAGGGCTCCTCAGCCGGGCGGTTCCAGATTAGAGAAGTTTGTTCAAGCCGGTAGATCAAATTCGGCGCCAGGCTCATATCATATGGCATTAGACAGGTACGAGGACATCTCAATTTATTTTAAATATATATATATATATTCATATTTATTTGCAGGGAGCCATCAACGGATTGTGTACTCCCCTCGTTGACTGAACATTGTTCTAGCACAAAGAATGAAGAACTATAATTAATTGCACAAATACCCAAAATTATGTAATGATTGAATATTATGAGTTATACCAGGGACCGAAAGTAATCACTAATATTTTAAATTCTAAGCTTTAAAATATGACTATTAGGAGAACTTGCTAAATCTACTTTATATACACAAAAAAAAATAGTTTTAATTACATCACTATTAGCAATACGTTTTCCACTTGATATAAAAGTTGACAAAGGGGAAAATAATATATTGGGCTTATGCATACTCAATTTGTCCGTAAAGATGGAGTTATACTTTTGGCTAAAACAATAATCACCTTAAGCAACAAGGCTCTATCTGCCTGTAAATTGTTATCTTTAACATAACAGAACAATTTTAGCTAGCTTATATTTTTGTTTGTGTTTTAAAGTAACATTTACAAATACTTTACTATAAAAAAAAAAATCATATATATATGATAACACTGGTCTTTTCCTAGAAATATTGGGGAAAAAACCTATTTTTTATGCTGAGAGTAAAATCAAAATGATTATTTCAGAGTGATATCGTAAAAGTTTCAAAATTCATATTATTATAGAGTACAAAATAAAACAAAAAATACTAAACTTATAAATTATAATCATTACGGTCCCTGCTAAAAACGCGATTGAATTGAAATACTCGCTTAAACGTTAATTCATGTACTTACTCTGAAGGGATTAACGGCCAAGCCGTCCTGTCCTTATGATTAATATTCTCTAGTGCTATTTACATTTTTAGGATAGGTATGAGCTTTACATTTTCCATTATTGAGTTTCGAATTAAACTGAAACATATTCATAAGTTTACTAAATATAAATTTCCAAATTAAGATGGAAAAGTAAGATATAAACACATTTATCTCGCAATTGTTGGCCGTAGCTACTTTCTTAAGATCTATTAATGCTATCATAATATTTCTTGATTGATATTGCAAAAGAAAACAAAAAAAGGAAGAAACTACAGTTACGACTGATTTTCTTGAGTCTAGCCAGTTTCCAGCACAATTATATTAGTAAACGACAGATTTATCATATATAAAGTGTTTACAGGAGGATTAAGTCTTATAAAATTTTAACAAATCTGTGAGACTTCATAATAATCTATATCTATTCCAATTGTGGCACATACACTTCTATTAGGTGACAGTAGTAAGACTGTTTTCGCAAAGAAGATGGACCACTTTGTATAAGGAACTTTCCTATTTTGCACAAGGGGAAAACGAATAAAATTGCTTGTCATACTTAATATATATACTTAATGTGCAAAGATATATTATATACTAGCTTTAATCCGCGGCAACGCTCTAGCTGCAGATCATAAAACGTTAACGTTCAACGTTATGGAAAAATATATGCCACGATCAAAGTTGAGTATTACCTTAAAATTTACAATATATAAAAAACATTTTACATATTAAAAATTAGAAGAAAAAAACATTATCTTTGGTTGTTTAACCCCTGCGGAGATACAAATCGAGGACCTCACGCATGAACGATATCATGTTTATAACAACACCATATGTTTTTTTTTTTTATCAAACAATACAATTATTCATGTGTTTGCGTGTGTGTGACGAATTGAAACTGGGTTCATCCTGCTTTTGTTTCTCTAAAGCCCAGATATTTGTTAGTTTTGTAAATGAGTGTTTTTAATTTCAACATTGATTTAATTATGATTTCTTGTTGATTAGGATCGGGACTGGAAGTTATGTATCTGACCTGTGGTTTCAGATTCAAATCCCAGATTGTGTTATGGGTGTTGTGATGTCTTAGCCAAATAAATATATTAAGAGTGATTTATTTGTATATTATATACTTAATAATACAATTATGATTGATGATGATCTATGTAAAGCTCATTATTCTATGTATAGCTTTATAGTAACAATTTTTAAAATTGAAAAATGTTATTAAATGATTATTTGTGAAACTAGATTGGGACCAAGTTTAATTTAATGCGCAAAATGGCACAATCAAACAACGAATTACTTCATTTAATAAGCTTAGTAAATAACATATTTAAAATACATATTACATTACAACATAAAAATATATATCACATTACAAAATTTGTTATTTAACTATAAAGATGATATATAAACAAGTGATTAATAAATTGGATGCTAACTTATAAACTTTCACACCCTGCTTGGTAGACAAATATCAATCATTTAATGTAGTAATTTTCATCATAGCACAAAATTTGGCTTTAATTGCAAGTGAATAAAATCACATTTATATGAGTAAAAACTTTAATCAGTGTTTAATGTGATCTGGGCATGGTTTGACTTGGCAATATCACCAAGTTCTTTTAACCTTAGTGAACTCTACTGGCTTGGGAAGATGTCAGAAAATTTTAAATTCTTTATATTTGTTTGTTGAGTCATCTAATTTTATTCTTATCATATTGATTAGATCAGAATACGGTTCTTTTGGATATGTGATCAGGGTGTGGTCATCACACCGATTGCATAATAAGAGGATTATTGCGCAATCACCCTTGGAGCTGATTGTATTATGGGTATATGTGGGAAAGTTTTTCGTACTATTTTTGTATGAAGAGTTGCAAGTATTAAAGGACGGTGTACCCTAATAGAAATGCCAATGTGTATTATAAAATCAAACAAATAAGTGTGTAAGCAGTTCGGAGTAAAATTAAATATTCGTTAAAACAACATATAAAAATTAAAATAATAGTATAATATAATGAATTTCCATACAGATACTTATAGAAAATGACTTGGAACCTAATCAGCTAATACAAGTGGTTTCAAACAAATCTTAATGTATAATTGGCTTTGAAGTTTCGACATCAAGCATTAAAATTTTTTTAAAACGAAAAATTGTGTATTATATATGAAACGGGATTATTAAATTTTATAAATAAATCCTTGTGCAGACAACGTTTAAACCAGGGAAACCACTGATGATTTTTAAATCAAGTAAAAGTCATCGATTTATGATTGCGAATACAATAATCGATACATCGTCGATTCGATGTTTTTGTTAGTATTTTGATACAGCTGTGTAACATTAGAGGAAGATTAATGAAAGCCGAGTTAGTTACCAGGAGGCAAATGTTTATAAATATATATTTTGACATTGCTGTTTTCTTAGTAAACTAGACAATAAGCATGGGTATGTATTTCTGCGCTGTTGCATTATCATCCGGATGACAAATGCATTTATGTACTCGAAATTTGGCCATTACAATATTTGTTATTGCACATTATGACAAACATATGTAAATAAGCGATGTACATTCGTATGAAAATGCGTTGCGTACAAATTCATTTTTACAACAACGACTACAAGTGAATGCTATTCTCAGGTTGTAACGATGATTCCTCAATAACGAAGCTGGAAAAGCACCTGACACTGCTTAAAGAAGAATACACAAAGCTGCAGCGCAGCTATGTGGAACTGGAACGCAAGTACAACGAAGTAGTTGCGTCAACAGCAGATGCCGAAACAACTGGAGAATTTAGCAGCTTTGTGTCCCGACTCGCACTGACGGCCGCCTCACTATATGGACGCTCCATATACTCCGACCTGAGCATTAGGACCAATACCAACGGTACACTTATGCCGGCACACAAATTTGTGCTGCATGCCCGCTCTGAAAAATGGCGAAATGAGGCGTTGGCCAGTGCAAAAGAGCTGGACTGGAGCGATTTGGATGAAGATATTGCGACTGCGCTGTTGCGTTGGATTTACACGGATGTTGTTGACCTGCAGCATGATCGCTTGACCCTGGGACTCTTGAGAGTGGCCCATCGTTTCTCCTTGCCGGCCCTGCTCGGGCTCTGCGAGCGAGCTTTGGTGGCGTCCGTGGGTGTGCGATCCTGTGTGCGATTCTATTGCGTTGCCGAGGAGGTGGGTGCGGCCAGCCTTCTGGAATACTGTTCGGGCATTATATCCACGCACTGGGATGATTTAACACCTCAGGACTTTGAACACATGTCCGGACCACTGCTGTTTAAAATGCTCAAGAGCAAAACCAAATATCCCCTACATGCAGCAGTCAGACTTCTGCGTGAGGATGTCGTATGCTTGTATCTTGCGGAAAATGTTGATAAGGTAAGTAGCAGTGTTGATAAGCATTCTAAGTAATTGATGATTAACGCACAACCAACGTAGTTAGATATTGAAAACGAAATTTGTCACAGTAGAGATCGGCTTGAACTCTTATACAATAATCATTCTAAAAATTAATTTGGAACATTTTTGCTAATAAAAAGAATAGCTGATATTTAGGCACAATTCTAAAAACTCCCAATCAATGGAGTAGATAGAACATTAACCATAGGAAAGAAAACACGTATTGTTACTGATACATGATTTTTATATTCAGTATTTATTTAGGTATGTATGTACATAATATCGGCAAACAGGCTCTTTGAAAAAGGTGACACAAAACAGCAAAATTAACATTAAAATAAGTGAATTATTCAAATGCAGCCATCTCCCATTTCTTTAATGTTCATCCTCAGGTTAGTTTTCAAGCCTGCTTAAGGAACTGGGACAGGAAGTGTATTGCTAGTATCACAATACGCCATACAAAACTCTTAGTTAAATTTAAAGATTATCACAACACATAATTCATAGCTAAAAATGTATATGCTTATATACATATTTATGTATATGAAACATCGAATTGTGTATTATGTGAGTAGTGCAATAGCGTTGAATAAAATAAACCCGATTAGCAATTTGCTGTTTAGTCTAAAGTAATTTGATGAGTTGCACAATTCTCCGCGACAATAACAATGCACGTTCTTCGATCCCGCCAAGTTGTTGGCCTGAATTTCTGTGCATCCTTCCTCGTACACCTCCTGCACTAAATGCTCCTGCTCCCACTGCTTATTGCGAAATACCTGTAAAAATATAGTTACATATTTTTATTAAAAGTGACTTGTATTTCGTGTAGCGAAATATTCAAACCTGAGTGGTGTTTTTTTGCTGGGCACAGCCCCTGGTAATAGTTTCCTGCTGCTGTCCATTTTGTAGATGTAGAATGGAAATAGTTTTCAAGCACATCGTAGAGTATGGACACGGAACCATATAAAGTGACGACTCTTCAAATTTGGAGCACAATGGTGTAACAATGGTTGCATTGTCTATAAAATACTTTTCCACAGTCACTGAACACTTGTAGCATTGTAATATATCTCTATCTGAACACTTGCCTGAAAGTGGAGTTAATGGTTAATAGTGAAGTATTCAGATTTATATGAAACTTAGCTTCATTTTGTATTTAAAATATATTAAATCTATTTTTACAAGCAAGAACAACACGCATAGTTATGTTAAGTGACCTAATTATGTGATCTAGCTATCTTTCTAAATTTCCGGATAGGAAAAATTATCTTGAAATTGCTTTTGACAATTTTCAATAAAAATGCTCACGACCTCCCAAAAGCTCTCGACATAATAATATGAAATGGCAAATGTGTGTGGGCGTATGTATAGCATACGAGAACCCAAATTGGGTTTATGTGCCTAATAATATGCGTGACATTGACGCATTCAAGTGAGCAAGCGGATGTGGCAAATTCGGCTTAGATATTTACATTGATCACAAAATGGAATACTTTATAGGGTCGGCCAGTTCCTTCATTGACTTGTACATAAGCTCTAATAAAATTATCCTCTTTTACCAATTTTTCATGGATTTAAAACATATATTGCATATATTCTTGTTGATCTTTTTTTTCATTTAATCTCTTAAAACAAAATTTTGACGGTGTTACGAATACAACAATGTACAATTTTCTGTATATGAGTATAATGTTGATATATGTTTAGATTATAATGTTTATATTCTGTATATGAGAGTAATGTTTATATATGTTTATAAATGCATATTATTTCAGTTGCGCTCAATAATATATAATTCTTATCTCTTTGTGCTCTGTATTTGTACAGTTGACCTAAAAATAATACACATACATAAATATATTTGTTGTTCTTGAGCAATATACTAGCTATATATACATATGTACACATTATATGATAATAAATAAACATTTCTTAATTAAATATCGCACACTTCTCAAAATTAAGAAAATTTTGATTATAAAATTTGTAAACAGTTGTGCAAAAAGATTATTTTGTAGCTGTGGATATATATATATATCTAATACTACCTTACGATATAAAAATTATTTAAAAAAATACCAACCTAAACCTATAGTAACAGCCAACAAAATAACGCTTTGGAACAAGTAACCGAAGCTACTGCTTTCTGCAGTCCAGCTCATAATTGTAATCACTTGGCTTGTTCTTACATATGTACATATGTATGTATATGTAATTTGTTTTATATCTGGATTTATAACAGCACAATAGTTTGTTTTTGTACATATGCATATACCATTGTCGGTTCGAACATTAATACGTGTGTGTACACAGCATTTGTTGATTATATTTTTACTGTGCGATAAAGACAGACAAAATGTAGCTCAACACATGCATACATACATATGTATACACAAATACATTTGTATGTATGTACGTAGCTTCACCAAAAAATTCGCCGGTAATGGAGAAAGTGTTGCTGATGTCCATTCATACATACATATGTACAAATCGAAATATTTATATATGCACGTATTATTTATGTAAACATACAAACATATGTATGTATGTACTATGCGTTTTAAATTCGATATATTTCGATATAAATTCTTCACAATTAGTTCATTTTCACCCAATTTTGTGTATTCACATACATACATATATTTGTATTTATGTATATCAGTTATCTACTTTAAAACGATGTTTAGAATACAACTATCACGCACAGATATCAATAACATTAATAAGTGCTCGCTCGCACTACAAATGAAAAGTTACGAATCATGTTACAAGAAGCATACAAGGTGTCTTAAAGACTTGCTCAATTTCAGATGCGCATAGCATATGTGACGTCACAGATTCACATGTATTAGGGCTGCAAAAACTCAAATAAATGTAGAAACAACAAGGTCTGCATTTGACGACGACTTTCATTTTGCTTTCACAAAATAAAAGAAGTATGAGCGAACCCAGTCCTTACAATCATTCATACTAATCTAAACACACACATGCTGCAGTACAAGCAGTGCAAGCGGTTTAAGCAGTTAGCTTGCTTTTTTACTGAGCCCCACACAATGGAAAGTTAAATCTTAAATAACTTCTGTGTTCATTGTCCGATTTTATTGAAATTTTTAGGGCATACAATTGTCAATAATATGTGTGACCAAAACAAATTGCAAGGTAATAATTCAAAAATGAACTTTTGGGGGGATTGAGGGGTGGTATCCAAAATATTTGTTACATGTGTATGCTATTCGAGATTATACACGCCAAATTTGGGGCCTCGACCTCTTATAACTTTGTAGTTATGTCCCAAAAACGCCAGTCTGAAATCGAAATTAATCGATAACTTTTAAACGGAACGAGTTATCGATAAAATGAAATAAACTTGATCTGTCCCGGGATTACGAAAACTTATATTCCAAATATGAAGTCCCTAGCTCTTGTAGTCTCTGATATTCACGTGTTCATCCAGACAGGCGGACGGACGGACAGACAGACGGACATGGCTAAATCGAATCGACTGTTGATACTGATCAAGAATATATATACTTTATATGGTCGGAGATGCTTCCTTATGCCTGTTACATACTTTTGCACATCTCCATTATACCCTTTTTACCCATTTTCAATAAAATTAAAATTTATTGTATTTTTTCCAGCTACCAGAATTGGTAAATAGTTTATCCGAACACGGGCAGCTGCCACTGCAAATGGCATTATCCGCGAAAAATATACAGATTGCCCAGACGCTTGTTACTAACGGATCTGCCAACGTTAATGCATATGACTCCAAAGTAAGTAATAAAATTATAAATAATAATCATCTTAACAAACATTTTCGACCAGGGATCGACGCTTCTTATAGACGCTGTAAGGAAGGCTGATCATTTTGCAGCTGATTTCCTCTTAAACCAGAACTGCCTTGTTGATATGTTGTCCAGGTATATTTAATGATCATTAGGCCTGTTCCCATTTCCGAGAATCAAAATTGTTAGCTGTTCCCGTTTCCGAAAAACCAATTATTCGGTTCGAAAAACTTAAGAATAAAAGAAAAACTGCAAATGTACATATATGTACATATATATTATGGCAACACACTTTTGAGCTGTGTCGAAAATGGGAACAGTTTTGCCTTACTCAATAGCAGCGAAATTAATAATTGTTTTTCTTATTCAAGGCCAACATCCGATACTGCATTACATATAGTGTGTAGCTATGGGGAAACAGAATCCAATGTCGAGAACTTTACTCAAATGATTGAAATTGGCAAACAAATATTGCTTTGCAAGCCGAACGTAAATATACAAAATGTGAAAGGTGAGACGGCCCTTCATATTGCGATCACATTTCAAAATATGCCTATGGTGGACCTATTGCTGGATGTGCCTGATGTAGACATTAATCTACGCACCATTAATGAAAAATGTCCACTTGAGTTAAGTTTAACCGCTCTGAATAAGCAAAGCTTCAACCTGGCGGCAAAACTGCTGAAGATGGGCGCAGAACCGAATCCTATTAAATCGGAGACAAACGACAGTCTGCTGCAAGTGCTTGCACTAGCTGGGGGAGACTTTGAAAATGCTGCAATATATTTGGCTGATTTCGCTAACCTCGATCATCTGAATCACAGTGGCATGTCCGTCGTTCACATTGCTGTCCAGCAGAATATGCCAAAGCTAGTGGCCAAGCTGCTTGCTGCGGGCGCATCGCCCAATATACAAACAAGTGCGGCAAATATGCAGTCGCCACTGCACATAGCAGTCCAGGTCAACGCTCAGGAAGTTATTGAAACGTTTGCCAATTTCAGCAAAGATAACTCCGAGCAGATCGATTTCAATTGCAAGGACGCAAATGGGGAGTCGCCACTGAGTCAATGCTTAGCATTGAATCGCATTGAATTGGCGCCAATACTAATCGCCGGAGGTGCCGATGTCAACGCGAGAAATGGCCAGGACTTGACTCTGCTGCACCAGGCCATATTGAACGGCGACAGCGAGCAAGCCGTATTTCTATTGGATCAGGGCGCTGAAATAAACGCGCTTACAGGTAAAGCATATATATACATATGTACATACTTTTATGTAGTTAAGTTTCATATCTTTTCATTTCATCCACAGGTGAACAGAAGTCTGCTTTGCAGCTAGCTATAAGCTGTCATTTGCCCAAAGTTGTAGATGCGCTATGCATAAAGGGTGTCGATCTGAGTACCTTGGATAACAAAATAGATCCGCCATTGTGGACAGCGCTGGAGTTGGGCTTTGAGGATGTGGCACAAATTCTTGTGCGTCACGGCGTTGACACGGATTGCTGGAACCAAGGCCCGGAGGGCTGTCAGCAAACATTGTTACATCGTGCCATTGACGAGAACAACGAGGCCACCGCAATGTTTTTGGTGCGCAACCAATGTGACTTGGATTCACCACGTCAACTGGGTCCGGACGGACTGGGTGGCGACGAGGCACGCGACAAAGCCTCACCCTTGCATCTCTGTTGCCAATGGGGTCTAACGAAGGTGGTGCAAGCACTCATTGATCACGGTGCCAATGTAAACACGCTCGATGTTGAAAACAAAACACCAGCACACATCGCCATAGAGAACAAAAACGAAGACATAATAAACATTCTGCTCTGCCATCCGGGCATTGACCTAAAGTTGCGCGACAAATCCGGACTCACGCCCTTTGCCACTGCGCTGGCCATACGCAATCACAAAGCGGCACAGCGCATACTCGAGCGCCTGCCGAATGCCGCTGAGATAATGGATCAACGTGGACGCAACTTTCTGCATGTGGCCATCTTGAAGGACGACTTGGAGAGTGTACTCTTTCTGCTGGCCATCCAGGTGGATGTCAATTCGCGAGTGCACGATGCCAATCAGTCGACGCCACTTCACCTGGCAGCCGCATCGAAAAATGAAATGATTATACGCAATTTGATTCTAGCTGGCGCACGAGTTAACGAACGAGACGCTGTCCAAAAGATGCCGCTTCATGTGGCAATCGAGCGTGGCAACCTGGCTGCCGTCTCAGCGATGATCCAGAACAATGCTGACTTTGATGCAACTGATGCGGATGGCAACAACGCACTACACCTGGCTGTGCACGGTGGTCAGTTGGCAATAGTGCGCGAACTGCTAACTGAATCGCGCGTGAATGCTGAGGCAACCAATGCGAAAGGACGTAATCCCCTGCACGAGCTATGCCGCGTGGGTGAGGACAACTCGGGCGCCGCCATTTGCGAGCTGTTCATTGAGTGTATGCCAAAGTATCCGATCAATGTGCCTGATATGGACGGCAATACACCACTGTTGCTCTCGTATATGCGTGGCCAGGCACCACTGTGCAAGGTGCTCGTCAAAGTGGGCGCTTGTCTCGGCGCCCAGAACCGTGAAGGGATCAGTATTTTCAATTACAAACTAGCTACAGATCAATTGCTGGGCAAATTGTTGGACCAATTGCCACAGGAATCGCCGTGGGCGGAATCCGAATTGTGTCAGGAGTGTGGCTCTAAGTTTTCACTTACCATAAGAAGACACCACTGGTGAGTAATATCACTATATGTTTGGCATATCACAGATTAAACACCTTTGTTGCTCTAATAAGATAAGTGATACAAAGATAGAATGGGAAAACATTCAGCTCATCAAGATGGAGAAGAATGATGATCAAAAATATTTCATAGAGCATACAACATTTTCCTTATATGTTTGCATTTTTATTTCAGTCGACATTGTGGGCGAGTGCTCTGCTCCAAGTGTTCCAATAACGATGTACCGATTCTGAAATTTGGCATAAATAAACCAGTGAGAGTTTGCCATGTTTGCTTTGATGTTCTTCACGGAGGAAGTTGAAGTGTTTTACATTTTTTCCACTTTCTTTTTGGCACATTGAATTGGCAGTATTTGGTTAGTATATATGATTAATCAACTATCAAATCAGTAAAGTTTCAATGGTTTTCCATCTTCATGTGGGGATGTGAACACTTGCTGTTTATGGTTCTTTGTGGTCTTTAGCACCCCATATGAATATGATATAATGTTAAAAATTAGTACAATTTACATGTTTTTCAGATTGCAAAAAAAAAGAAGAAATTTACCATACCGGACTGCCAAGCAACATTGGATATTATATACATATACTATATATATTCGAAAACAATATTAAACATGTGTTTGTGTTATCAGTAAGTCAACGATCAAACATTTTTCTTAGCGCACATGTGTAATCAACATATGTAAATAATAAACATAAATGCAGCAACCACATTTTGTTTCCCTAAAAAAATGATAGCACATAATAATGGTCCATTAGTCCTGAACGAAGTGTCAATACATCCTGTAATATTTATTTGTGTTACACTATCTACTGTAATATCCTTTGATTCGTTTCCAAACTAATATTTTAAATTTGTAAGATATTCTATATAAATGTTATTAAAAAATAATTATAGCAAAACAAAAACGCGCTTGGGCCTACTTTAATTTCCAGCATTGAAATATGGAACAGACTGGGTTGGCAAGATCTGGGACCCAGGAGACACCGTTGCCAGGCTGGATTGATCAGCAGAACGGGCAAAAGTTGTGTCCATTATAAAGCTCCATAAAACCGATCCCAAAAAGGGGTTTTCTTTTAAATACAATGTGCCTTGTAGCTGACATTCATAGTATAAGTTTTTGTATGGTAAGTTTGTCATTATCAGCAGCCGAGTCTCTACGATCTGAAGTTGAGATTAGTCCGTCCGTTTGCATGTCGGCTTCAAAGCTAACAAGACTCTCATCGTTTTTATTATATGCTTTTATATCATATGTCACCTAAGAAAATTGTCCACAAAATGTGAGATCGTTTGCTTCAAGTCTTATAATAATAAACTTGATGGAATCTGTTTTTTTTTTCCACCAGGCAATATTACCAAACACTCATATGAAGAACTGGATTCATTACACATACGAGCATCGAGTACTCTGGTTTGTACACTTGATATCTTCCAGATAGTCATTATTTTTGGTTTTTGTTTTTATATTATATTTTTGTTTTATGCGTGTATGTCCACTAGCAAATCAACCTTAATTCAATTACTAGAAATCTGCAACAATTTTACTCAAGGCTAGGTGACAATAATACACTTGTATGTACATCATATTGTTCAACTACTTGAGCTTGTGGAAGAGGCTGTGGGCTACACAATGATCCAACTCGGCGACGTAGTCGAACAGTTCCTCCATGCATGTCTCGGTTGTTTTGGAACGGCTGTTGACGCGGTCGTTGCATTCCTGATATTTGTTGTACAAGGATTCAATGTGACCTTTAGTCTGGCACTTGTCCTATGTCAAAATAAAAACAAGTATATTTAATATACATAATCAAAGGTTCATTAAAGCAAGTTACTTACTCTGAGGGTAGATTGGGGATCAACAAGCTCTGCTTCTTCCTCCTCCTCAGCCCTAACCACGGGAAGTCCGACAAATTTCCAAAAGGCCATTTTCGTTGCTGCAAACAGAGTTAAAACATAAATTGAAACAGTGTTATGTATTATAAATGATATATTAGGCATATTTATGAGCCTGTGTATATAAATATACACATGTATTCACATAAGAATGCGATAATGCGGATTGTCGACTTTACTTTTCCTTATGTATGACAACATGAATTACATATGAGAAGCCTTAGCATAAATGAAATGTAATACAACAATGAACAAAATATACCAAACGCTGAGTTTTGCAAAGAGTTCTAAGATGTGAAAATAAGTTAAAACCTTTTCGTCGATTCAGTTGTGATGCAACCAAGATGGATTTTTATTTATGGCGTTGCCAGACTGATAAAATACTATGTTGTCAGATGTTCGAAGCCGATAATTTTTTAACGCCGTTGTTACCGTATATTAATACTAACGCTTGTTAAAATTGCATTTTCAACATCAAATAATAATTAAATTGAATGGTAGAAGCTTAAAATAAAAAAATATTCATTTGTTAGGCATAGTTTCTGGCTAATAAAGCCAGTTCAATAACAATCGGTAGAGTGATATTGATATATCGATAACATTGATTTTACATCCCTTCGAGGCCTCGTTTTTTCTGTGTATTTTTTGTTCGACTGTGTTTTAGTACTTCATATGTTGTTATATATCGGAAATTTCGTACTTTACGGCTGGCACAATTACGATGCAAAGAATATCGCACTGACCGCAGCGCTTCAAAAACTGGCGAAGGCATCTACCTACAACTATTCCGTTCCCCCGCTAATACACGCCCGGACAGTGTGCCCGCCGATATAGTCGGCAGTCGTCAGCTACCACATATATGTAAACGTAGGTAACAAAAGTAGTGATGCTTTTTTGCATTTTATTGCTTTGGCCGAAAGCGGACTAGAAACACTAACTAAATGCATTTGCTTAGGTCTTGAGGATTACGTTCAAGTGGCCAGCAATTGTTTTGCGCTATGGATCCCAGCAACAACTATCACTCAATTAATGGCGGAGACTCGTCGGCGGAACAGGCGCATATGGCGATGCAGGGCTATCGCGATGGGAGTGCCTTCAATCCAATGTGCCCAACGAGGATGCACAGAAACTTTAAGCTGCTAGCGGATCCGCAGCTGCTAAAATGTGGCACCAAGCTGTATCGATACGATGGTGTTGTGCCCGGAGATCCCACTTACCCCACAATTACGCCTCGAGACCCACGCAATCCACTTATCCGTATCCGAGCCAAACCCGTTGATCCCTTATTGTTGGTTGTGCCGCGGTAAGACGCATTGTAATTGGCATTACTTGAAGACCTTACACTAATTTAAATATATATATATAGGTTCGTTATCGATGCGGAATACGTTGGCCAACCACCTGCGATTGAGGTGACGGTCGTCAATCTTAACGACAACATTGACAGGCAATTCCTCTCCAGCCTGTTGGACAAGTGCGGGCCCACTGATGAAATCAATATCTTTCACCACCCAACGACAAACAAGCATTTGGGTATCGCGCGTATAGTCTTTGAAAGCACGAAGGGAGCGCGTCAGTTTGTCGAGAAGTATAACCAGAAATCAGTAATGGGCAAGGTGAGTGTTGTGAGAGTTTTGGAAAGGGCATTACGCTAACAGTTTATGTGTTTTACAAGCAATGAGAATATGAAGTTAAATAAAGCTTCATCAGTATTGATTGTATATGACTTTAAATCTCTAAAGCCTTTTAAGTAAACCATATAACTCTTTTTATAATCAAACAGATTTTGAACGTATTCTGCGATCCTTTTGGTGCCGTTTTAAAAAAAACCATTGATAATTTAACAAATCCCATGGCTGCCAGGCCGGTAATAAATACCCCAGCGCATTCGACAGCAACGCTAACTGCGACAAAGGAACACTTCAATGATTACGCTGAGAAGGAAGACCCGAATTTAGTACCCGCTAGTGGATATAATTCATTTCACAAGAGCACAGCGTTTGGGGAAATAGAAAGTGATCGTCACCGGGAACGCGATCGAGATAGATTTGTTAAAGATCGTGTGCGACGCTCAGCGGAACGAGTTTATGATCGAGAACGTGGCAGTCGGCATAAATACACCAGCTCACGTCACAGTCGCCATTACTATTCTCGAGGATCACGTGAAAAGAGTCCGGATTCAAGCAGGGATCGATTATACACTACACGAGAAAGAGAGCGAGACGCAAGGACATACGACTATTCGCGTGCCAAAGGACGAGACAAGTTTCGGGAACGCAATAGATCAAGAGAGCGTTCTCGGGATCGGGCGAGAGAGAGAAGAGATCATCGCGTTAGTGCATCTAAAGAACGAGATTACCGGGAACGAGATCGCGATCGATCTATGGACATTGAAAGTGATCGCATTAGTTCTAAGCACGATAAACGGTACTCAAGCAATGTTGAATGCCCCGAAGATGAAAATGGGGCCGCATCGGCGTTTAAAAACCAACAATATTATTCTGGCATTCCGGTATCGAACCTTATACCGTCTGATAGTTATGGATATAATCATTATAGCTACGCAATGCGTGAATCATGGCCGAGCGCCCACAGAAGGTGGCAAGCTCCACAGCCAGATTCACAACCCATACCGCCACCACCTCCACCCCAGGAAGAGGAAGAAAACTGGGATGATCCACCACCGCCGGCATTAAAAGACAACTCGCCTGCAACTGAGTCTGCTGGCATAAAACCACTATCGCCAAAGCGATCAAAGTCGAGTAAAGGCAATAATAATCCGGATGCTGTTGCCGACTCGGAAGCTGATACAGAAAATGTTGATTTGGACACGCGCATTGCGTTGATATTTAAAGGAAAGACGTTTGGAAATGCTCCACCGTTTTTGCAAATGGATAGCAGTGATTCTGAGACCGACAAAGCAAAGGCGGATGAAACCAATGAAGCGCTTGAGCCACAATGCGATTCGAATAGTTCGCACAACAAAAAGAAAGCGGAGAAAAATGTTACTGCACTGCAGCAACACGGTGCAAGTGATATATCAAGTGACGACGATATTCTAAATAAAAAGGAAACAGTTCCGCACTCGTTTGAAAAGGTTGAGACGAACGATAACAATGATGATAACATGTCCTTGTCAAGCTTATCGTCGCACGAAGACACCACAAAAGAACCGACTTTTTCGTCAAGTCAACTAACAAAGGAACTTATGTTCTCTGCATATGGGGATCCTCACACTGCCCATCAAAGCAATTATTATTATCAGCACTCGGCTTACGGCTATGGACACTACCCTGCTGCAATGGCAGCGAATTCCGGATTAACGGGAAAGTATTTCTCTAACCCAGCCTATATGCAATCTTCATACCTGCCCGGAGTGGTGTCAGCTGATGCATTTCATTTGGATCCGTATGCCCAGACCTATGGCTATCAGCACACGCATCCCGACCAAAATGATGAAATGCGACAGAATGTTAAGAAGGTTATGAATTTCATTGTCGAGGAGCTAAAGCAAATCCTTAAGCGGGATGTTAACAAACGAATGATTGAAATGACGGCATTCAAAAACTTTGAGGTCTGGTGGGACGAACAGACGGCAAAGGCGCGTTCAAAACCCTTGTCCTCAGTTCCAGAAACAGCTGCAGCAATAGTAAGTAACAACACATTAGAGAAACAGACAAACCAAGAGAAACCTCCCGACATCAATCACCTGATCAACACGCAACGAGAAATGCCAGATTTTCAGTCTTTCACCAGCATTGGTATACGAGCTGCAATGCCGAAATTGCCATCGTTTCGTCGTGTCCCCAAACACTCGAGTCCCATTCCCGACAAGTCGGAAAGAGACCTCAGCGATCAAGAGGAAATGGTACAGCGTTCCGATTCGGACAAAGAGGATTCCAACCTGGGCTGTTCCGACTCTCAAAGTCTGAACCTAAAGCGGCGCTCATTGCAGACGGACGCGGGCAAATTACGTCTGTCCTCAGGAAATGTACGCTTGAAACGAAAGGGCAGCGCCTCAAGTTTCTTTTCGTCATCAACATCATCGTCATCCAATTCAGATGGTGAAAATGATGCCGAAGAAATTGGCAATAGAGCTGAGAACGAAAGGAGCAGTGACGATGAAACCTTCGATGAAGATGTTCCCTCAAGCAATGCTAATGAGAGGGACAAGTTCTCCAAGAGGCGTCGACATGACTTGAAAAGCACAGATAGCAAAATACAAAACGTGTTTTCCGACTCTGAGGAAGAGAATCATTCAATCAATCGAATATCGGCAAATAAGAGAGGTCGGACGAAAAAAATTGACATTTATTCCGATACGGATGAGGATGATGATGATGACAATGACAATGACAATGATGGGCAGAAGGGAAGATCAAAACTATTTACTAGCTCGAAACCTAATCTTATGTCATCCATACCATCCGACCTTGAAGACATTAGCAAAGATAGTAGTTTTGGCATTGAAGAAACTGGCAATGCTACCAAGTTTGTATCCGAGTTGAAGACTGATGAGAAACTGAAAACGGAATCCCGCCGATCGACGACCCCCGTTCCGCCACCGGATTACGAAGAGGAAACTGTTCAGAAGTCCGACGGTCTGAGTACGGTTAAATCGCATTTCGATCGTATTTATAGTGATTCGGATGAAGAGCGCGAGTATCAGGAGAAGCGGCGTCGAAACACTGAATATATGGCTCAAATTGAGCGCGAGTTTTTGGAAGAACAGCAGAAAAATTCACATCAGTCACCAGACAAAACATTAAAGATGGATCTAAAATTGGAGATTGATAAAATATCATCTTTCGATATGCCTGAAACGCCGGATCTATCAAAACTGCCCCCGACGCCAGGTGCAAAATTAATAGCCGAGGACTTCGCTTCGTACAGGAAAATTGAGCCCGAAGTCGATGCCGAAAGCAAAATCTTTGTGGCTGATGTTGACAAATATACGAATATTCAGAGCAATGATAGTGACGGCAGAAGTGTTGTCAAGACAGAAGACGATTTAAAAACGGAAGCTTATGAAACAGCACAATCGAGTCGTCAGCCAACTGATGTTGCACGAATTTACAACGGAAAACAATCACCTGCCTCTTCGGATAGCGGATCGAGTCAAGCATCGCAAGCTAGTCAAGTGGCCTTGGAACACTGCTATTCGCTGCCACCGCAAGCACAAGGGGACTATTCTGCTGGCGCCTCGACGGTGCGCTTTGATTCGAAGAATAAAAAGGATACGGATAGCACACAGATTGCCAGGCCGGGTCCAGGCAGACCACGCAAAGACTCTGTGCGTGCACCAAAGAAGAAAAAGGAGTTCGCCGGCCGACAGACCAATAAAAAAATAAAAACCGAGTCAATACAGGACACGCTTGCCGAATTAGCACGACAAACTGCCAACTTTGTGCCGTGCCAAATGTATAATAGCCGTGATCAGAACGAAGAAATGGTCATTCTGTACACCTTCCTTACTAAAGGCATTGATTTGGAGGACATTAAGTACATAAAGACTAGCTACACCGAGCATTTGCAAAAGGAGCCATATGCGTAAGTAGATTATACTTGTTTTTCTCTCAAATATGTGCGAATATTAAAATTCTTATTTTTCTCTCACAGTATGTTTCTGAACAATACTCATTGGGTTAACCACTGCACCACGGACAGAGCATTCTGGCCATCACCACCCAAGAAGCGGCGAAAAGACGATGAGCTGATGCGCCATAAGACTGGGTGCGCTCGTACCGAAGGATTCTACAAGCTGGACGTGCGCGAGAAAGCTAAACACAAATATCATCATACTAAGGTCAATACGTATGACGCTCAAAACGAAGACAGATGCGATGAGCCGACGGCGCTGACGAACCATCACCACAATAAGCTAATCTCCAAAATGCAGGGCATTTCTCGCGAGGCGCGCTCAAATCAGCGACGTCTGTTGACGGCGTTCGGTTCGATGGGCGAGTCTGAGCTGTTGAAATTCAATCAGCTCAAATTCCGCAAAAAGCAGCTTAAGTTCGCAAAGTCGGCCATTCACGATTGGGGTCTATTTGCCATGGAACCCATAGCGGCGGATGAAATGGTTATTGAATACGTTGGGCAAATGATTCGGCCAGTTGTTGCCGATTTGAGAGAGACAAAATATGAGGCAATTGGTATTGGTAGCTCATATTTGTTCCGTATCGATATGGAAACTATTATCGATGCGACAAAATGTGGCAATTTGGCAAGATTCATCAATCACAGCTGTAATGTAAGTAAACGAACTTTTAAAACCCTAAAAACACTTGTTAATTTGCGTTTTTTTATTGCAGCCAAACTGTTATGCCAAAGTCATTACCATAGAGTCAGAAAAGAAAATTGTTATATATTCAAAACAACCCATTGGAATTAATGAAGAAATAACTTATGACTACAAATTTCCTTTAGAGGACGAAAAAATCCCATGTCTTTGTGGAGCTCAAGGGTGTAGGGGAACGCTTAATTAAAGCAGTGAAGCTTCGGCTTGGAATACGATACAAAATTACTGAAGATAAATGTTAATTATTGGTTTGAGAATTAATTATTGGTTATAAGAAATTTTTACGGATATTAGAAGTACACTTTATTATTTTATAAGTATGCAGTTACATTGTAATAGAAAATTCTTTTTTATCTTAAGTAACTTTAAAGTTCAATTGAAACCGCAATTTCAAGCGTTGCATGTGCGTTTGTTTTGAAACGAGCAGCTTTTCAGTTTATAAGTCTATCGTTCTTAACTTTTTGGTTAATAAAGGTAAAATTTAACATTTTAAGTATATCTGACAGAAAAACAAATGTCTGTTTTCTTTATGTCGCAGTTCAACATTATCGTATCGAAAAATCATTAATAAGCCGTTTAATATATCTTTTTGATACATTTTAAACATATATTTAGTGTTCAGATTTTACTAAATATTTATTTAATTAGTAACAGTTGTGGCCTGTAAATATATATAAATCTATATTAATGAATGCATAGAGTGTATAATAATAGAATGTGAATAATCTGTATAAAGTTTAATACAACAAATGCATGTGTAAAGTTTTTTCCTAAATTCATTGAATATTTTCACCCAAAATGAATGCATATAAACGTTACTTTGACGTTGTCTTTTCTCCAATATACTAAAAATAAGAACAATTTTCACTATTATTAAGTAAAGTCAAGTCGGTGGATGTCAAAATTATAATTTGTCTATTTTGTTTTTATTATTCTCAAGGATTTATTCAAGTTTGCCTAATATCCCGGCAGACAACAGGTTTATTATTTTACTATATTTTAAGATACAGAAGAATATATACAAATATCGCAAAATTGCCTGACTACTGAAACAATTTTCAAAATAAAATGCTGCGTAAGATACTAATACTATTTGTTTATATATAGCCTGCGGAAATATGACATTGAAATTATAAAAGATACGTATTAATATTGTTCGGAAATTAATTTTACTTGATTACCAATTTTGCAAACAACAAAAATATACTCTGCAGCCAAAGGAAAATGTATCATTTTAGGTGATACCTTTCTTGATACTATATGATGACTATCTTCTAAGATTAAAATCAAAATATTCTGGTTTATGGGTAGCGTTTGATCGTTACCCTCATCAATTGATCAACAATTAATCCAATCCCATTGCACAATCCAGTACTTTGAAATGGAGGTATATAAAACCAATTTACCTTAATCAATATTGATGAGAATTTGCTTGAATTTCAAGTATTTATCGCATACTACGTGAATTTATTTTCAGTCTTAAATATAGTACTTAAATAATCCATTGCTAGCTTAGACAACCGGTATAAATATATAAAATTGCAGATAGGCGGCTCATTGCAAACTAGTTTTTAATGTTATTTGCATATCCAATTGAGCTTGAGCAATGTCTCCCAGAGCAGATTGGATTTTTTCCAGCAATAGTTCTCCTTTTTGAACGACCTGTTCAAGTTGCTCAGCCGTTTCTTGATTTTCAATCTCTAGTCGCTTAAGACTAGAATTTTGTAGTTCAATGGAGCTGTCTTCATTGGGCAATGACTCAATCAATGTATCGATATCCTTGGCACATCGAGCTATTAGCTGTGCAAAAAGCTGAGCATAATCCTCCTGTGGTGGGTTTTGTACGGGTGTCTGTGAGCCTGTCCTGTCGAAATTTGCAAACTTGCTAGGGTAAGATGTTTGCTGAATTACACCAATGGCATTGCAGAAGTGTTCAGCTTGCTAAAAACACAATATTGTTAACAACAAGTTTATGAAACCTAATTATATAATTGCATACTTGGTTTACAGTGTCCTGCAGTTGTGTTAGCCTGTCTGCCATAGCTAACTTAAGTTACACTATATTTTGATAATAATAATGCTTGGGTTGTTTCTACGTATGTAGATATTATATCGATGAATTGATATAATTAGTCTATCGATATTCGACGCTAAGTGGCCGTGGGTAACTTGACGCACATTGCCGCACATGTAAAAGTCGGAGCATTGACCACGATTAATCGCTAATTGCACGTCACTATCGATAGCAACAGCTGTACTGGAATGCCTCTATTGTGATTCTGTTATTATTTATGAAACCCAATGTAAGTCGGTTAGCCATACATAGTTCGAGCTGAGTGTTTTTGTTGTCAATAAATAATTTATTTTTTATTTACGGGCGAAAACAGCTGTTAATGCGGCTGCTAGTGTTGAGAAACAGCGTGTCCAAGTTACAACTCTGAAGTTAGAATAATATACAACCGAAATGAATGCGCCGCCAATGAATAAAATTCCTGGCACTACGGTAGCTAAGGAGAAACATACCAAGGACCTTAAGACACTCATGTACCACGAACTGCTCGAAATGAAAGAGAGGCACAGCCATCTATTGGCGTCCAAGTAAGTCGAAACAGATGTTTTGTTATGAGTATTGTGCCAATTGAACGTATTTTGTCACAGAAAGCGAATGCAGATGCTGCCGGACAAAGGCAAACGTATGCAGGAGGCTTACGATAAGGTGCTGGTAGAGATTGAACGTCGCAACGACGTAGAAGCAACTGCCAATCTTCTTGGCGAGCTGAATATTGCCTCGAAAGGCAAACTAGCGCTCAACAATCTGGAATGGCATGGGCGCACTACTGATAACGACTCCAGCGTGGCCGATGTGCTGGACAGCGATGACGAGCAGGAAATGGATCCGTTGCGTGTCATTGCGCAAGCTACAATGCACCAGCGTCAGGTTAGAGTATTGCCGCCGCCCGCCTCACTTATCACAGCTGAGGATTTAGCCGACATAGCAACATTTAGGCAAACACCCGACTCATTGGATTCTGCTCCAACCGATCATAGCGCATCAAGCAGCTCCAGCGACGGACAAGTGATCAGTAAAACGGTACCAGCCGAAATGATTGAAATCGATGTTGCCACATTGGTCGCCAAACGGGCGCCGTCAACAACTATAGATCAGCACACACTGTATCTGATTGGGATAACCGAACTGAACGTAGTGGCGACAGAACGCGAAAAGTTTAAACCATACCGCACTACAGTATCCAATGTACACGATCCGGCCAAGGAGCGTACACGTAAAAAGGGCAAGCATTGGGAGAACACCGCAGCAACGCCGCCACTTATACAGCACAAAGAGATGCAGCTGGTGCCGCTGGCTGAATCCGCTAGTCTACAGCTCGATTACATGCAGAAGGTCAAGGTAAGTGTGCGAACATATATATCAACCAATTGCCCATATTTAAGCGTACATATTGCTTGCAGGAGCTACGCATACAGCAGGCGGAGCACCGTCTTTCCATGCATCCTACAAAAGCAATGAGCATTCGTGTACCCGAGGATTCCGTGCTGAAAAGCAAAGCTTCATTTCAGAACTATCGCAATCCACAGGTGGATTATCTAATTGAAGGCCGGCGACGGGCTGGCGAAGAGAGTGAAGTGCTTGATCCGACAATAGCAGAGAAATCCACAAGTGGTGTTAGTTATTCCGTTAATGAGTGAAGATATTACAAAATATACATAAGTGTAAGTTCAATCAGCAATTAAACTGCGCTAATTTATTTTTATATATATTGTTAAATTTTTCAAATTGAATTAGTTGTGGCATACACGTGATTCTAGCAGTTTCACCATATTTTCTGCGTATATTTCATATATTTATAAGCACTATGAAGTGGCTATCAAATGTTTTTGTTATATTATATATGTTATTTAACTAGCATTGGCTACATAATGGAATTGGCTGTTTAAATCGAGTAAAATTGTGTTGCCGTTGAGGCCTGCAGCTCGATTTGACCCATTTTAAATTGCAAGCGCTGCAACCACTTAAGCAACGCCTCCGATTTGTGTGCCTGCTGCTCCTCAAAATCCGGCGCGTAATCCCGTACGTTCTGCAGTCGCACGTGCAGTGTGTCCGACAGCTGCGTTTGCGATGAGAGCACAGTGCTCCACATGGGCAACAATTTTCCCAGCACCGTTGAGTTTGTCTCCTTGAGCGCTTCCAGCAGGCTGAGGAAGTGCAAATTGACCATTTCCGACAGCTTGGAGTTAACGTTCTGCGCTTGAAAGTCGACACTGGGCTGTTCCTTGTTAACCGGCTTGGAATGCGACACCAGCTGGAGTATGCATGGCGTTACCTTAGTCCAAAACTCAAACAGCACACCTAGTGTGCTGCCTTCGGCATTGCTGTTGGTGTTGTGCGCCATCTGCTCCAGATATACGGTCCACAGTTGGCACAGCGTGAACGCATGGAACAGCGACGACATGTGCAGCACCGAGGTCTTCGACTGCTCGGCAAAGCCTGCAAAGATCACCTGTATGTGATCGGCAATGTGGCAGGATGCCTCCTGCGGCACAGGCTGCGAGTACGTGACTCCCTGATGCTGATAATGCACGCTGGCCGACGGCCCCTGTCCAGGTACAACAGTCGCCGACGACGGTGTTGGCAACGACTGCGTCTCCTGGCGTCTCTGCATCAACGTCATGTGCGTCAGAGAGCCGAGCAGCAGCCACGAGAGCAGGCGCATGTGGCCCACACATTCCGTGAACTCCTTGGGACTGTTAAAACAAAAATGCGTTATTTTCGCTCAAGGAATAAGAGCTAATTACAAGCAAGATTGTAGTAATGTATGATATATAATATTATCTATCATGAATGTGTATAATGAACATTCGGGGTGTCGAATATGAAAAACAGCATGCTTTTAAGAGTTTATGGTCATTTCAAAATAGAAGAAACAAGAATAATATCAGAATCCAGTTAAACGTGTAACTGTATTTATAAGTTATGCAGAAATTTAATGTTTTAAGTACCAAACTTAATTTTGGAGCAATTCTTTTCATATAGTATAAGAGCTAGGAAAATAGTAGTCGGATTTTAATAAATTGTAGCTACATTATTAGGCTCCCAATAAAACTAATAGCTTGTCAATGAAGTTAATAAAGTTTTACTAAAATTTTAGCTGTCTCGAAAGGGCCAGAAATGATAGGATCTGTAAATACTTGTACATTTACAATTGCAAAAGGATATCATATATGAATCATATATGATTTTGGTACAATATAGCATATCCAACTGCATAGTATTTCTTACTGCGTACGATTAGGTAGAAATAGTGAAATAATACATTAATTTGGGTGATGAAACAAAGTTAGGGTTGGTATTACAAGATATTGATATGGATACAATATGTCAGCTTGGCTCTTGGACATGCCGAAGATAGAATTATCTAGTTTGAACTTACCCCTGCTGGAGTGAGGAGGGCGCATTGTTCAGCCAGGGCAGATAGCGCGAGACGGCCTTGTTGTCGCGGTTGTTGCCACGGGACATTTCGAGTGCCAGATACTGGGCAACAGCGCCCTTGAGGACGCCACCCAGGGTGTCCTCGCCCAGGCCGCTACTTGGCTGACCGTTCTTGATATTCTGCCAGGGATGCATTTTCTCTGATCAGCCATATTATGCCAAGTGTGCGCTGGGACTTACCTTGATCTTGCTAAGCGTGTGGAAATCGGCCAGGAAGTCGATGACATCGTTGATGTACTGCCTCAAGCAGTCGGCAGCGTTTGTGGTCAACACGGGTGCCGCATCCGGCAGGCCAGGCAATGCACCCGGCGGCAGAGTGCCGCCTGCATCGAGCAGCACAAATCCAATGATCATCAGCAGATTGTGATCGGGTATGTTCGACTTGAACTTGAGCGCCTGCACGAACTCAAAGATCATTTGGCGGCAAAGCAGATTCTTGTCGCGATCCTTGTTGAAGGAGCGTGTGTTCAGCGTGCACAGATCGTAGAGCGTCTGGTATTCCAGATTGGTGTGCTGCACACAGTAGGCCATGATCTTGGAGTACGGATCGAGAAGCGTTTTAGGCACACAATTCAAGCGCAGCGTGGCCACAATCAGATCCAGCATATACTCGGCATTGATCAGGCTGGGCATGATGACAATAACCTGGCGCAGCAACGACTCCATGGCCTGCATGGCCTGTGACCAGACGGCTAGACCGACGCCCGCCTCGGCCGGCACACACTGCAGATACTCGGCCATGTTGCGGAAGATGATGGGCAGCTGATCGATGGGCAGCGCCTTCTTCGAGGTGAGCGACTCGCAGACCATATAGATGGGACTGGTAGCGTTCAGATCTTGGAAATCCTGCAGTGCCTTGGCAATGCTGCGAAAATGATTATGCCGCACTTTAACTGCAAACAAGGGGAGCTCTTGAAATATAGATATCACTTCGATAGGATCTGGTGCGTCAACTCACTTTTCATTTGTGTTTGGAACACCTGCAGAAAGATGCCATTGGGCGCCAGTTGATGCAGAACGCAGCGTATGAATTGCAGGGCTACCGCCTGGGCACTGCTGGCCAGAGGCAATCCGTTCTCGCCTTGCCAGGCATGCGTGCTGCTCAAACAGATGCTGCAATGCAAAGATCGGATAATCAGATAATAAGCACTATAGCTAACACAGTCTGGCTCAGGCCACTCACCGCGATGTCATGGTCAGGACCTCGGGCAGAAAGGGTGCTGCCATGGCCGGCTCACGGTGAATAAAGGTGCCCAGGATAACGATGAATATGCCAATCTCTTCATCCGTGTACTCCTCGATGACAGCGCCACAGTCAGAGCATCGTTCCACAATTGTATAGTCACCCACACGTCGGGAGCTCTATGTAAGTGATAAAGGTGGATATATAACGAATTCTTGAAAAATCGTAATGCAGATCTTGTACTTACTCCACGCTGGACATGGGCGTGTGCATTGTGGGCAGTGTGTCCGTTAGCGATTTCTGGTGAATCGTCGCCGTCCTCGTCGTGCTCCTCGGCCGGCTGGAATGGCGGCGGCGGCCAGGAGCCGGCAAAGCGCGAGCGTATATCCGGTATGGCATTGGTGTCCACGTTGAAGGGCGCCAGCTTCTGCCGGGGACGCTTAATGCTATTGGATGTGGTTGGGGGCCGGCGCAATTCAGCTGCCGCTCACCGGGCAGCTGCTTTAAGTCCTGTGTGACGTTCTTCAAAATGGACGTGTGCAGGTCGGCCTGGGGCTGCGGCTGCGACTGGGACGGTGCTGGTTGAGCTGGGGCAGCGACAGGAACGGCTGTCGGCGCATTGGGATTGGGCGGCGACTCGAGGGCGACCTGCTTGATGAGGCGACGCGGCGAGTTGTTGCGGCTGCTGGGCGTGACATCGTCCTTGGTGCTCTCTGACACATCCAGGCTGTCCTGCTTGAGATGGCTGATGTCCGGCAGATTGAGGCCGTCACGCACACGCTCCACCAAAGCGGCAACCGTGTCCTGTGTGCCAATCGGCAGCAGCCGCTCCGGCGTCGGTATCTCCAGGGCTGCAATGTTCTTGGGCGGCGGCAACAGTCCGGCGTCGACTTCATCACACGGATTTGGCATAACGCTCATCTTGGACAGCGGCGAATCGGGTGAGCCATAGGTGATGTCAGTGCGCCTCAGCGTCTTGGTCTGCGACTTCTTCTGGCGCGACTCATCTGCCGAGGAGCTGGACGTGCCGGCGCTGCACTCCACAATCGTCTTGTGGCGCCCAATTGGCTTGGCTGCTGCAATCGCTGCTGGAGCGGCACTGCTGCCATTTGTGGAGCGACTGCCACTTGTAGTGCTGGATCCGGGCTTGCTGCTGACCGCCGGCATATCCTGCAGTGCGCCCAGTGCTTTAAGATGATTGGTCGCAATGGCCGCAAACATCTTCGATGTGGACGCAGCCGCGTTCTCCAGCGACTTGTTGCGCACGGTCACCGCCCGATGCACGTCCACCGGCGGACTGACAATCGCCGTCTCCGTCGTCTCCGCGCCCACCATTGGCGTGACTATCATGCGTACACCCTCCTGCAGGCTGTGGCGCGTGTGCGTGGTCACCACGGTGGTGCTGACGGACTCACTGGTCGTCTTGATCTTGGTCAAGTATGTGTCGCCGGTTTTGGTCGTGATCATCGATTTGTGCGACTTTGACAATTTCTGCATTTTGGTAGAAATTGGGATTTACAACGGATTTTAATACTGTTTGTAAGTGGTATCAACAGAACATAAACTAAATAAATAAACCAATTTTGTATACGGCTTACCTCCTCCGTGTATTCCAGGGCACGGCGATTACGCAGCGATTCCACTTTCGTTGGCAGAATATCTTCAAAGTGTATGGTGTCATCAAGGGAACCCTAAAAAAATCCATGATCAAATTAAATTTACGACTCTGCACATGATTCTATAATATATTTGGGATAATCGTGTAGCTCAGGGAACAAGAAATCACAATGAATACATTAAAATCACCAACGAACATACACATAAGTAATAAGCTTAAATATAACATATTATACTCATTTTGAAATGCTTCCTTATGCCTTTTATAAACAGATTCAGTATACCTTTTTAAACCTTTTTGATGGATTCAAGATATAATACAAGTAGGAAAGGATTATCTTTGGACTGAATTCACTAGCTAATGTGTTACGCTTATACATCATTGATCATGGTTTGGCAAGTATAATAAATCTGCATTTTAATGTGAAGCATTTGTGAATTTCGGATTTTCTATGAAACCAAGCTAAGATAAGATAACCAAGCTAAGATAAGCTTTAAAACTCCCATAACATAGTCGAAACTGATCCGAAGGCAGTCTTGATCATTGTTTGAACTCGTTATTAGATTGAAATTTTAGATTTTCTATGGAACACAAGCCATGATAAAGTTACCAAGCTTCTAGAAATGCCTTTCAAACATCTAAAACTTCCATTAGTTTGTCAACATGGATCCGCTTTTCGATGGTCAGATTACTTTTGTTATCCCAAGCATACTAGAGGTAACATTTGGAGGCCCCGATGCTTCATTACAAACTGAATATACTATTTTCTTGGAAAAGAGTATAAGAAGCTTACCGGTGCACTGCTGCCATGTAGTGTGCTATCGGAGAGATCGCTCTCGGGTATGGCCACAAGTTCGGATTCGGTTTCGTCCGCATCCAAGCTGGAGTTGTACTTGCGAAAGGCGTGCTGCAGCTTTGGCGTGAAGGCGACATTTTGACCCTTGCTCTTGGATGCAGCACTGGTGCCTTCGGATGGGAACATGGGGCTGGCCGGCGGACTGGCCTCCTTGTCGTCGGGATCCGTGCCCAGCGAGGGCTGGCTAACGTCACGCGATCGTGCTGCACCGCCAACCCCGCCGTGTATGTCCAGGATGGTGGTGGTGGGAATGCGTCGGCACTGATGGAAATGACCACGCAGGCTGTTCATGATCATCCGGATGGCCGAGATGACATAGCCACTGAGCGGTGGCTGTGTATAGGAGTACTTATAGAGGACGACGAGTAACGTGAAGAGCCAATTGCGCCGCGGATACAGCTCGAGGTTCCACAGCGAGTAATTAAAGACAATGTTCTGGTACGATTCGCCCGTAGTGTCTGTTGGATTGGGAGCATACAGAATAATCTGCATGACAGACGGCAATATGAGACCGCCAATTAGATGATTCTGATCCAAGACCTGCGGTAAATTAGCCAAAAATGCATTGAAAACGGCGGAGACGCTAAAAAAAGGATTAATAGTTAGTTAGTAAACTGGATTTATAATTAACAATTTATTTCTGGAGTTTTTTAGTTACCGCAGTGAGTCGGGCGTTGTGTGGAAAGTCTTGTCGATCTGATTATGACCCAGCAATAAAAACAAATGCTTCAGCACAATATTCTGCGTCCTGGTAACTGGCTTGTCCTCGGATGGAAAGGCTTGATCTGTTCGCGACATGAACTGCATTAGCATAAAGACAAGCAAATGAATGGTTTCCCGATCCGATTCCTCCAATTCCGTAATGCGGCTAAGCAGGCCGATAAGATTATCGTCGTTTAGTCCACCCAGCGAGTGGATATGTCCGTCTAAATGGAATTTAATGATGTATCATATTAGCACCATTGAATATTCCGTCTATACAGTTAGGGAGGGAACACCGATGTCATAATTTGTTTTTTTTTTTTTGTACAGCCACATGCCAATTGCACAAATAGATTGAAACTGATATAGACTATAGTGTGTATGTACGATTATATACACAAGTGTTTTTTTAGAGAATTTTGTCAGTTAAGTTGTGGGTTTTCATTTAAGTTTGGAAGTTGACAATAGTTGTTGAGAGCATACATACCAGTTTGGAAGGGTACACGTAAGATGATTTTGTTTTGTGTGGAAACCAAAGCTACATACAATATGATTAATACAGATATGCTAGGATCAAAAACATTTAACGCCTACACTCACATTCCAAATAAAAAGTTTATTAATTCAACTAATTTAAAAAAAAGTACGTTTTTAAGTGACAAAAATGTTCTTAAAGAAAAAAGTAACTGATTTTTACTAATATTTAAATATCATTTGTTCACTTCTTTCGTTTGTGATATTATATTAAAAACAGTTTGTTTCCAATCGTAAAGAGGAATATCATTTTTATAAAAATATCCTAGACTTTCTTGTTTATTAAAATAATAACTAATTGTTACTTTCTTTCTGCAAATTTTAAAATTTATTTATTGTTGAAAACAGATAAAAGTTAGGCATTGAGAACATTTTAAAGCTTTGAAAAACAAATTCTTTTTAATTCTGACTATGTTCAAATGTTTTAGTGAACTAGTAGTATTCATGCACATCTATTTACACTATGTACATATGTTTGTAATATTTCTGTTATCGTTTCGAGAATTGAAAATGATATATGAATTAAATCAATTATTTGCATCCCATTCGAAGCAATGCAAGCCGATAACCCAGAGTTTTGTAGTTATCAAATATGAAACAAAAATAAAATAAATATAAGAAAGATAGGAATCTCTATACTGAATGTTCAAAATTATCTGAATGTGTCAAAGCAACATTGAAAACGTTGGCAAGCCAGCGTTTATAATTATATCATTCACAATGAGTCTGCAAATATTTCAAATATTATTTCTTATATATTATTAAGTTTGATCGATAAGTAAACAATAAAATTGTAACAACATTTTGTCAGATTTAAACTCATTGATTTTGTGAACCATACAATGTACATTGAAAATATAGCTCACAGGATGTTGCGGATAGAAAGAAGAGAACACAGACAGCTAAAAATGCTTGGGGTTGTTACGCTACGTTACGTCAACACACATGCTCTACAACCTACCTGGATTGGCCGAGCTGCTGGCGGTGTTGCTGCCAGCAATGTTGGCATTGGCAGCCGCATGCGGAGCGACATCACAAGTGCAATGCATGGGGAAGGCCAGTGCCGAGGGACTGGGACTGGGTGCGATCACCGCCGGCTGTGGCGGCAGTAGGTTTGGAGCCGAGGGATGCTTTTGAAAATGGGAATGAAAGGAGGTGGCAACGGTGTGGCCACTGCCAGCGCCCGTTGTGGAGCAGGTGGACGTTGTCACACCGCTGCTGGCGGGCGTGGTTGTTGTTGTTGCGCCCACACGCGACTGATCGACGGTTGTCGGCTGCTGTGCTTTTGTCGTTGTCGTTGTCGTTGTCGCTGGTTGTTGAAACGGCTGCTGGGCAGCCTGGGAGCGGAGCAGCGTTTCCGCCTCCTGCAGCGTGGGCATTGGACTGTGGTGACTAGGCGGTACACAATGCACTAAATACTGGTGACTTTGACTATGAGCCGAGGCAAACGTCGCTACTTGTGCACTACTACCAGCGTAATGTGGATGGTGTTGCTGTTGGTGTGTGTGTGCGTGAGTGTGTTGATGTGGATGTTGGTGTGGATGTTGGTGTTGGTGTTGTGTGGAGTGATAGGGAAAGGCAGTGTGTTGGGCATGGTGGTGTATGGGGCAGGGCGGCGGTGCCTTAGATCTTGTATGCAATGTATTACTAGTGCTGGCCACATTATGACTAGCTGTACTGGTGTTTTGGTTGCCAGCACTAGTACTAGTGCCTAGGAACTGACCCAATCCAAATCGAGAGGTCTTCCGCTTGAGGATCGGTGCCGACACCTGACGACTATAGATTTTCTCCTTTTCCGGCACTGCAAAGGCAAATTAGAAAAATATACATATTTTGAAAATGTTGCTGATATTAGTAGTAATAATAATGAACTTGGTTAAGTTATCGTGATGGCGTTAATACACATTATTTCTGTTAGTATCTGTTAGTTAGTATACCCTGAATCTATTATTGGTTTTCAGTTTTCACAAAGATCAAACACAGATGTATAATATTCAATTCAATTCAGTGAAGAATCAGGCTTAATGGTTAAACTGCTTGCACTGCTTGCAGTGTGTGGAGGTTTTTTGTGTATTTACATAAATATGTAACTATGAATGCATGTTGGGCCTGGGTTCAGGTTATTTACTAGTCTTCACTTCCGAGTAGTTATTTGAAATATCATATCATATCAACTTTTATAAACACAAGAAAGCTCATAATTTGGGATCTTTGGCTGTTCTGGATAAAATGTAGTAAACATCGAGCTCTTCCATCTTGTAACAGTTTACATTCAGTCTTTCATAACTAGTCAAAATAATAGTTGAGTTCGATGTCTGAGTCCCCAAACAGGGTAAAAATTCTCATTCCATGTCATTTGCTTCGGTATGCACTTTTTAGGATTTGTAGCTTTGTTGCATTTATAAGTGCCGCTACAATCGCTACTCACCAAACTTGGAGTCCTGACGTGGCGCCATGCTGGCTGGTGCGGACATAGTCCTCTTGTAGGGCCACTTAGTGCCAAAGGAGGCGCTTAGGGTCTTGGCCATGCTGCCGCTGGTGTCCGACTGGCTGAGTGCCTCCCTGGCCTTCTGTATTTTGGCCGAGAGCGCCTCGCTGCCATTGTCCGAGTTGCGCAGATCGCGCAGATACGAAATGTCGCCGCACTTTTCCAGATTGATTTGCGCCTCGACGAAGAGCGTGTCGAAGCGATTGAGAAAGAACTCCCAGCCGAGCATTTTGCGATCGGATAGCGAATTGTGCAGCTGATAAACGGACTGCAGGACGACGGGCCGATCGACTATAAATAGATCGAATTGCGATTCCAAGCAGAAGAGCAGTGACCGTATTGCCGTATCGTGAATGGTTCCGATGTAGAGAGTCGCCCGCTGCGCCACATACACATTGATGTCATCCATGCTGGCGATCAGATGACAGAAAGCGGTGGCCATTGCCGTCTGCAGGCCCACCTCGGAGCGCAGCGGTGTCGAATCCATAAAACGTGTAATCACGGTTACTCGTTCCACTGCTGTGAAGCGAACACGCCAATCGACATCGTGGAAGGCCTCCTGCACCACCCGCCAGAACACATCCGAGCCCAGCGGCAGTGTGATGCAGTGCAGCAACAGCGGCACGCACACCTGACAGATGTGCGAGTGTTCCGCATTGCACAGCTCCCATAGGCTGCAAAAGACACACACACATTAATCCACGATCTACCCTCGCTTGTATGCGGCATTCACGAACTTTTTTATCAACAAATTCTCCTGGCACCAGATGAAGAAGCCGCGCTGTTCCCGAGCTGCTTTGGCCAAGGCATCGCCATGCAGCGCCATTGTCTTCAGGCATTGCAGCACATAATACAGTATCTCTGGCTTTTTAATCGTGGGTATTTCCTGCACAAGTATTCGGTTATAAGCAAAACAAATGTCATTACAATTACTCATTACACATACGCACCGTGAGCAACTGATGTATATACTGCAGTGTCTGGGGCAACTGATCGAGCGTAAACTTGAACTTGCCCACCGAGGTGTGCCAGAAATCATCGCTATCCTCCTCCTCCTCATCGTCCTCGGATCCGCTGCCATTGTCTCCGCCACCAGGTGTGCTGCCATTGGCGCCATTCTCACCCATAACGGATGCCTTGGTGACGCTGACATTGGCGCTGCCCACATCCGCATCGGATAGTGTTATGGATCGTGCGATGGCCCTGTCCGTCGGCAGAATGGAGCCCAGATCGAGTTGCTCTGAAACTGTTTCTACGGTGGCCGTCATGATCTGCATTAGATAGCAAAGATTTCAACGTTGAGGTGAAGCATCTTTCTCATATGTGACACATCTGTACAGTAAGTAGTATACATATTTACACTGTATTTTATGTTTAGTGGGTGTACGGCATTCATCACATAAGGTACACATGTACATAGATAAATGCAACGTTGATCACTTAAACTTACACATCCATTTTTTGTTTTGTTTCGGTATCGTTAAGAAAATAAACATTATAATAATTTACATAAATGATTACACAAAAACATGTAAAATTGCATTAAAATCGTTACGAGTATTTGTGCATTAATGTTATTTTGTACATTTCTTAACTGCTTGGTGTAGGTATTAAAAAACTGTGAACGGTGCTGGTACACGGAACATGCTCTTCAACAATGGCAATAAAACAAAGGGGAAAGTTTCTTTAAATACGTGAATAAACTGTAAAAAGAAATGTAATATTTACATGTTGAACAAAAATTGAGAATTATTTAAAAAAAATGTACATTTATTAAAAATTTTCGTTTACGAGTTTTCCATTTGCTTTATTTCGTAATTTATATTCACACACATACAAGATACTTTGAGACACGGGAGTGAAAAGAAACTTGAGAAGATAATTATAAAATCTATGTAGTATTTAAAGCTATGCAAATTGCCTATGTAAAACATGTTTTGTAGCCTTATACAAAAAACTAAAATTGAAATAAATATAAAAATAGATAACTGCTAGGAACGAATTGTAGCTATGCAACAATTGAATTGTAGATTTTTGAAAAATATTCTATGAACACTAAGACTTCCACGGAAATTCTTTCCCACGTACCTAATGAACAAAACATTACACTGGATTATACCATCAAGCAATTTTCGACATCAAAAACATATTTTTTGAACTTAAAGGAATAATAATCTTCAATTTACGATTACTGATTTTAAACTTCAATCTTATTTTATTCTGATTTAATAAATTGGTTTGGTTACGTTACTGAAAATTACTGAAAATTATGATAGCCCAGTGTAATTAAAAATTAAATACTAATACACATACTTACAAAAACTGCTATAATTTTTTGTTTTGTTATTTATGCATAGCTGATATTAATTAAAATTGATGTTTTATTTGTAGAAAAGCTTCTAAACATCGCAAATTGACTTATTTATAAACAAAATAATCTTAAATAATTTAGGAAGAATTTTTGTAATGAAAGTAATAGGGGAAAACACTCTGTACAATTTATATACACTTAACACGAAGAGTACATTGTTTCTGGACATAAAAAGAATATATAAATAGTCGAATTAATGGAAATATCGAATTGTATGGAAGGGTTTTTTAATCAGCCAAATGATACAACTAATATTAAAAATATTGTTTGTTTGATTTTGATTTGGGTTTTGTTAATGAATGCACAAAGTACCTCGTCTGTGGCGTGAACTTTTCTCAATTCATTACTATCAACTGAATGCCCATTATCGTTATTCTATAAAAATATATGAAGAAATGAAAAGTTTTGTATAATTGTTCGAACGGTTTGGCTTTCAAAATGAAACGTTAGATTGTAAATTCGAATATTAACAAAAATATATAAATATTTGTGTCAGAAAACTGAATCTTCACTTTTAATTGGTATTGTCTTGTTGCTGTAATAAATGAACAATAAATGTTTATAGTATATGGGGTGTTGTTATTAAATACCTACTAAAACGCATAATATATATGCTGTTTATTTGGTTTGTCTTATTAATTGTGATTTTTGGCTCAAGTGTGTGTTGTAAGTAGATGAAAATATTATTCGCCATCAAAGGGTGGGTGTTAACCAAAGAACGTAAGATATATGTAAGGTATGCTAATACTTAATCAATATACTTTGAAATACATACGGAACAGACGTGGGGCATGTGGACGAGAACGCCGCCCACAGAGTGGGGCTCGGGTTGGGGCACGGCAACCGGAAGAGGACCTTGATAAAGAGAAGGTATAGTTAAGATTAGTAATCGTTTGGATCTGAGCAATGGACGTCAGTTGCACAACTCTGCTAGAAATGAAATCGAAATCATTTAAGTGGTCAAGATAACTCATTGCATTCACTAATTCGGGCATGCATCCAAGTACATACACATAAGTATAAATCCTAAAAAAAAATGGTTTTTCATTTGTCGTGGGTCACGCAATAAATTTTGGAAATTCACTGAAAAAAGAGGCATGCAAATTTTGAATTTTCCAAATTTGCAATTTCCAATTAGCTTAAATGCCGATGTGTGCACAGTTTAAAATTATATTGACAACAATGGGTTTTTATTTTAACGGAATAATTTGGAAAATGGATTTTGTTTTCATGTTTTTTTTTTAAACTGAACACACATAGACAAGTTCTACTAAGAAAATTCCTAAAGAATATGTTCTTCAAAATTATAGGTCATTTAACAAATTGGTTCAAGGCACTCAAGGTTACGCTGGTGTGCGAGTAGTAGTGTGGACTTTGTATTTATTTGTGTAGTGGAATTGTCGCAATTGTGTGAAGAGTTATTACCGAACCGAAAGAAAATCGAACTAAATTGAGCAATGTGTCTGTTGTAAGTACTACTTGGAAGGTCATCTATATATTTAAAAGCATGTATGCTAAATTATATGCTAGTAAGCTAAACAGATATACTAGTTAGGTGGAAGAGTGTTTTTATTTTGGGTGGTGTTGTTTACTGTCTGCTTTGTAATGCAAAATGTTGTGGGTAAAGTGTATGAGTATAAGGTATTCAAATTTATTTGAATTGTAACGAAATGTTTTTAACTGATTAACAATGGTAATAATGTAATGCAAATATTTGATTATTTTAGTTTGTGGTTTTTGTGGAATTGTGTATCTTTTTTTTTGTGTGTGTGTTTTTTTTTAACAAATGAAAATTTGCTTGTTGGTGCATCACCTGCCATTATAATAATTTTTCCATCGTCTGAAAAGAATTGATCTAGCTTAAAGATATCTAATAATGAGTGATAGATTGTAAATTTAAGTTTTTTTTTTAGTATTTTTAGTATGAGTAGTTGTCGTTTGTTATTGATTTGTATAGGAGACAAAGTTAATAGTTCATCATATAGACCGATTGTTTCGATAGAGCAACAGTGTGTGACAGAGATAGACAGACAGTTGGTACGCGCGAGAAAAGTGCGTGTGCGAGCGAGACAGCGAGCGAGCGTTAGTTATTATTATACAGTGGTCGCGTAGAATATGTTAGAGATAGAGAGAGAGAAAGATATACATATTTATGTAGAGACAGATATAGAGATAGACATAGACATATAAATTAAAACCAAATGAGAAGAATGGAAAATGTTTTACTATAATGATATTTGGTATTAATGCGTTTTCACAATTTATAACAACGATATTTATTTTAATCATAGCGTTCGATCTTTATGACAAGTGATTCAAGTTTGGAATTAGTCTCGACCTTGTTTATTTGTTATTAAGTACAATACTTATGTATGTTTGTAATTTTCATTGGGTCTGGGCTTTAGGTACGTTCAAACTGTTTACAGAGCATAACAGGTGCAGGTTACTAGGAACAAGGCTCGGTTTGAATGCGCTTTAAACGTGGGGTTTAGACTAAGAAACTTGTTTACAAAGACGCTTTCAAAGACGCCAATACCATTCATTTGCCTGCTTATAGTCCAGACAATGGATGTACAGTCTACGTTTCAGCTACAAGTTAGGTGACTTTGACTGCATTACTTTTACGGTGTTTAGTTACGAGTATTTATAATGGTTGGGTTTTTTCTTTACTTTTTTACTGGTTATAAACAGTCGAAGACTCTTCAACAGGCAGTTTAAGCCGAGTTTCGTAAATCAACTAAAGAGCACTCGCAACAGTTTGTTCTTACCTGCAAAACCGCCGAGTGGACCCAGTGGTATAGGCAATGGTGCCATGGAGAGCGAAACATCCCGTTCCCGAGACTTCTCCTTGTCAGATTCAGGCGGCGATTTGCGTGACGACTTCTCCTCTTCAATGATGTCCTCAATTGGCACCTAAGATTGTTTGCATTCAAAATAACATAATTGATCGGACACAGTTGTAAGGGCACCTACATCGGGTGGTCTAACAGGATTCAGTGGTGCCATAAACTCGACCAGCTTCGTCGATAGCTGATGCCACATAGTGGAGGCCTCACAGTACGCACACTCTGCCACCTGTAAGAGAAGGATAACCTTTAGGCTTGTCAATTGAGTATTAGACATCAGCTCACCTTCAATGCACATACGTGACTACTTAGACCCACCCGGGCCGCAGTCACCATGCACTTGATCAGGCGGGAGACATTCTCACACACGTTCGTGTGTATGCCAGTGTGCTGCTCCACGTCCTGCAGCTCCATCTGCTTGAGCAGGATGTCCAGCATGAGTATGCAGCAGGTGAGATTGTGTTCAGCATCCGTTGAGAATTCCGTGTGGCGATTCGTTGGTGCCTCATCGTCCGATATGGCCGACGTATTGCCGGAGTCATCCTCCATAACAGGCGCTAAAAGAGCGTAGGATGTTATTTGTTATTCGTTATTTCAAAAAATGGCTTTGGTTTGCCAACAATGCCTTTAGCTGTATACTCACAAATGGAGCTGCGTCTGAGTGGATTGGCCATTTCAGCTTTGCTCTCCTTGCACGGCGTCTTGGGTGCTTTAGCCTGCTGTGGCGTCTGCGGCTCCTTCTCCTTCTCACGCATGAGTTCGTGCTGTATGCCATATTTCATGATGCGCACTCCATCACCAAACATGGCAAAGAGCTGGACGAGTGGGATGAGTATTTCCAGCTTGGTGAGTATCTGCAGCCAGTGGAGCGCCTGTTGCTGCACCTTGGCCGTCGTTTTCTCGAATCGTATGGCCACAAAGTTGTACATGGTCTTTGCATCGAAGCCCAGCGGCGACATTTCCGGGTCGAGTATTTTGCTGAGCACAATTTTGAGTTCGTTTAGCTCCTTTTCGGCCACATCGTTGGTAATGGCCTCCATCCAGTGCGGCATCACATAGTCCCAGATCTCCGAGGTGATCACCTCGTATGGCACCAGGCAAATCAGACGTTGCAGACCCTCCTTGAGGTGACTGGTGCGCGAAGCTAGCGTCTCCCAGTGGCCACCCACTCGGGCGTACTCGGGTGGATGGGGCAGCAGGCAGGAGATGAATACGTTGTAGTGTATGCGACAGATCTCCTTTAGCCAGTTGCACACGTGATCCATTTTCAGCTTCTCTATGGTGCTCTCAATATGACCAGCAGCTGTTAGAAGTAAACCAAATATTCATTTATCCCATACCATATAATACTAGGCAGCTTACCATCATAGGAATAGGCCGTGACATGAAACCAGTGAAAGAGCATGCTGAGAATGCGGCCCAGCACCTCGACTGGTGTATCAGCAGTGGGTGTGCAGCGTCCCACCAGTAGCCAGATACCGTAGCGTCCCAGCATCTGGCGCTCCTCGAGCGAAATGTTGTCTGGAGTGATGGCGGCGCCGTTTTTCTTTGCCTCCGATGAGGAGCACTCCTTGCCGGGCTCAAAGTTCAGCGGCTTGGCCTCGCGCAGCAAACTGACCACCGACTCGACCATATGCATTTGCATCTCCGGATCCATCTGCCAGGCCGGCTGCAGGCTGCGGTGCACCACGTGATCGCCTCCGCGGCGAGAGTTGTGACGATTGCTGTGACACTGGGCGCAGTAGCGAATGGGATGATTGCCGTTGAAGCTGGCGCATTCGGTGGAGAAGCAGATGGAGAAGGCTGACTTCTCGTTGGAGCGACAGTTCTTGTTCTCGCAGACCATCGACACCTGCTGCATGGGATGCAGAATGTCGCCAAACTCCAGATTGGCATGCTCCCGATGGATCTCGTTGGCACACTCGATGCACAGATACAATGGCGGCGGGCAGTCCTGGGCATAGGTGATACTGATGCTGTGATCATAGCACACCTTGGCCGCCTCGGCATTGCCAACATTGGGGCAATGTTCGCGCTGACAGGTGAATGGCACCAGGTCATCTGATCAATGAGATGATCCCAAATCAGCACAAATTTGCGTAGTATTATCACATGTGCATACTCACTGGTTAGTTTGGAGAGTAGAACCTTGCGATCAAAGAGATTGGCATCGAAGGCGGGCCAGTAGTAGAAGAGCAGCTTGGCTGCGGAAGAGCGGGAGACAGCCGTGCCGTAAGCCACCACACACAGTATATCCTTGACCACATTGTGTTTGAGGGTCATCAGGCACTCGAGTAGTTGACAATGATGTGCTGGAATGAGGAGGAGGATTTAGCATTGACTTCTCGATTTTTAATAATAATATTAACTGCTTTTACCTGGATTCTTGGAGTACTGCAAGACCATCATGATGACAGAGGAGACAGACTGACAGGCTTGGCATTCCTGCTCATCGGCGCTGCGACGTGCTAGAATGTTTTCAAAAAGCATATTTCACCATGCACTATATTGAAGTACAAATTTGAACATACTTATGGTAAATGGTAAGACATAATAGCACAGAGCATTGACAATATCCTGATGCAAGGCTGGCGGTAGTACAGATATAGTAGAGCTAACTAGATACGGTAGATTGTCGATAAGGTCCTTATCGAGAAAGGGTAGTATACAGCTTAGACACTGCAGCAAAGCTTTGCCAAAAACTGAAAGCGTGTAAGATGATGTTAAAGATTTATAAAGGTTACATATTATTAGATGAGAGCACTCACCGATTTGTCCATACTGTATACAAGGTGCAACATCGATGAGCATAGTTAAAGCATTATAAAGATTACCATATTCAAGATTTGGATAGGCAGACATGCGTGTGGGATCTTCGAGAGGGTCGCGTATAAGTTCGTGCGGAGAAGTGCGCACATCTTTAAGGACAGCTGAAGGTGTTTCAAATGAATGAGTCAATCAATTTCATCAACAGGGTCCTCTGATTAACACTTACTTAGTAGAGTTTGAGAGAAGTATTTGATATTGTTGGCAATATCGACGCCAGAGGGCGCTGGTAAGACGTTGTGCAATAGGCGTACATGGTATTCATGAAGGGCTCTCAGTTTTGCCTGAACTGCGAATGACGAAAAAACGAAAAACGAAAAGCGAAAAGCGATAAACTCAACTTGCCACTTGAGACTTTTGTGGCATACTTACAGGCGGCAGCGCGAGTGCCCATGTTGATGAGTTGCACCTTAAAGCTGCCAGTCATTATATCAGACAAGTCCTTTGCATTGCCGAAACTGCTGCCGAGCGACTTCGCATTCTAGATTTATGAAATAATTAAACACATACATATATCGCATCCCCAAATATGAATATTACGTAATCTGTGTCAGAACCACAGCCCCAAAGCTGATGATGCCAAATGCTTCAAAGCAGACGAAATTTTATAGAAAACCCATAAACTTCATATGCATGGCAAAGTGAAAAGCTCGATTCTTGTGTTTCACAAAAGCTTACCTCGAAATTGGTTAGTTTTTTCAATAAATTTGCAATTTTTTACGGGTTTAACGGCGCACCTTGACCACAAAGAAAAATCTCTATAACTAAACTGACTTCTATATGTGTGTTTCGAGTGTGGTGTGTATCTGTGTAAGAATTTTCCTATCTGTCTGATGCCAGGCGGTGGCACTGTTTTCCTGTTGCTGCTGCTTCAATTTGGCTGCGCTGTTTGGCACTTAATGGACACGAATTTTGATTTGTAAATAATTGTTTAGTTTACCTGGGACTTGTATTGTTTTGTTTAAATACTTTTATTATACTTTTCTGATTGAATCGCAATACAATCGCAATTTACGGCCGGACACATTCCGCGCTGTGACCCACTTTCTGATTCTTGCTGATTAACACTCACCCCGAAAACGGTCCAAAAAACCAGCTGCAACTGGCACATGCGCAGATCGAATGTGTACTTCGCATTTTCGCAGTTGCCGCGGTTTTCCGCCGCTTTTCCGACTCACCAGCGAGTCAACAAGTGTTTGTTTAGTCTACTCGCATGTCAATATTTACGGCATTCCTTATCAGTTGGTTTCGAGTCGAGTTTGCGCACTCACTGTGCAATGTTTGTAAATATTCTCCAGCTGTTCGCAGCAATCGCAACAAGTTTCCATTTGGAGACTTCTCAGGTCTGATTGTAGATTCTTGCAAACATACCGTAAACGAGCTGAATGTTGACATTGTATACTACAATCTTGAAATAGCGAGACCAATAAATTAAATATATTTAACAGTGTCAACAAATACTACAAAAATAATAGAAATATCTCGAAATGCTGAAAAATTATTGCCAGACCAGAATAACTATATACATTTTGAATGTATTTATGTTTTATTTTGATCTGGATCATAATAAAATGGTTGAAGCCAGTGTTTAAGTGATTTTTATAATAAAAGTATAAAATAAATTATAATTATGATATTTTTCATATTTATTTGTTAAGTCTTTAAAAATTAATTGTTTAAGTTTAGGTACGTCAAAAAAATTAATAACCTCATAAACTCTAACTTTTGAGTTCTATCAGAAATACTGCTCAAATCTGAATCATCTTTGAATGAATCGAGTTATATGCAAAAGCAAATAATTTGTAAATACAATAAATAATATCCCAATGATAAATAATAATAAATAATATCCCAAACATTAATTGAGATGGTAGAATGTGTCTGAACAATATGTAACTTCAAAGAATAAATTCCTTACTGTGATAAGAAATTTGGGAAATATTTTCGAGTTTAAATGGGAGAAACATTCGACTTGTTCAGGAATCCAGGCTGATCCCAAATCTTTTTTATTTTTTGCAGTTAGATTGTTTCTTTTGTTTCGTTAAGCGAAACCAAAAGATAGCAGTTAAGTGTTTTAAACACGGCTTTCGTTTTTATTTGAATGGGTGTAACGGTAATCAATGATATTGCACAATTAAATACATGCTTACCAATTTTCTGTTTAGTCTGAAGGGTGTCTCATTTTAAGGCTTCCTTGGAAAGTGAAAACTATGTGCAAATATATATTTAGGGGTTGGCCAAGAGTTTTGTCTGGCTTATGCGGCACCTTTTAACCTGTGCCAAACTAATACCAAACAAGTAAGAGTGCTCTAGTCGGGAGTGCCCGACTACGAGATACCCTGAACCCAGTCCTTACAATCATTCATATTAATCTAAACACACACATGCTGCAGTACAAGCAGTACAAGCAGTGCAAGCGGTCTAAGCAGTTAGCTTGCTTTTCGCTGAGCCCCACATAATGGAAAGTTAAATCTTAAATAACTTCTGTGTTTATCGTCCGATCTTATTGAAATTTTTGGGGCAAACAATTGTCAATAATATGTGTGACCAAACCAAATTGCAAGGTCGTACCTTCAAAAATGCGTTTTTTAACTTTTGGGGGTTTGGGGGGTGGTATCCAAAAAGTGAAAAATTTGTTCATGTGTATGCTATTCGAGATTATACATGTCAAATTAGGGGCCTCTAGCTCTTATAACTTGTAAGTTATATCCAAAAAACGCTGGTCTAAAATCGAAATTTATCGATAACTTTTGAACGGGACGAGCTATCGATAAATTTTAATAAACTTGATCTGTCCCGGGATTAGGAGAACTTATGTTCCAAATATGAAGTCTCTAGCTCTTGTAGTCTCTGATATCTGTGTGTTCATACAGACAGACAGACGGACAGACGGACAGACGGACAGACGGACAGACGGACAGACGGACAGACGGACAGACGGACAGACAGACGGACATGGCCAGATCGACTCGGCTATTGATACTGATCAATAATATATATACTTTATATGGTCGGAGATGCTTCCTTATGCCTGTTACATACATTTGCACAAACCCATAATACCCTTTTTACCCATTTTTAATGGGTTCAGGGTATAAAAAGGGGGAAATCAAAACCAAGGGACACTTTAACAGCAGATTTAACTGAACTCTGTGAACCTACTGTCAGCTAAGCTGGAATCGGTTTACAAGCTGTGAATGTGGCTATATAAATAAACATTATCATATTGATTTTTCATAATGCTACATACGGCATGTGTTATTTAATTAAAGACTGGACTGCAGACGAAATAGTGTATATGTATGTGTGTGAGTAGGCTTATGTATGTGTGTATAGTCAGAATTCCAAGGGGCTAAGGGCTGGCAGGCTCTTACAAGTTGGCTAACAATAAATTTATGTTGGTTGAAGCTTCGAACAGACTTCGTTTTTCTAATCATCTGAAATGGCGAGAGTTTTCACATCCTCGATCATCTCGGTAATGCAATGTGATTGATTGTTCAACGAATTCTCTGGGTCAATGTCTTTTAAGTCATCAAGTGATATATCTGGTGTGCCAGCGTGCTCGTCTTCAGTCTGAATCGGCTCTGTCTGCTGCTCCTGTTGCACCTGCTTCAGCTCGATGGTCTCTTGATCCGCATCTGGATCGATCTGCTGCTCAGATTTACCGTCCTGGTTAATGGCCGCCTTGTGGCGGTGGAAAAGATGCTTCCAATAGCTCGATAGCGATGTCTTCAATGTGGGCTTTGCATTCGGCACCGGCTTGTCCGTAGTCTCCTCCACGGCATTGATGGCGCTTGTTGAGGGCTCAGTGGGCACAGTGGGCACAGCGGGCACCTCGGGCACAGTGGGCACAGTGGGCTCTGTGAATTGTACATTGCCTAAATAAATAATAATAATAGTTGAAGTAATAATATTGAAGTGACATTGATTGTTAAATTGATAGTCACCGGACTTGGCAGTGCCCTTGAAACGTGTCAGGAAACGGCTGATGCTGCCCTTCTTAGCGGTGTCCTTGTTGGCCTCGTCTTCCAGCTCAATCACATCCTCGCCCTGCTCTTGGCCTGTGTTGGCCTTCTTACCAAGCTTAAAGAAGCGCTTCAGCGAATTGTTTTTCGGCTCGGACGTCTCGTTGTCCGTTGTTTGTATGTTTTCTGTCTCGTCAAGCGGTACATCCTGAAGATTTGACATTGTGCAGCCACTTGAATTTTTCGAATTTTTTTATATTTATACTCTGTTCGTTGACTTACGAAAAAGAAATGAGTCTGACTAAACAGTTAGCAACAGCCTTTCACCTTAAATCCAAAGCCTACTAGAGTCCTGCTGTTGGCGTTTGGAAATTTATATGTCTGCGGCTGCTTTTCAACCCGGCCAACATGTGTTAACAACGACATCGAAACTTGCCATGCTTTCAATGGATATGATTTTCAATTTTTTCCTTTTCGACACAATGCTGACCAATACAATTAACAATACCAACAGGAACCGATATCAATTCATTCAATATGTACCATACAATTCCCCTCGTTATTCTGTTAGCCCATTGTTCCAAATGTTCCCAGTCCGTTGTTTTTGTTGTTGTTTTGCCTTGCCCCACTTGTCCCTCTTCTGCCAGGAAGCACTGGCCAGTCGCCACTGGCCACCAACAAAGCTGTTCCGTGCTGCCTCTGTCGAAATCAATTGAAGAAGTGGCGATGCCTGCTGTCGACACTGCTCCGTATCGGTTGTTATTACGCTTGTACTACAAGTATTGTATGTAGTACATACATTAATTTATGTAGTTATTCTCTATACCAGCACCAGAACAATGGACAGTCGGCAACAGTGAATATTAATTTTTTGTTCTTGTTTGCTTTTTTTTAAAGGGGTGTTGAAAATTCAATTGGTTGCCCTTGTAAAGAATGCGGAGTATGTCAATACCTGTATTTCGAATTTGCTTTATCAACATTGCTACTGTGTGCTTAGTGATATATGAAATGGTAGCATTATGAACACAAAATGCAGCAGATAGCATTATGTATATTTACTTGAATTTACATCTGCAGAGTTAAGAGTCGGTCCACTTCGACCAACTTGCTTGAATTTACCTCCCTGGTAAATGATGCATTTCTATCGAAAATGCAAACTGACGTTATATATACTGACTTCAGTAAAGCATTTGACTCTGTTAACCATGATATATTGCTATATAAGCTTGATTGTTTAGGATTCCCTCCCTCATTTCTTTTATGGATTGCCACCTATTTGAAAGGTCGCACTCAAAGAGTATTGCTTAGGTCGACTACCTCGAAAACGGTTCACGTTACTTCTGGTGTACCTCAAGGTAGTCATCTTGGACCTTTATTGTTTACTCTTTTCATTAATGACCTGCCTTCGATTGTATCACACTCTCGTATTCTTATGTACGCAGATGATGTGAAACTTATTTTTTCGTACACCGATCCCTTGTGTCATACTCATCTGCAAGATGATTTGAACTCTATGCCAGCGCTGGTGTTCGGCCAATCAACTGCAGCTAAATTGTTCAAAATGTATGTTCATGACTTTTAGTCGGACTAGACCCTACTTAACCCACTTATACGATTGACAATGTTCCATTGCAACGTATCTTTACAGTTAAAGATCTTGGAGTCATTTTTGACAACAAGCTTAACTTTAATATGCATATGTCGACTATCACTAATGAGGCCAGAGGTGTACTTGGCTTTATTAAGCGTTGGTCGAAAGAATTTAACGATCCTTTCACCACAAAACTGCTATATGTTTCTTTAGTTCGTCCTATCCTTGAATACTGCTCATGTATTTGGTGTCCGCAGTACCAAAACTTCCAAGAGCGTATAGAATCCGTGCAGAAGCAATTTCTGCTCTTTGCCTTACGTGGACTTAACTGGGATCCCAATCTCCGTTTGCCATCGTATTCCAGTAGGCTGTTACTTATTAATCTTCCGTCGTTACTTAACCGTAGAACAACGCTTGGTGTTGTCTTCCTACACAAGTTAATTAACGGCGACATAGACTCTTCCTTTCTGTTAGCTCGCCTAAACTTTTTTGTGCCTGGTAGGCCAACAAGAAACTACGTCCCCTTGATTTTACCTTCATGCACGACTGATTACGCTTTGCACAATCCTCTTCGTGTTCTTTGCAAGGACTACAACAAAGTGTTCCATGTCATCTCGGTTGAGCTCTCTCTCCCACTAATCAAATCTTATATACTTTTGTATTTACGGGACACCTCTGCCCGTGTTTAGTTAAATCTATTTTCCCTTTTCTTTCTTTATTTCCCTCCTTTATTTTTCTTTATTCTCTCTCTATCTTCTATTTTTCACTTTATAAAATACTTTCTAATATATACTAACTCATTAACTACTAAACAAATTTTTATTGATTTTTGGTTTGATTGGGTTTTTCTGGGTTTCCCCAATCCTTGCAACAAATGTTGGACCAATGATTTAATTTTGCTATTGATATCCCCAGAGCCTAACGTAAATTTAACTTTATTTCTTTAATTTAATATATTTATGATTTTAAATTTTTTTTAAATTCTTGTATATACATTAAAATGTTTTATAATTTTATATAAATTCTTTTGTGTCGACTGTCAGTAGTCGACAATAAATAAATAAATAAATAAATAAATAATTTCCTTTAAAAAACGTGACATTTCTGTTTATTATAATCTGAACTGAAATGAAGTTGAGCAAAAGTGTGTAATATATGGAAATATTTCCGATCTTATAAATTATATATATTCTTGATCAGTATCAAAAGTTGAGTTAATCTAGTATGTCTGAATATCAGAGACTATAAGAGCTTGAGGCTTTGCATGTGGAATGTAAGCTCTCGTAGTCCCTGGTCAGATCAAGTTTATTTCATTTTATCGTTAGCTCCTCCCGTTCAAAAGTTATCGATAAATTTAGATATCAGACCATTGTTCTTTTTACCATAACTTAGAAGTTATAAAAGATAGAGGCACCAAATTTCGTATAGTCTCGAATTGCTTTATTTTTTACTTTATTTTATTCTGGATAAAATTAGTATCTAAAAATATAAGCAAACATATGGAAGATAATAAAACAAGACACATGCACATTTGTGATCGGGGAATAATCGGTAGTCATAACAGCTTTAAATTAAATTGTTCATTAAAGAATTGTAATGAATGTACAAGTGATTGAGTGTATTTACTGGTCAAAGCAAGTATATTTAATTTTATCGATAACTTTTCCCGTCCAAAGCCATAGAAGCTAGTAAAAAAAATTATGTTAGCAAAAAATCTTGTATTGATCAAAATTAATTTACCATTTTCAAAATATTAAGAAACAACTTTTCAAAAAAAATTCTTAAAACATTTGATAGTACGTTTATCTGAAGGGATCTGAAGGGAAGCTCTTTGCATCAAACGAGTTGTGATTTGATTTTTAGGTAACCTGCCAATTTAAAAATAAACTTTATGTAAACTTAACGCATTTATTTCATTCAACATTATTGCCCGTTTATGACTGTAATTCACAAAATTCGATTCAGCTGGAATTGCTGAGCTTTAAAGTTTATATTCAACTTAATGTTGGACGCGACTTCAAGGGCTCATAAAAAGCACAGCGGGAGATATCAATAAATCATCATCAGAAAAAACAGGGATATCCCTCGCCCGGCAGCATCTGTTAGCCAGCTAACGAGTTTTTCTCCCACACCAAAGAAAGTGTGAAAATGTCAGTGACAATGAGTTGCAGTTGCCGTTTGCCAGGATCTAACGGGTGTGAGGTTTGTGGTGGAGTATAATGCCAAACGGAAATGTTGTTTGTGGCATGGCGGCAAATTCATTGCCAACACATTCGTAAATACCAAATGCCCCATAACAAGAAGAACAGCTAACCAGGAACACAACAATAATAACAACACCCCCTCCTCCTGCCTCCCCCTGGGCTTACGCAGCAACAAAGGGCAGCAGCACAAGTGAAAACAATGCTTGCAGAAGCTGCAGCAGCAGCAGCAGCAGCAGCAGACCGCAAAATGTGTTGCATGCCCCCTGGCGCTGGTGTGGAAATGAAGTTGCTGGCTGGAGCTGGTTGCTGCCGCATCTGGCAAAAGGCACAACAGAGCACAGCACAGCACAGCACAGCAGACAATCGTCGCAGACAAAGGCAGCAAGTGCATTCATTCATTGGCAATAACAATCAAACTGCTGCTGGCACTTGGCTGCTGGAACCTTCCCAATCCTCCCAACCTGCCCCATCTCGCTGCTCGCATTTCTTGCAGCACATTTGCAATGCCATTCAACTTGTTTGTGCCGCCGACAACAACAACAAGCACAACTTACAAACTTGATATTTTGTTGTGTCCGTTTCGTCTAATTGTAATGCTTTGGATGTCATAAAGTACTCGTTCAGGGGCGCGTTTTCCTCATGTGGGAAAAGCAAACTTTAACCAGGCGCACTTGGATAAAGGTCATAAATTAATAAATTATGTTGCCCAACTGAACTGACAGTTCAATTTGGCACTACTTCAAATCCGCCTGCTATACGGCTTTATAAATGTTCAATATTAGCTCAGTACAAGTCTATTGACATATGTACATATAACCCTAGCGATAAAGAGTTCAATCGCTTTGGTTTATTGGCCCACAGGCAGCAACAACAAGAATGCTCAACTCTATTTAAAATAAATATATTCTGTTCAACGATAATAATTATCTGTCGTTGTGTGTTTAAAGCGCATTGATAACGCACTTTTTGTTATATCACACTTTCACTTTATGATTCGGTTTTCTTTTTTCATTATTGATTATTATTTGGGTATTGTATAAAAATTGTCAGAGTTTGTATAACAACACATATCTTAATAGAGAACATATCCGATATATGATAATAGCTTAATGCTACGGTTAGTTTAAGTTATATACATTTAATAGATCTTTTAATATGCGTTCTTTTATTATGTTTTCAGCATTATGTTTTCAGCAACAAATTAGTTAGATATATAAGATGTTAATATATATAATTATACTCTTTTCAAAGAAAATAGTATATTAAGTTTGTGCTGAAGTTTGTAACACATAGAAGGAATCGTCGGAGACCCCCAAAAGTTACTGCCAGTATGCTTAGAATGACAATACAAATTGATCTAGCCATGTCCGTCTGTCTGTCTGTCTGTATGTATGCAAACTAGTCCCTCAGTTTTTAAGCTATCGCGATAAAACTTTGCACATACACTTATTATTCAAAGGGACAGCACATTGCTCGGAAACAGCGGGATCGGACCACTATATCTTATAGCTACCATACAACTGGCAATGAATTAAATATTTTTAGAACAAAAAAAAATAAATGTTACGCAACAAAACGATTTTTTACAGCATATGAGATTTCAGAAAATTGCCTAAACGTTCCAAAAGAGAATCCTTCCCCACATGTTTTGGTTCTTTAAGTAACATTATACAAATTATAGTAAAATAAAAAAAACTATGTTCTAATCCTTTATTATTTTTCTCTTGCAGCTCACAGCTTTACGCCATCAATGCTGACAATAACTCCAGGAATTATGTTATTTACTGTAGTAAGTATAGCTGAGCTATATTTTACCGAAGTTTGCTTAATTATTTCTTTCTCTTTCAGCTCAATGTTCGCAACTTTAGCTAAGCGCACATTTAATTATTGTCTATTGTGGCGTCCACATATTTTGCAAAATCTTTATCAGCCCAAAACCATTCTGCTGAACGATTAGGACTATAAAATCTATATATACCTATATAATCAGTTAATTTTTGTTTTCCAATAGGTCGCCATCATCATAATCATCATTATCATCATCATCAACATCATTATCATCATCATCATCATCATCATCATCATCATCATCATCATCATCATCATCATCATCATCATCATCATCATCATCATCATCATCATCATCATCATCATCATCATCATCATCATCATCAACATCAACATCAACATTATCATCATAATCATCATCATCATCATCATCATCATCATCATCATCATCATCATCATCATCATCATCATCATCATCATCATCATCATCATCATCATCATCATCATTATCATCATCATCATCAACATCAACATCATCATCATCATCATCATCATCATCATCAACAACAACAACAACAAACACAACAACAACAACAAACACAACAATAACAACAAACACAACAATAACAACAAACACAAAACAACAATCAACTGACAAGAAAGCAGCAACATAAGTAAACTTAAAACATTGCTTTTTATATGAATATTGTAATATTAAATGCATTCTTAGGATAATACAAAATATACTATATTTATAGTTAAGAAAAATATAAATATTTATACACATTTGTTTAATAAATGAAGAAAATAAACGATTTATCAAAAATCAACGTTTTTTATTTGAATGTATTAGTTTAGAGCTGAGAGCCATGCTCAGAAGTTCTACTCAGGGTTATTTGCTCTTTTCCCTCAAGGTCAAGCAAAAATTAAAAACGAAAAATTCGTCGTCTATCTGCTGATTTCTGTGCGCCTGGTATTTTTATCAGAGAAACATACGAAACTTGCCTTTGCTCGAGACAAAAACGAACACTGACAACTGCACGCAGCTCCGCTCTGTGCTCTGGGATATTCTCTGTGAAAGGGAAATTCTCCCTCAAGGTCATGTAAAAATTAAAAACGAAAAATTCGTCGTCTATCTGCTGATTTCTGTGCGCCTGGTACTTCGACCAGAGAAACATACAAAATTTGACTTTGCTCGAGACAAAAACGAACACTGACAACTGCACACAGAAAATCTAAGCAAGCCCAGCTCTGAGTGTAGGGAAATGTTCTCTCAAAGGGAAATTCTCCCTCAAGGTCATGCTAAAATTAAAAATAGAAAAATCATCGTTCATCTGCTGACTTATGTGTGCCTGGTACTTTCTGACGAAAAATAGCATTTGGCAAAGCATATCTGCTGCTTCAGACACCCTAAAAATATGCAACAATGAAATTTACATCTCATTCAAGGTCGCGATAAAATTAAAACAGAAAAATCATCATCCATCTGCCTGATTCTGTGCGCCTGGTACTTTAAAAAGAAAAACAAAGTTTCTTGGTTTGTATTTTCATTTATTTAAAATGCACTATATAAGGTATATTTGTACAAAAAACAGAATTTATCAAAAAATAATTGTAATTATAAATGAAATGTAATATTTTATTTTTAAATACATTCTTATAATAAATTTTAATAAACGGAAATCAAACAAATACTTTTAAATTAACTAAGTAAATTATTTATTTGCTTGATGACATTAAAAATGGTGACGTTGTTGCTTCTGAGGAACTTCAAATTTTCCAGTATGTTTTGGTGAGTTTTTTTTTGTGGTTGTTCGTATAACATCATCTTGGTAGCCAGGCAATGGATCCGTTTCTAGATATGTCCTTGAAGATCAAATTGTATACCTGCAAAGAAAAATGGCAATTATTAGTCGGCCAGATCGGTTCACTATATCTTATAGCTGCCATACAACTCGAAGTCGGCTTTGGCCATAAATCCGATCTTTTCAAAGCTATCGCCTTAAATTTCCTTGTATTTATACTCTGATACCGAAGGTACTCATTATACTCTGATACCGAAGGTACTCATAGTATATTGGTTTTGTCGAATGTCCGTCAGGCCGTCCGTCTGTCCGTCTGTCTGTCTGGATGAACGCGCGTATTTCCGAAACGATATTAGATAGACTCTTGAAATCTTTTGCGTTATGATTATAGCTATCTGCTTCAGATCAAGTTTATTCCAAATTTATGCCACGCCCACTGGGAGGCTGGCAAATCGATAACATGTCGATACACCTCAAATCACAAATCGATTAAACGTGAATAACTCCCACAATTTTGAAGCTAGAGTAATCAAATTTGGTAGGTATATTGCTGGTGACCTCCCGAAAAAATTGGATCCTAGGTTAATCGGCCACGCCCATTATTACGCCCACCAGCCCCCCTCCAAAATTAATTTGAAATGCTTATATCTCCCGCAGTTTTAGAGCTAAAGTCACCATATTTGGAATATATATTACTGGTGACGTCCTCTACAGATTACAGAAACAAAATTTCGACCACGCCCACTCCCGCCCCCGTAATCGCGAAAATCGATATACATGAATGCACAATTCGATAACACGTGTATATTTCCCGCAATTTTGAAGCTAGAGTCCCCAAATTTGGAATTTAGACTAGGGCTGACCAGCCCAAAAGATTGCGTCCTGGATTTTCCGGCCACGCCCACTAGAACGCCCCCAGCCACCCCGCCCCCACGAAACACGGAAGCCTATATCTCGCACAGTTTAAGAGCTAGGGCCACCAAACTTTGAGGGTAGACTTCTGGCCAAGTCCTCTAAAGATCGAAAATAAAAAAATTTTGGGGCCACGCCCCGCCCGCCCCAAAAATCGCGAAAATGTATATCTTCCACAGTTTTAAAGCTAGAGTCACCAAAATTGGAGGATAGACTTATTGTCAGCCCCCCTAAAGATCGGCAAAAAATTTTGGGGCCCCGTGCCCTCCCGCCCCCAAAAATCGCGAAAATTTATATCTTTCACAGTTTCAGAGCTAGAGTCATTAAACTTGGAAGATAGAATTCTGGTCAGCCCCTCTAAATATCGGTAAAAAAAATTTGGGGCCACGCCCCCTCCCGCCCCCAAAAATTGCGAAAATGTATATCTTCCACAGTTTTAGAGCTAGAGTCAAGAAATTTGTAAGATAGACTTCTTGTCACTCCCTCTAAAGATCGGCCAAATTTTTTGGGGCCACGCCCCTTCCCGCCCCCAAAAATCGCGAAAGCTTATATCTTCCACAGTTTTAGAGCTAGAGTCACCAAAATTGGTAGATAGACTTCTGGTCACCCCCTCTTAAGATCGACCATGCCCCTCCCGTTCCCAAAAACTTGGAATGCCGATTTCGGGTCACCCAAACACCAGCAAAAATTTTCTGTTCACTTGCTTTCAGCTGTTCTTAAAATGGTATCAGAGTATTACGCAGTCGGCTCCGCCCGACTGCAACGTTCTCACTTGTTTTGTATTGTAATTTCAAATCGATTCAGTTATAATTAGCAAATATATGTATCGTTAAATATTTCGGTGGTGCAGTTGGCAGTGTGAAAATTGCCTAAAGGTTCGAAAAGAGTATAAGATCTTCGGCACGCCGAAGATAATCCTTTCCCACTTGTTTTTACTTAAAATTTGACATTTTGATTTGCTTTACGGATAATAGTTGTTGTTATAGACAGCTTTACAATATGTTTAGTACCGAATAATTGGTACTAAATTGTAAATATTTTCATTATTATTACTCTAATTTATAGTTATAGCTCCACATTATGAAATTAACAAGAAAATATCATTGACTACACCTTAGAGTGGCACTCGAACCCGGAAAGTTGATAACTACATAGCTTATATAACTTATCGACTTGCATTTCCTACAGTTCTGCATACTTAAAAGCCTTAACATTTAAGCAAATTGCTCTACATATGTATATCTGTTAGTTTGAGAGACATATACGAATATTATCGGTTACATTCTTACCCGTTTATCTGTTTATAAGAGTAATGCTTGAGAGCCGAGCCGTTGACAATAAGTCGCAGCTTGCCATCAAGTTAATCAATTACTACCGGCCACAATAAATTTAACCGTTGCCGGCGCCATCGAAGCTGTTGATATCGATATCGGGTGATGGAATCGAAAGAAACAGAGCGCCAGTAAACAGAATGTCAACAGTTTAATAAATAAAATCAGTCAGCACCACAACAGAACCAGACCTCAAAATGCGACTCGCAGCAGAGGAGCGCGACCGCAATTAAAAAAGCCGCAAGCACGAAGCGAAGTTAGCAAGTGCGCGAGCTTCACTCCGATTCAGATTTGGAGTCGGAGTCAGGAGTCAGGAGAGTCGGAGGCAGAGTCGGAGTCAGAGTCACTGCAAGGTTGCTGGCAACATATGTGGGCATGTCAGGCGAATCTTTGGCGTCGCAGCGACAGGAGCACAGATCAGAATCAGCGCGCTGTCGTTTTGATATTTGAGTCGGCTTGCAAAATATGATCGATTTATTATGCGACAAGGCGATGGCAGCAAACAGGCCCAGGCCCAGGCCCAGGCCCAGACCCAGGCCCAGGCCCAGCAGCAACATGGCCAACTTGCTTCTTCTGCTTCTGGCCCAGAGTATAGTATAGGCGACATTGATTTTCGCCAAGTAATGAGGCAACTCATTAATCATCTTTTAGTAGTGTGCATCGGCTGGGGGATTATGTTGCTGCTGGCCCCGCCCCCCCCCTGGCGGAATGCTGGCAACATGTTGCTGGCGGGAACAGCTGCGTCTCGAGCAACCTCTGTCTGCACATTGCCCCTGCCCCTGCCCCTGCCCCTGGCTCTCAGCTTGTTCTTTTCGCGCACATTGCTTGATTTTGTTAACCTTTTGACCATTTGAAGTTATTTTTGTATGCTTTACTGCCAATTTGGTGGTCATTGGCCATTCACTTGACTTGCGCCTGTTGCTTGTCGGCTGTCGTTGTCCGTTGTCTGCTGTTTGCTGCTTGCCAGTTGCCAGTTGCCAATTGCCAGTTGCCAATTGCCTGTTTGCTGCGGTTGCTCTTTTGGCACACAACGCACCATGTCTGACAGTTTGGCCGATTGCCTGGCCTCTGCCACTGTCTCTGTCTCTGTCTTTTACTCTGTCGCTGTCTCTGTCTCTGTCGTGCGTTGCCGTCGCGGTCGCGGTCATCTCCTGGCTTGTGGCACACACATGTGTCACTTTGTAGCGGCTTGGTGGAGTTTTCGGTACACTACAATCATTTTGCGTGTTTATACCCTGAACCCATTAAAAATGGGTAAAAGGGTATTATGGTTTTGTGCAAAAGTATGTAACAGGCATAAGGAAGCATCTCCGACCATATAAAGTATATATATTCTTGATCAGTATCAACAGCCGAGTCGATTTAGCCATGTCCGTCTGTCTGTCCGTCTGTCCGTCTGTCCGTCTGTCCGTCTGACCGTCTGTCCGTCTGTCCGTCTGTCCGTCTGTCTGTCTGTATGAACACACAGATATCAGAGACTACAAGAGCTAGAGACTTCATATTTGGAACATAAGTTCTCCTAATCCCGGGACAGATCAAGTTTATTTCATTTTATCGATAACTCATACCGTTTAAAAGTTATCGATAAATTTCGATTTCAGACTTGCGTTTTTGGGACATAACTTCAAAGTTATAAAAGATAGAGGCTCCAAACTTGGCATGTATAATCTCGAATAGCATACACATGTAACAAATATTTCACTTTTTGGATACCACCCCCAAACCCCCCAAAAGTTCGAAAAACGCATTTTTGAAGGTACGACCTTGTAATTTGGTTTGGTAACACATATTATCGACAATTGCTTGCCCCAAAAATTTCAATGAGATCGGACAATAAACATAGAAGTTATTTAAGATTTAACTTTCCATTGTGTGGGGCTCAGCGAAAAAGCAAGCTAACTGCTTAAACCGCTTGCACTGCTTATACTGCAGCATGTGTGTGCTTAGATTAGTATGAATGATTGTAAGGACTGGGTTCAGGGTATCTCGTAGTCGGGCACTCCCGACTACAGCACTCTTACTTGTTTTAACTTACAATTGGGCATACTAGTGACATTAATACAGTTTGTAGAATTAAACATTTAAATAAAACTTAAAGATTCACTTTTTAATTACGTATATACATAACTAAATGTAGTCTGTTACTGTAATCTGAGATCTTATGTATATTATATTATTATATGTAGTCTGTTACTGTAATCTGAGATCTTATGCATATTATAGAAAAGTGTTATACTTTGACTATGAACTGAAACTTATTAAATACGCACTCTATTCTTTAAATTTTAAGGCCTCAACTTTTATATGCATATCAATTCTTTTATTGTTATTTTTTATTTGGGTGCAGCTTAATTTCTTATTACAAGTGCTGCTTGTTTTTGAAAATTGCCGTTGTTTCATGATTTACCTGTGAGATTTCGTACAGGGTGCCGGCAAATGAAGCAGGTGATGGTGTTACCTGCACTTGTCTCGCACGGTTGGCCAACTTGTTAGCTGTAGTTGTTGTCGTTGTTGTTGTTGTTGTCGTTGTTGTTGTTGTTGTTGTTGTCTGTGGGGCCATTAGCCGTCGCTGCGAGGCACTCACAACACACACAAATCGCAATTCTAACAAAATTTCTTCATTTGGCTGGCTGAACTTGTAGCTTGTTTTGCAGTTGTTGGCAATTATTTATAGTTTCTGATGTATTCAATTTATTATGCAGATGTAGAAAGTTGCTAAATGCTTGATGTATGACTCTAACATATTGAATGCAATCATTTTGCATAATTTCTAAAAAAAACAAGTAAGAGTGTTCTAGTCGGGAGTGCCCGACTACGAGATACCCTGAACCCAGTCCTTACAATCATTCATATTAATCTAAACACACACATGCTGCAGTACAAGCAGTACAAGCAGTGCAAGCGGTCTAAGCAGTTAGCTTGCTTTTCGCTGAGCCCCACATAATGGAAAGTTAAATCTTAAATAACTTCTGTGTTTATCGTCCGATCTTATTGAAATTTTTGGGGCAAACAATTGTCAATAATATGTGTGACCAAACCAAATTGCAAGGTCGTACCTTCAAAAATGCGTTTTTTTAACTTTTGGGGTGTTTGGGGGGTGGTATCCAAAAAGTGAAAAATTTGTTCATGTGTATGCTATTCGAGATTATACATGTCAAATTAGGGGCCTCTAGCTCTTATAACTTGTAAGTTATATCCAAAAAACGATGGTCTGAAATCGAAATTTATCGATAACTTTTGAACGGGACGAGCTATCGATAAATTTTAATAAACTTGATCTGTCCCGGGATTAGGAGAACTTATGTTCCAAATATGAAGTCTCTAGCTCTTGTAGTCTCTGATATCTGTGTGTTCATACAGACAGACAGACGGACAGACGGACAGACGGACAGACGGTCAGACGGACAGACGGACAGACGGACAGACGGACAGACGGACAGACAGACGGACATGGCTAGATCGACTCGACTGTTGATACTGATCAATAATATATATACTTTATATGGTCGGAGATGCTTCCTTATGCCTGTTACATACTTTTGCACAACTTCATTATACCCTTTTTACCCATTTTTAATGGGTTCAGGGTATAACAACTTGACGGCAATGCATTTATGCACAGGCCGTGAAATTTTTGAGCACAGTCTGGAAATTCTGCATAATTGGATATAATATATGATGGAGTTTTGGCAGCTGCAAGTAAAGCTATGCATTTATTATGTATAATTAGCGGCATCCGGCTATTTAATTAGTTAAATAGTCTTTTGTTTTGGATTTAATAAAGAAATTATTAACTAAACTTGTTGTTTATGCAGTGCTAAGAAAATGAGTTAGAATCCCATGCTAATTTCATTTTTGTATTAACCTATTTTGAAAAATATTTTAATTCAAATTGCTTAAATCTACATAATATTTTCTTTTTAAATATACTTAAATACGAGGTCCTTTTTAAAATATTTATAATGTTGATTATAGCACTTAGTCTTGCGTAGCTATGATCTTTTATTTAAAGGAGGTTAGGTAATGCTTAAAATATAACTTGCCTACCTTATTATAAACTTCTCACGATTATCCAAGTCAACGGCTAACACTTGATTTATGCACAATTTGTCTGCTTAAGTCCTAAATCTAGACAGCTACACACTATCAATATCCGCTTAAAGTTCATCACACTTTGATTGGTAATTAATTACGGCCACTGCACAGAAGAAAACAAAAATACAGCACAGTTCGATCGGATCTGCAAGTAATTAAAAATAAATAACTAACCGAGACAACTTAATTTTGAAGGTTGCTGCAGCCGATCCACTGATCAACATGCAATTTTCCATGTATTCGAGTTTAAAGGCCAGCAAGCGAGGGGAAAAACGCAGCAAAAAAAAACTGTATCTTATTTATTAAAATGTTTAAAATGGGTTGGCGGTGCAGGAAAAAAAAGGTAGCCAGAAAAATATATTAAGCAAACAAGCGGCGCTGACAGGCAACATAGATCGCCAGGCGAGCCGAGGCTATTAGAAAGCGATTAGATAGCGATATAGATACCAGATACAGATACAGACATATGTAGATACACATACTCCTACCACACAGATACACGACACATGTACACATGTACAGATGTAGCCCACGAGCTAAGACAATGTCTGGACAGGCCGAACAATGGCAGCTAAACATGGCAAGTTAACAGTTTAATTTTGCCCCAGCGCCACTGAGACAAACAAAAAATGCCGCTACATGTTGCACAGCAGCAGCAGCAGGAGCAGGAGCATACGCTATGCGGATATTTGCTCTGTATCCGAGAGATACGTAACTAAAGCATTGAGAAAAAGTGCGCTCAATCTCAGGAAGAAACAAAAGCAAAGCTAACAAAACAAAAAACAGAAACCCAACTGCAGTTATCGCTCATTATGGATCTTGATCAATGTGCTGTTGTGTGAGGAACGCTATGGCCAATCGAAAATCGCTAACACAAAAACACTAAAAAACAAGTGTGGAAGGATTATCTTCGGCGTGCCGAAGATTTTATACTCTTTTCGAACCTATAGGCAATTTTCACTCTGCCAACTGCACCACTGAAATTTCATAAGCTGTAAAAAATCGTTTTGTCGCGTAACATTTTTTTTTTGTTCTAAAAATATTTAATTCATTGCCAGTTGTATAGCAGCTATAAGATATAGTGATCCGATCCGGCCGGCTCCAACCAATGTGATGTCTCTTTGAATAATAAGTATCTGTGCAATGTTTCATCACGATAGATTAAAAAACATGGGATATATGGCCAAAACCGACTTCGAGTTGTATGGCAGCTATAAGATATAGTGGTCCGATCTGGCCGGCTCCGACCAATGTTCTGTCCCCTGGAATAATAAGTGTCTGTGCAAAGTTTTATCGCGATAGCTCAAAAACTGAGGGACTAGTTTGCATACATACAGACAGACAGACAGACAGACAGACAGACAGACAGACAGACAGACAGACAGACAGACAGACGGACATGGCTAGATCAATTTGTATTGTCATTCTAAGCATACTGGCAGTAACTTTTGGGGGTCTCCGACGCTTCCTTCTATGCGTTACAAACTTCAGGACAAACTTAATATACTATTTTCTTCGAAAAGAGTATAATAAAAAGCCGCAAGCCACGCACAGGAGTCGAGCAGCAAACAAAGGAGCTGGCTCCCCTTCGGCCAGCCGACAAGTGTTGCTGCAACATGTTGCCAAAAAAAACAACAACAACAAAAAGGCCAAAAAACACAGCCAAAGGCAATGACCACAATGAAGCTAATGCTATCCAGCTTCCGCCTCGCATCCTTTTCAGGTAATTTTGCATGGCATAGAATTGGCCAACTTAAGCATTAGTAGGCTTGGAGCCACTTTTCAGAGCGCTACTATAAATAATAAAAAGTTCCATTCAATTAATAAATTAAATTAAAATTAAAAATATAAAGTTAAGTTATTAGTTCTAAGACTTGGTTCAACATTTGATGCAAGAATTTAGAAAAATATATAAAAATCCCAAACAAAGCAAAATTCATTGAAAAGTGTTTCAATATTTTCATAATTGGAAGTTAAAAAGCGAGTGAAAAACAAATATATTAGCAACATTTATCTTCATTCCCAAATAGGATATACCAAAAAATGTAGCCAATACAAACTGAATTGTGCAGCAGCGCATCAGGCAGCTCATATTTGCCCGCACTTTTACCCATTTCATTATAATAATAAAACATTTAATTAACGCACCATTTATGGCAAACTTCAAATCGATTGTCGATCCGCTCGTTTGTGGTGCGTGCAACATTGGGAACGATGAGAAAAACCAACCGACACAGCTGCGGTTTAGGCGGCATTATAGCTAAGACCACATGAAGAGCGAAGCAAAAAAAAACACACAAACACAAGATCTACAAAATAAGCCAAAAAAACCATAACCGCAAAAGTTGTTTTGCACTTTCTGAAGCTTTTTGCTTAAATGTTTCGATATGAACGATACACTTTCAGTGGCGGCGGCACAAAAATGACATTGAAACGAATTATTAGTAAGGCTGGACTGGAGATTGCTGCCGTTGTGGCTGAGAAGGCATGCAGGTCGAGATCTTAAGTTCGCAAGACTTTGCCATTGAAACTGTAGGCTGCCATGAGTAGGGCTGATCATAATGAGTATATGGTATTTATATGGTAAACACAATTGCTAATGGGAAATGGAAATCAAGCAGCAGCTAAAACACAACAACAAAGTAGCTTTCTATGTCAACTGCACACATCTAATACCCGATTTGGTGGCATTATGTGCCATATCCATACATATGCATATACGCACAACTTGTGAGCTGTCAAACGGAACAATAATAATTTCCAAGCAGCGGCAGAGTTGGCCAAAAATTGCAAATGCAAAGAGGCAAACTCTCCGATTTACCGTTACTGGTTTATAACCCATCAATTATATTGTAATGATGTCTGCTGCTGCTGCTGCTGCTATTGCTGCCGCATCTTCAGAAATCATGGCCAGAACAACAGCAGCAACTAGTTGGCAACGTGCTCATTATCAACGTCATCATTGGCGTGGCTGTGGCTGCAGTCGCATTAGAATGCCATCCCATTCAGCAAATGGACAGCAGTGCAAAAGGAAAACTACTTATTGCGCTGATGTTTAACGCAGCTTCTCTTTGCCACTCGCTGTTGCAGCTGCTTCTGTGGCTGTGGCTGTTGCTGCTGCTCATCCTCCAGCATTTGCATTCGAGTGTCCACTAGATGTCAATTAAGTGGGTTTTGGCACGGTTTGTTTTGCCGCTGGCCAAGTGCCCAGCACCCAGCAACCAGTTAACTGATCACTTCCACCTCCCACATCCCCCACGCCCACTCGTCGAGTTCTTGCGCTCCAACTGCGATTTTCACTCTGCCCATACAAATGCATAACATAATAGCAATAACAATAATGTGCACACAATGCGGCTGTCTGAAGTGGACACCCCGACAAGGTCTGGTCTGGTCTGGTTGGGCCCGATCTGTGCTCATGGTCATCATCTACATCATCTACGGCACATGTGTGAGCCTCTCCCAGCTAGTATTGGCGGCTCCCTTTGTCATTTGGCGTGACGCATGCGTAACGTTCGATTTGATTCAATTAATGGATGCGAATTGTGTGTACGTGGCTCCTATCTGGCGTACAGAGAGCCACATTTGAAGGCAGCAGCTGCTGTTCTCAAGCTGGCTGAGAGCAAAGTTGATGGATGCTGCTTGCTGGATGCACATGGATCCGCAGTTGAATGCAAATCTTCGAGTGTTGTGCAAACATGACTAGCTTGTGGGAAAATATGGGAAACCCTTTTTTAACGCATTCATGTATTTAATACAAAATTACACAATTCTCATTTGAAATTATATCAAATTTTGTAAAGGAATTTCAATTATATTAACAGTTATTAGTGTGCATGAAGATTGCTCAAATACAATTTAATAAATATAATAGCAAAATTAGCATATCTAACATTTTGTATTTGTATATGAGCCCTACAGTTGGTAATTGTCCTTAAGACTTACGTAACACACTTATTTCAATTCCAATTGCTTGCCTATTTGTAATACGCTGATATAACTTTCTAAAACAGAGCTTCAATACTACTCAAAATAGATGCTAACCCGTTTGCCTGGCTACGACTACTATGCATGTACTTATTTGAGTGCTTCTCAAGCACTTGAATAACTCAGAGTCATAAAGAGATCGCTGTGGCAAATAGCAGCAACCTCATCGATGTCAGTTGCGTTAAGCACAATTACTTTCAAATAAATTAAATGCTAACGACGACGAGTCGTTATTCGCATCGATTGCATCGATTGCGATTGCAACATTGATGCCAAAGTCTCGATTCGAAATCAATTAAAACTTTCATAATTAATCGTGCCTAATGAGAGTGTTGCCGCCAATTGAGTATGCAAATTGGTAACATCAGGTAATATCAATGTCTAGCGTTTAAGCAAACGGGCAACAGTCAATGATTGCCACGATGCAACTTTCATTTCATGTAATCGAAATCGTTTTAATTGCAAAAGAGCACTTGAGTCACAAACTATGCGAATGCAATAGAAACAGACACAGAAACAGAAACAGAAACTAAACTCAAAATCACAATCACAATCACAATCATTTAGCAGCTTTTTATGCACATGAGCGATTGCAAGTGCATCGTTATTATTATCATTATGATCATCTCATATTTGAGCAGCACATGCATCATGCACAACAAGGCTAAAATTGTTAATTGTTGGCAAAGCCAACTGCAATTGGTATTATTATGCACTACAGTCAACACAACAATAAAAACCACCACTTGCAGCTGTTGGCGTTTATTGCTGGCATCATCATCTAAACAGCTAGCTGAAAATTATAAATAATTGCGCACTTGACAAACAAAAGCTAAGAACGCAAAAAACACAAATGAGTAGCAACAAATATTGTGATTATGAGCTGTTAGTTTTGATGAAGCAAAAGGCGGGTTTCCAATTCGTGATCAATGGTGATATAATAAATATACATAGTACTAGTACAAAAGTCTTAGTACAAAGTCTATCAAATGATTTAGCATACAATAGCATTCCACAAAACTCATTTCTAATCAGCAAATTCAAATATTTTGTATATAATATGTCCACTAATAGATATGAAATTCTGGTTTTCTTAAAAAAGTGGAATATCTATCAACTATTGAATTGTTAAAAAGCTTCAAGTAAATTGTGAGAGCTTTAACTTTAATCATAATATTTACGATTGCGTTTGCAAAACAACTATAAAATCTTATAAAAAATCTATTTCAATTTCTAGATCGATAATCTAGTAAAAATATTGATATACATCCAAACTATTATACATTTGAAAAATAATCACAAATAAAATTAAGTTTTCAACCTCATATTTGATTATTAATAAATTATGTTTTTCGCCTATCTTGTTGGGAAATGTGGCACATCTGAGCGCCTTTCATTTGGCTTTTGCCAACTCATCTTCTCAGCTCATTTTATTCTTTTGCCCAGACCTCCGCTAAGTTCAAGTCTAAAGTGTTGTTTTGAAGTAATTTGCAAAAATATTTCACATTGCTTTTGGTCTCCTGGCAGCTGAGTTGCGGCTGCCACAACGGCAACAATTGCACATGTGCGATCACAATAGCGTGACTTTGTTGTTTGATCGTCGAGGAACAGAAGAAAATGCTGGAAAAGTAAAGTGAAGGTTGCCCAGCCGGCGAGATGGGAAAAGCTGAAAAGCTGAAACGCTGAAACCACGATGACAACGTTGACAAGCGACAACCAACAACAACATCGTTGGTGGGGCACAACAATTAATGCTCTAATAAAGCCACAGACAACATGCAGCAAGCAGGCAGAGACTGAAGCTGCCACTGTGGCAGATGCAGCCTCAGCTTGCCTCAGTCGCCGAGTGCAGTTCCGTTAATAATGTTGTCAAAACGCGATGCGTTGATAAGCGCTCTCGTTTTGACGCTCGTTTATGTGGGCGTGGCAGGCGCTGATGAGCGACGCGATTTTGTGACAATGGGCGAGAGGAAAAGTGGGCGTGGCAGCGCCATTGGGGCGCCACAGCGATCAGGTGGCATGTCCATCGAGGGAGTTGGCTTTCACTACACGCTGCGCTACCAGCCGGGCAAGCGACCACAGAAATTCGCCCAGGCGCCCGAGGAGCAGGAGATGACCATGGCGCCGCCGGAAATGCCAGCGCCGACAGATCCAGCGCCCACGGAGCCCGATGAGCCCGAGCCGACAATTCCAATGCGTGTTACTTCCGTGGAACCGCCGCCAGAACTGCCTGGAACGCCACCACCCATCGATATGATGCCCACACCGGGCGGGCCCGAAATGATGCCGAGTCCGAGTCCGAGTTCTGGTCCGGGTGCGGGTCCCAGTGCAATGCCAACGCAACGACCTTCAGTGCTGCCCACCCCCTCCAGCACCCGCACATCCATTATGCGGCCACAGACCTTCTCCGGCAAATTGGCCCACAAGCTGAAGCAGCTGATCTATGGCTCGCCGATCGAGGCGAATCTCATACTGAAGCAGCCGAGCGCACCCAAATCGAAGGGCAAAGGCTTCCTCAGTCTCTTCGAGGTGATCAGGTTTCCCAATACCAAGTGCAACGTCTCCTTGGGCGACATACGCACCATGGAGGGCACCTGCTATCACGAGTTCGAGTGCAAGAGTTCGGGTGGCATACCCACCGAAAGCTGTGCCGAGGGTGTCGGTGTCTGTTGCATCTGTGCGTATGTCGATCGATCGAATGTGTCAAGTGTGTCAAGCTAACTGCTAACTGCTAACTGCTTTCCCTTTCAGTTGTTAACGGCTGCGGTGATGTTACCAGCCAGCAGACCGTATACTTCGAGAGTCCCAACTATCCGCAAGTGGTGCGCGAAATGATGATCTGTGTGCTGATCGTAAATGTGAGGAAAGGTGTGCAGCAGCTGCGTCTGGATTTTCAAATGTTTGAGGTACTCAAATAGCTATCGAATACACATAGTAAGGAGAGTTAAACAATCATCTCCAATCCATATACATATGAATTCAGAATCAGGCTGAAGAGAAGTCGTCTTTCCGTATTACTTCTTGTATGAAAAACTATATTGCTTATAAAGATATCTTAACGAACTTAATCTACAACGATCTTTCTTATGCTTTAAACCTTTTTAAAAGTGGTTTAGGCTTAAGGATAACAACTCATCATTATTTTTCTCATATCTCTGCATTCTTATATATTATAAACGACATTTAACTATAAACTTTCGTTAATATTTTTAGCTCAGTCGCCCCACAAATGGCGATTGCATTGATGATCAGTTCATCATATCTGGACATAATACTAATTTTCACATACCCATACTCTGTGGCATTAATACGGGTCAACATAGTGAGTACTGATCAGCATAAAGCTGCTTTTAGAGATGACCTACTTTTAATTTGTAGTTTATGTGCACGTCGGAGACTCGACTGAGACCAAGGTGTATCTATCGGTGTTTGTGAAGTTCTCAACCGGTGGACGATCCTTTAATATCAAGATCAGTCAAGTGGAAGATGATCTCGCTCCTGATAATTGCCTGCAATATTTCAGCGAAGGTGAGGGTATAATCAAGTCCTTCAACTACGATGTGGACGGCAGCATTGTGAATAATCGCGAGGCTACTTACCTGGTAAGTACAACGATCTAGAAATTTGTAAGTGTGTCTTATAGTGTACACAGTGAAAAACGAAACTAATATCAATAATATAATATTTAAAACGCGTTTCAAGTGAAGAGCGCGTAAAAAATTCATAAACATTGAAGTACTAGTCAAAAGAAACGGAAACAACTACATTTTTAATATTTTTTTTTATAATCAAAACTAAAGTTTAGTTAAAATTACAAAAATCTATTTTTATTTTCAGCTATCCTTTTTTAAAATGTTGGATTCAAGAACTTACAAATCCGATTTATAATCTTCCATTTGAAAATGTAAAGTCTTGAATCAACAGTAACAAATTATTTTTTGAAATTACTTTTTGTTTTTCTCTGTGTACCATCCGCAGAACAATATGAACTATGCAGTTTGCTTGGCACGCTCCAAAAATGTGTGTAGCATAAGATACAATACGGAACAACTTGGCGGTGATCAGGCCGACTTCCAGATCATCAACAAGGATGAGGGTAGGCGAGCAAGAGTCTGCTATAGTCATATCCCAAAATATCTAGAGCTGACTCCAACTTCTCACAGCCGACAATGATCTGGTGGCCGATGGGCAGGCAGGCGCTGGCATCTTCAACTGCCCGGACGACTTCATAGCGATCAATTCGGTGCGGCTGTGCGGCGATCGGATGAACGATGGCACCGAGAACGAGGATTTCACCATGCATGCTACAGTGAGGGACACAGCCGCCGGTCCCATTGTGCTGCCCTTTCGCACCGATGCCGAATATGTGGGTCGCGGCTTTCGTCTGCTCTACAGGCAGGAGTTGTGTGTCTGACATGGATGCAGTTTGGCCATGCTTAGCTTTACTGTTGCTATTGCTATTGCTATTGCTGTTACTGTTACTGCTTGATAGGCAGCATATGCCGTTGTTTGCATTAAAGTTTGGAATATGTTACGCTTCAGTCCGACTCCGACTACGAATCTCGAATCGACTGCAGGGCCTCTGCTATGGGTTGCTATGGGAAAAACTTGACATGCAGCCAGCGACCATTTCCGTTCCCAGTGTTAGCCGTGTTAATGTGTTTTATGTATTTCAGCGTTTTGGTGGCTTAGTTTTGGCGCCGCCCACCAACCAGCCAACTGGGCGGTCTGCAAGTTCGTAGTTCACAGTGCTGCGCGTTGGTGTCGGTTGACAGGTTTATTTCCAGATAGATATTCATATCTCGCCTTTTGCCGCAACTATGACGAAATCTATAACTTGCCGCATCGTCGTCGTAGTTGAAGTTGAAGTCGAAGTCGAAGTCGTCGTTGCCATCGTGTTTCTATGGTTTCTATGCTTAAATTTGTAATAAATTTGATTTTTTCCTTTCGATTGCGAATTTTCATTGTTCCTTTTGGCCGTCGTTTGATAAAGTCACAATTAACCCACGCCTTTTTCGTAGCGGTACTCTTACATATATTTGCATATCATTTTGATTGTTTGGATCGCTGTCTGCGCCGCTGACATGGTGATGACTAAAGAGTGCAGCACCACCATCCATACAACAACAACAACAACAACAACACCAACAACACCAACAACTACCACAACGACAACACCAACAACAACAGCAACACTAGCAATCATAAAACAGACAACAACAAATATTGCATGCAAACGGTTTGAAGTTTGTCATCAAATGGCGTCTAAAGCTTTGGAGGCGCTAGGCGGCACTATGGTAAAACTATGTATATTATTATGTATAATTATTATATTTTAAGAACGGATCTTTGTCGACGCCTATAAGGTTATTGGTGCCGACGGTCGTTTATTAAATATATAGAATTCTAACCTTTTACTGACTTATTTAAATAATGCCATTATCAGTTTTTAGCGTCAATTTTCGTAAGTTTTTTTACCTGATGGTTCAACTTTATGAAACTGGTGAAACTTAAAATGATTTATTTTTTGAGCACAGTGTTTGCTTAATATTTTTTTTCCAGACAGTCTGAGTCAAACATTTTTACCAATTTGACAACCATAGGATGGTGAATTATTTTTAAAGAATGGTTATATCTTATAGTTTTTTAATGAATTCAAATTTTAACAGTTTGATGACACAAAATTCCCCTTTTCCCCAAGAAGAAAAAAATAAACTCCTCTGACTAAACAAAAATAACAACTATTTTCAAAATTATTGCAATTGCTCTTAATTTGTTGTCTCTTTTTAATGATATAATTGAATAAGCTGCAAAGCTTATATTTTACTGCATTTTTCGACATTTCTTTCCATAGTGCATAAGGCGCCGCGACTCTAGCATAAATAAATAAAACCGTAAAGTCGAAAAGTATAAAATAAAAATCCCTTCAGGGCGTAACGTGCACTACATTAGAAATTGAAAATCCACCGACACCGCCGACGACGACGACGACGACGACGACATCGAAATCGCTTTAGACCTGGCCAAAAAGGAAAACATGAGAATCTTTTGCCATGCAATGCAAAGTCGTTGGCCACAAATCCAAAAAGCGCCGCTTGATGGAAATTAGAAATACAGTACCCACAGAAAAAAAAAATGAAAAATCAAAGCCATAGCTCTTTAGTCAATTTCGAGGAGAGGTTTCTTTCAGTCGACTGACTGAGGGGCGCTGAGCTCCACCAGAGCGTGCATGGCGACGCCTTTTGTCACAGTTGCGACTCGTCGGAGTGTTGAACAACGCTGTTGGGGGTGTTGTGCTACAGCGATAGCGATAGCGCGATCTGTGGCAACATTTGAGGCATTTGCATAAGTTAATCAATTCGCAATGAGGCAAAAGGTGAAAACTATGGAATTGCCAACTTTTCAGATCGCAATCGCACCGTTAACTGTCAGCAATCAAGCCAAATGAATGTGCAAAATGGCCGTCGAATGGCAATCGCTTCATGTCTTTTAATTGTCAACACTCCCCCCACCTTCTCAACAACAACAACAACAACAACAACAACAACAACGAAGATAATGGAGGCCGACAACGGAAACAATATGCCCAAGACAATCGCCGCTGGCGGTCAGCTGAAGTCATTTCAGGCGGCATACCAGAGATCACAATCGCAACAACAGCAACAACAACAACAACTGCCACACAAACAACAGCAATGCTAAAACGTTAAACGGAAAAATGCCAATAAATTTTTGACAAGACATTATACAAATGCTAACTTTATTAAGCGAGACCACCGCATGGATTTTAATTGCCAGGCTATTGATTTAAAATACAGCTAAAAGCTGCAGCCAACTTGTTTTCGGCTTAATAAAGCGATCAGCTGGGCGATCACTAGCCTGATCAGTTGTACATATATAGAGATGGGAGATCAGGACACGATACACGAGCAACTCTACAGTCTGAATATATAAATTTCTTTGCTAATTACAAATCTGATGACTGAACACAAATGTGTATCTTACTAAATACTTGGCTTATATATTTTCTTATAATTGAAATGAGTACATTTATATTTGAAATCGTGCCTGTTCGTGTCACGATAAGCGCCCAACCTCAGCAGTGTGTAATCACCTATAAAGTTGTTGTTGATGTTTATCTTTCGGGCATCTAATGTAGCAATTTTCATACCTGTTGCATTTTTTTGCTGATCGTCTGCAAATGATTTTTGTTGTTCGCTTGGCAGTGGATCATTCGGACCCGAGCTCGACTTCAGATGGGTCTTTAAACGGCATGGGGCTGCCTATTTGCATTGCCTGCCACTTTGGTGTTTCCTGTTCGGTGTTTGGCTATAAAATGAAACCAGACAATCGTAATTCAAAATAATTAGTCATTGCTAAATCATGAAATGTCTTGACTGGAAATTTCAATTGCGATGAAATGGGAAGACGATGGGATTGGCAGTTGATTAAACGGTTTGATGACACACTTGGAAAAAGTGAAGGCTGGACATTTAACGATACTTTTCAAAAGCGTAAGAAATGTTAATTACAATTATTACAAAAAGGCATGGCAAACTGATTCTTGGTTGCTTACTTACTAGTTTAATTTGCCATTTGGGATTCGATGGGTTGACCAGTACAGTAAAATCTCTCTATGTAATCACAAAAGAAATGCGTAAGTCCCGTTTAAGACTCAGCATGTTAGCCCTTATAAACGATAGCAGGACGATGGCGATATAAGCTATTGGTTATCGATAGTTAGCAATTAAGTATCGCACGATGTCAAACAGTGTTGCTCAACTTAAAAAATTTAGGATGAATAATAATAAAGACTATTACATGTAACGGCTCCTACACATGCGTCCCGAAAAAGTATTTTTCTCAAATTCATTGATTTAATTTGTTATCAATTATTTAATAGACATTATTGTGTAAACTGTGTACATATATAATGTAACCCCTAGTTGTGTGTTAAGCACAACGATCCCCTTTAATAGCCAGCTTGACAAAATAGCCGATGGCTGACACCTGATCCCCCAGGGCCAGAGCATTGGCAAGCGCCTGGGAAATTTGCTAGGCTGTACTATATGTAAGTCGGAGTTGGCATACCGTGGAAAGATATACGAAGTAAGCAATTGGCAGCAACGCCATCAAGCAGCGATTTTATGATTCACGCTTGCATTAAAACCTCATCAAACTGGGGTAACCAATCGGGCTAAGGTCTATGAAACAAAAGGCAAAAGCTTAACTACCAAGTAGTAAGAAATGTTGGAAGCCTGTGGAGATGTGCGAAGAGGGACTGGAACTGGAACTGGGACTGTGACTGGGACTGGGACGGAGTGACCATGTGTTAGTCGGCTGAATACAAAACGAGGGTCTAAGCGCAACTTCACGCCGTAATTAAACTGTCTTTGGTTGTGTTGTACAAGCGTTCAAGCATTAAGCCGTCCAAAATTCAACCAGTGCTATTTAAAGTTTCATTTATTTCACATATTTGCACCTTTCATTCCAAAATGTGTGTGTGTGTGTGTGTGTATTACACACATTTGTCGATTTTCACACTATTTTCTACAAATTTAACGATTCTGTTCGACTCAGGGCGATGCTGTGATTTTAACTGCCGAACTTTTAGCACTCTTTTGGTGTCCGAGCGGTCTTATTGCTTACCTATTATTTGCATGTGCAGAAAATAAATCGAGTCAGCTAAACGTAGCTTGCTCGACTGCCCAATGCCCTGTACCAAGATCTTAAGCACCAATGAAGTGATGGCGACTTTAAAAATACTTTCCACAGGAAAATAGTTTCGATAACATCTGTTATTTTACAGGGTATACAAAGTCAAAGTGCTTGTCGCTGTTCGATTTACAATGGGAATAAGCACATGAGAGACTTTTATGCCCTACTCTAGAAAGGCTTGGTCAGGGCATTGTTTTATGCTTGACTTATTTGAAAAATTGCAAATATTTTAGAGCCGAAGTGGTAGTTGAAGCTGCCTACTCATATGCATATATTCTGAGAAATTTAACTAGTTGTACAAGAATAAAATTATTTGAATGTGTAGGCAGACGAGTAATAAGTATAATCTCAGAGAGTATTCCGTCTTATGAATTAACTTGTTTAGTGTCATTTAAATAATGTATATATATGTATACAAGGAAATGACTCTTGTGTTCTATTTTAAGCTTACCAAATATATCATAAATTCAACTGAAAACGAAGATGGTAAGAAAAGAAATAAATAAATATATATATATAGAATATCCAGATATATAGTTGGAAGGTTTTGTTTATATTGACAAAATTCTAATAACTTTCGACATATCAATCTTTATTTACTTTAGTAACGCTTACAAAATATTCGTTAATACTAATATAGTTATTGTAGAATTCTAACGAAATACGAATTATATTAATAGTCTCTTCAGTTGCTGCTCGTTTAAAACCAAGTCTGCTCATAATCGGTCTTAATCGTTGCCTTTTAAATGACTTGAGTAGCCCTCGTATACTCACATGTGCTCAACTCACGCACACACACACACACACACACGCACATGCGTTAATCACACACTCTTCTATGCATTCATCAAAATATCAACACTCAGCCAAAAAAGGAGCCTTTCGAAAATTTGCTTGTTGCCTGGGCGCCAGAATGCATTGCATGTAAGAGATCTTAGCCAAGTGGCAGCGAGACGAGAATGGAGCGATAACAGGCCGGCTGGCATGAACAAGAGGCAACTGGGTGAAAATGAAGAGGAAGTGGGCACTGGCTATGGCACTGGCTATGGCTATGGCTGTGTCTGAGTCTGTGGCACTGATGGCACAAAAAGAGGCGCATAAATCGCGTGAAAAATGTGAAAGAAAAAAGCATTTTGACACCAAAGCAAAAGGTGGCTGTTAACTGGCAGTGCGTTAAAACACGTTGACTAGATGATGATTATGAATATGAAAAATTAATGATAGTCACAGCATGGCAACAGTTGCACGCACACACAGCGTACGATGCGAGTGCGCAGATTAAGTATACGCAACGTTGGCCGCCTGGCCAACTAGGCTTGTCAGCGTCAATTTCGCAGCGCTTATCCGTTAGTTATACACAAACAGAAAGAGAGAGAGAGACTGCGAGAGAGAGAGAGACTGATAGAGAAGGCAAGTGGCTTTCCACTCTCGGTATTTTTAATTTTTATTACTCGCAGCATTTGTCTGATTTTTGCATTCAGTTATGGCTGTTCGTTTGCATTTCTCTCCTTCGGTGTCTCGGCTTCTCGGTTTCTGGCTAAGTCGCTGCGTGCATTTTTCATCGGCTCAGTAGCCGGGTCACTTGCAAAACTTTCTATCTTTCTGTCTTCGGCCTCTGGCGGCCAGCTCCATCTTCTGGCTATCAACTTCAAACTTGACTTTCAGCCTAATCGCCCATCTGCCGTTTGCGGTCATGCGCTTAAAGATGCGCCAAGTGTCACAGTCCCAACTCCAGCTCCAGCTCCAGCTCCAGTCTCAGTCCCAGTCCAACTCTAAACCCCACTGCCAGCCTGTGTTCAATGTGCGTGTGCCTGCTCTTCTGCCTCTGTCTTGACTGGCTGAGATTAGCGGAAAGCGCTGGCAAGTTGCGTTTAAAAGCCGCACATTTATTTAATTTGTATTTCGTTTATTTATTGCATTTTACTTTGGCTTTGCCTCTGACATCGCATTTAGTAGAGTCGCTTTGGAGTTGCCGTTTTCCGTTTGAGATTATGCAACTCCACAGTTAATTAGTAATTAAAACTTGACCATTAACGGCGAATGCTTTTTTAAATGCATTAAGTTGAGAATAGTTTTGATAAGCGCGTAAATAAACGCATTTACAAATAACTTGGTGTAATGAAGTAGACAAAACCTTTAACTTGTTGGTAATAATCCTATATGTAGTACTGTATGATATATGTATCACAGTAAAACCCTAAAGTCTACTACACTGCATGTGTTAGAGTATTTACAAATTAGCAGATCTAAAAACTAAAGAAAATCGATTAAATATTTGTCCAAATTTGACAACCGTAGGACATAAAACGATGGACTCGATTTAATTCCTTAGAATACAGTTACACCATCCGATAAGCCGGTTTTGTATAGGGCTTATTTTATATTATACAAATATGAATGCCAATCATTTGTCACATCAAGATCAAATTTTGTATGATAGCTACTTGTTGTGTAAGAAGCTAAATTGTTTCTGGACGCATATAAAAAGAATACTTTAAGAAATGTTATAAAAAAGTTCCCCCTCTTGTTATAATTTGCTTATGACTGAAAACATTTCAGCAACTTTAATAAAATATTATCCAATACATACATTTATAAATGCAAAATATGTAAAAATTACAAAAATATTTTGCTACACTGCAGTAAACGATTCATTTATTGAACAAATTCCATTTTTAATTCAATGCTAATTTGAAAAATTAATTAATTTATTATTACAAAAATAGATTTAATCCGCTTTTAGATTTAATGCTGTTTTACACACAGTATTATTCTGAATGATTAGCAGTACAAAGATTAAGTCATGATGCATTCATTGCGAAGGCATTTTAATATCCGAGCTGTTGACGAGTTTTCAGATGCAAAGTTAACTTTGCGAGTACTTAAAGTCGACTTGTTAGACAGCACCCAAGCACCGACTTTTAAGAAGTACGCGATGCTTAACTAACAACAGCGTCATCTTCAGCTGCGGCTGCGCCCCAGAGTTATTTTTGCTGTTTATACTCTGCTATTGGAGGTAGCAGAGTATATTGAGTTTGTACGTTGTTCGTCTGGCTAAAACAGGTCTGAGACTTGGAATATGTATAACCAATGAATCTCTGTGAAAAACTAGCATTCTAGAGTGATAAAATGTTGTAAGTGGATTACTGCTAAATTATTTAAAAGATCGAACGAACATTGTCTTAACATACGCATCTAGTAAAAAAACCTGATGAATCCTTGTGAAAAACTAGAATTCTAGAGTGATTCAATTTTGTAAGTGGATTACTGCTATATTACTTAAAAGATCAAACGAACATAGTCTCAGCACACGCTATCAGCTGTTATTATGCTGGCAGCAGAGTATTACGCAGTCGGACTTAACCCACTTCATGTTCTGACTTGTGTTGCTTTTTAGGTGTTGTTGGTGTAGTCATCGTCGTGGTTAGCGATGCTCGTAAAACATGTTTTTTCAATTAAAAATCTACGAAATGCAACAGGCCGCAAGCACAGCGACAACAGCAACAGCAACAACAACAACAGCAGCAACAACAGCAGCAACAACATATGCTTCTCTAAGTTTTCATATTGTTCAATGTAAGATGGCAGAGCCAGAGTCGTTGCTGGTGTCGGTGCCGGAGGCTAAGGCTCAGTTGAGGCAGTTAGTCAACTTGGTTAGTTAGTCACTGGTGTCTGCTGCCTGGCCCTTGCGCTTTGTCAGCATCATCATGAAGAAGATGCTGATGATGATGATGATGATGATGATGCTCACCTCCTGGTGGGTATGGCGAGCGTGTGACTTTATGTGGCAATTGTTAATATGACAAATTAATTTGTTACCCGGATTTGCCATTGCACCTCGAGAGAGAGAGAGAGATCTGTAAATGGATATGGCGTATTTGTGGCCGTTTAATTGTAGAAAGGACTCAGGCAGATAATTGGCATAATTAAAGTGAGCAACGACGTGATACTGATGTATATATTAACTGTTATTAATGTGTAATCTGTATATGGCAAACTAATCTCAACTTGTTTTAAATGTTACAAGAATACATCTCTAAAGAGCAATTTCTAACTATTTTGCGTATATTTGTTTGCTGATATATTATATTAAGACGTTCGAGCGAGATAATCAAAATATTAAGAAATATGAACAAATTTAATTTGTCTGCAGTTTCAAAGACCAAAAAATGTTTGGGGTGAACAATGCTGCTTCCTCTGCTTAGCCATAATCCTGTTCCATATTACTGTCTTTATGGCATTATAAGTTGCATCTATCATACTTAAGACACTCGATCGAATAAATCGACTAGTTGTTCAGTTGAAAGTATCGTAAATTCACTTAAACAATTATGGGTGGTATGCTTAAAGTAACTAATACGCACAAGGCAGCTATAAACAAATAACAATTATGGCTGCACTGCATCAAAATCTGCCGTTAGGCGCTCCGGCAAAAACAAAAACAAAAACCAAAAGATAAACTTATCGCCAACGTAAAAGCTGCCAGGCAATAAATTTTCCTTATGTGCCCAAGCCGCGTGTGGCAATAATTTTCGCACACACAGAGAGCTGAGCTACCAAAAAGACACAACAGCAGCAAACAATGCACTGGCTACAGAAACAAAACAAAAAACAAAGAGAAAAACAAGTGGGAAAGGATTATCTTCGGCGTGCCGAAGATTTTATACTCTTTTAAAACCTTTGGACAATTTTCACTCTGCCAACTGCAAAAAATGTTCTATTGAAATATTAAATTTATTTCCAATTGTATGGCAGCTATAAGATATAGTGGTCCGATCCGGCTGGCTTCGATCAATGTGATGTATGTTTGAATAATAAGTATATGTGCAGAGTTTCATCGCGATAGCTTTGAAAACATGGAATTTATGGTCAAAACCGACTTTCAATTGTATGGCAGCTATAAGATATAATGGTCCGATCCGGCCGGTTCCGACCAATGTGCTGTCCCTTTAAATAATAAGTCTCTGTGCAAAGTGTGATCACGATAGCTCAAAAACTGAGGGACTAGTTTGCATACATACAGACAGACAGACGGACAGACGGACATGGCTAGATCAATTTGTTTTGTCATTCTAAGCATTCTAAGCGACGCTACCTTCTATGCATTACAAGCTTCAGCACAAAGTGAATATACTATTTTCTTCGAAAAGAGTATAACGAGAAAAAAAGGAAAAAGAAATATGAGATGCGGACTGGGGCTGAGAGCGAAACGAAGCCGCCGCCATCCGCGCCCATCAGAAACACAAGACCAAGTGACGGTGCCACCAATTGCTTTCAATCAAACACAAACTCTGTCATCGATCATTCAGCCTGTGTCCTGACTCCATGACTGCCTCACTGCCTGACTCTGCCTGACTCTGGCTGACTCTGGCTGACTATCGTCAATGTCGGGCTGGACTTGGCTCCTTTGGGGCCAATAAAGCGAGCCGCAGCCGCAGCCGCAGCCAGTTGCGGGATGGCAGCGTGATGACAATTTGATTTGCATGCATTGCAAGTGCAATTATTATGGCAAAGGTGACCAGCAAAGGCAGCCTGGCTCGCCCCGGCTCACAACAAGAGCAGAGCTAACTCCGTCCATTCGATGTCATCCCTCCTCCCTCCGCCCTCCTCCCGCTCCGCTCCGCTCCGTTCCGTTCCGCCTGGCAGTCAGTCGGGTCAAAACTGGCTTCGACGGCTATTTTGCATAAATGTCATTATTGTTGCCGCTGGCTCTCCAGACCGCCGCTATCTCAAACTGATTGACAGTTGAATTGAAAAGTTTGGCGACATTTTTCCTTATTTGATTTGTTGTTGCTGTTGCTGATGCAGTTGCTGCTGCTGCTGCTGCTGCAGTTGCTGCTGTTGCTGTTGCCGCCGTTGCCAGCGACTCGCTGCAGTTATGCAGAAATTGGTGAAAATGTTTTCTGGCACTTTGCTTTGAGCCCAGAGCTCTTGTAGTATATAGTTCATAACTTTTCTCCATTGCGACGGCTTTTCGCTGTTGCGCGTCATGTTGCCAAATGTATTTTGGTTAATTAATGCTTCCGCTTGTTCAGCTTGTTGTCGCCAAGTGTGACAACCTGTGTTTCCTATCGTATCTCTCAAGTGAATAAGTTGCGTTGACTTGCAAGGATATGCTGCAGTTCAAATTATGCATTAGATGATCAACAAAATTTCAATACTTTTTTAATAAGCAAACTCTTAACTTCAAAATTCATTGTGCTTCATAATAGTTAGACATATATATATATATATACCACATATATGTATGTTCACCTTTTAGATCTTTTTTTGGTACAAAGTTCATCATGTAGGATAATCGACTGTTTTTCTGCATATACATTTTTCAAAACTAATAATAATAGACGTACACGGGTTTTCATCTAATGTTTCAGTCTTACAATATTGCTAATTCAGTAATTATATGCATACATACATACTTTATGCATTTCTCGTGAAAAAGTTAATGTCCGTCTGTCTGTCTGTATGTATGCAAACTAGTCCCTCAGTTTTTGAGCTATCGTGATAAAATTTTGCACAGAGATTTAATATTCAAAGGGACAGCACATTTGTCGGAGCCGGCCGGATCGGTTCACTATATCTTATAGCTGCCATACAACTGGAAGTCGGTTTTGGCCATATATCCGATCTTTTCGAAGCTATCATCTTAAATTTCCTTGTACACTTGAACATCCTTATAACTCATCGATGTTTAAAATTACAAATCGATTCAGTTATAATTAGCAAAGATATGCATCATTTAATATTTCGGTGGTGCAGTTGGCAGAGTGAAAATTGCCTAAAGGTTCGAAAAGAGTATAAAATCTTCGGCACGCCGAAGATAATCCTTCCCCACTTGATTATTGAATGTATTTGGCATATGCATAAGTCAAAAGATACATATGATACTTATCGGCTGTTTTTTATAGAAGAAATGAAATGCGTGCCACTGCAGCATATGGTTATCAGGGTAAATGAGCAGATATGCTAAGCAGCATTCTAACCATTTGTTTGTACCAATATGACAACAAAGAGTGGCACAGTTGCAACTTAGTCGGCTGCCAGGCAGGTCAGCCAAACAGCCGACAGCCACCCAAATAGCCAAATAGCCAAGTTGGAAAAGGAAAAGGAACCAATTGGTAGTCGGGCCAGCCGAAAAGACTTCACGACTGCAAATGAAACAAGTTGACATGCATTGGCAGCTGGCTGGGCGGAGTGGGAGGGGGACAGGTGTTTAGGTGAGGCTGGAAAAGCTTTAGCATTTTCACATAATTACCGAAGGAGTTGGAACGCAAATTACCAAACTGAAATTTGAATAGCCAGGCAGACTTTGAGTCCGCGTCTGCATTTCTTTGAAAGGCTGCCAGGCAGTCAGGCAGGCAGGCAGGTAATATGAATGGCATTTCATCGATGTGGCTGTTGGCCAAATTAATTGCCTACGCAGTAGCGACGACGACCACTGACTTTGACTTTGACTTTGGCTTCGGCTTTGGCTTTGGCAGCACCATCAGCTACCAGCAGCGCTCTGGTCAGGTTCTCTTGGCTGGCTGTGGTTGTGGCTGTGTGCGGCATAATCATAAAATCCTCGAGTTTAATAAACATTTCCACAGAATCTTTAGCATCTCGACGGGGCTAACTTGTTTCTTTATTTCATGCCGTGCTGCTGTGTGGCTTATGAGCTGCCGCCAATGGCCAGGACAGGACAGCATTGTGCTTTTGGCCTGGTCAGCACCACCAGCACAATGAAGCCTCTCCGCTGCTGTCCAGCCAGTCGTTGACTCATTTATGACTGCCGCCGCTTCAGGTCCCCAACTGCATACTTTGCTCATTTGTGAACTTGACTGTTTTGCGCAATTAAATAGAAAAATAAAATTTTATGCTGCTGCAAACAAAACCACACCCACCCAGTCGCACATGTTTGTCGAGCCTTGGCTTGGCAGTAATTAGATACGTTTTTTTCCCAGTGCTAATGAAAATGTGTTCAAGTATTTTCTCTTTTTCGTATTGCCAATTTGTGTGCAAGTTTGCAATTGGCAACTTGCCTCCGGGTCAGACGATGTTGGTCTACAGTTTAGCGGTTTCTTTTGTTGTCCATAGAAATGGAAAATCTAGGTCAGGTCAGGTTGTAAAGCAATTTGAAGGATAATGAGTAATAAATAAATTGGACTTAACTTAGAATATGTCGAAGGTCAACTGAAGTCATATTCATTTATAAAATAAATTATTAATATAAGCGTTGAAGATATCAGAAAGTTAGCTCAACTATAAATTTATGTGCCCATGTCCGTCTGTCTGTCTGTCTGTTTGTATGCAAACTAGTTCCTCTGTTTTTGAGCTATCGTGATGAAACTTGGCACAGAGACCTATTATTCAAATATACTGCACAAATATCGGAATTGGCCGGATCGGAAAGCTATATCTTGTAGCTTTTAGCTTGAAGTCCATCTGGGGCATACGTCTAATGTTTATTGAGCATTCGCTTTTAAATAACCTAGTACACCTGAATATAATTATTGCTCACCAGTGTTTACAAGTTCAAAGCAATTGAGTAACAAATAAACAGAGTAACATCTGGCCACAGATGCCAATCCTTTCCCACTTGCCTTACTATCAATTTGAAGTCACAGGAATTACAGCTAATCAATAGTTGTAACAGTTGATTCCCCCCCCCCCCAATAATAATGAAATCATTAACCAAATGGAAATACAATTTCTACGAAATACTACAATTTAAGCTGCAAAGTTGACATAATCTTCATATTTACTAGATAATCTTTATATAACTGACTAATATTTAGTTTCATACCAAGCATGTTTCTAAATTCAAAGTATTACATGACTAAGATTTCAAACGATTATGTCTAAGCCTGGAGTAATCATATGTGATTCACACAAAAGTCAGTTAGCACACAACAAGTACGTAAAGTCTGACTGGGGTAAATGCAAATGTGTTTCTACCCAAAAGCACTTGTAAGCGAACTAATAGCTTGGCCTGCCAAACAAGATCAAAGCTTTGCCCACAGCTCCTTGACATTTGGCGCCAAACATCCCGAGCCATAGACAGCAAAAAAAGTATATAGAGTACTAGCCCCACCGCTCCGCCCCCACCTCATCCAACACTTGAGCAGACACAATGGGCGAGCGCACAAAGAATGAAAAGTTCAGAAACATGCTCCATGTATAAGCACAAAACATAATGAATAGCGAAGTGACCCCCAATGGACGTAAATGTCAACTGGCTCGGCTAATGACGTCATATGCAAAATACTTGCGAGTGTGTCAAGTTTAAAAGCGAGCGCAATTAATAAACGTAGAGTACTCGCTCGCTTGCATGTATGTATGTAGCTGGCACATACTTTTGTGAGACAATGTAGCCAATGTAATTATAAATAACAGCCATGCATCATCGAGTGTTGCAACTTGTGCAATGAGAACTTTGCCCCCTTCCCCCTTTCCCACTCGGCCAATAATGTATTTATTTATGTCGCTGCACTTGACATTTTATAGCCCAATGGCGCCCTTTTTCCTTTTTTTCGCTGTCTTCTGTGCTGACAAAAAGCAAATTATAATAATAAAAATAACTGACAGCAACCACAAGCAACAATTTCACTACAGTCATACAAATTAAGTTGCAAATTTTCACAGATGCAAACCAGAAGATAGAAGATACTTACATACATACATATAAACTCAATGACCACACTGACGGAAGCTGTAAAACCTGATGTATTGTTTGCTGCTGTTAAGTGATGACTCAAAAGTGCAATTACGTCAGCAGAGTGACATTATAATGTTGATTAGAAACTGTAAATTAGAGAATTCACAATGCAACAACAATAGCAGAATTGGCAATCCATGAGAAACTCTCTTTCAGTTGCCTCAGCCAAATATAGGAAAGTATTTGCAATTCTACTTTTACTTAATAATAGAATAACAAAAAAAATTAGAATTTACTTTATCATCAATTTGAGTTTAGTTCATATAACTTTCAATTACACTTGCTGTGCCAACAATAAAAAATAAATAAATAAACCATAATGCAATTGGCAATTCGATAATGTTGCGTAAGTCCTTGATAACACAGAAAAGCCAAAGAAAAGTTTTGCAAATTTAAATAATACGCGAAACGAAAACGAAATGACGGCAATCAATAAACAAATAACTTTTTCGCTGGCACCATTTGCATTTGGTTTGCTTGCCAAATGCAATCAGGAGCCACCTTTGAAGGTGAGCCAGGAAACTGCCAAAAAAAAGCGAAGCAGTCGGAAGACTGCATCATTGTTTGTATTGTGTGTGTGTGGGGGAGGGGAAGGATGTTTGTTACTTCTGTTCTGGGCCCTGTCGCTTCCAACAATGACGTGACAAAACAAAGGCAACGGCCAAAGTTTTGGCGTGCTGATTTACAAGGATACAACAACAGCCAACAGCCAACAGCCTTGCCGCTGATGCAGTCCTGGGCGGTCGGGCCACTGATATGGTGCATGTGGTGTGGTCTATACCCCATCCTTGCGAAGAGTCCTTATCGAGTGCATGGGGCCACTTTGTTCAGTGCCGACACTTCCGTTTGGCTCGACTTGCAAATTTGTGCCATGACACGAATTCGAAGGCGCTAAGCCGGCAACTTTATTGAGATTGAGACGTTATGGACATGGAGGCTACTCATCGAGTCGAGTGGGTGGCTGACTGACTGACTGACTGGCTGACTGGCTGGCTGGCAATTGGTGTCAAGCTGGGCATGTTGGGTTCAAGTAGCTGTTGGCCCAAGTAAAGCAGGTTAATAGTGGGCCACAACAATCAATAGTTGCACAACATTTGCGCCAAACTGACAGTAGCCAAGTTAAAGCCAACTTGATTTGCCATTTAATTGAATTCAATTTGTGCAGCGCCAAAGGATGAGCCCAAAGCTTATGAGTCGTTTAACTCTTTGATGTTTTATAGATGTGTATTGATCTTCTACTGAACACGTTGCCTTCAGTGCACTTGAGTTTAAGCTGTTGAAGCATTGCTTTTTAATAGCGAATAATTACGCTTCAGGTTTCCTTTCTATTTCTGTTTTCCGAAGAAAATTCAAATGCTTACCAGAGTTAACCACAATCGTTCATAAAGTGCCCATAGTTATAAGTCTTTCACTAAGAAAGTAAACGTTTATGTTTCGTTTAAAAAATATACCTCTGACCTATGCCGAAATCTGTAGAGTAGTCTGATATGGAAAATGGCTAGTATTATAGTGTTTATAGTGATGGGTTATACTTTTGTTAATTTAAAAAATATTGTCTATTAATATCAAGAACCTTTAATCATAATTCTATTGATGAAAACCTAAAGAGCCGTTAATTTGCCCCACTAAAATGTTGAATATTCGAAAAGCTGCTCACAAAACAAAAACCAAAATCAATTGAGCAGCAACAGCCAAAAGCACTCAGCAAAACAATAAACAATTATTGAAATTAGAAACCGGCCTGAGCCAATGGACACCGCCTACAATCATATATACATATATATATATATATATAGATAGACAGACAACTCTTAACTCTTAACTGGCTAGGGGCAAACGAGGTACGCTGATGTCTTTGTTTGTGGGCCTGGCTGAAGAACCTGTAACAAGTATTGTTCGTTGGCGACTTGTCCATCTCATTACCACTTGGCATGGGCAAACACAATTAATGAAACCGCACATGGAATTTCGGTCTCTGTGTGTGTCAGATTTTGAACGGGGCCCCGAAAAAGGTGTTAATGAACAGCCCGAAGGCATTTTGTTTTAGGCTGACATCGTGTTGACACAAGTAACATTTTTAAGTGGCCAGCACAGACAAATAAACAATTGTTAGATCGCACAGACTCGCTGAATTGGAATGTTAAGTCTACGAGTGTACAGTATATGCTAGTTTTTTGGCTGAAAAGGTCAGCAGAGGCGAAGGTTAGCGTAATAATATGCTTGGTATGCACTGGGATCGTTCTTAAAGAGGCCCCACCTGAACTCATGAATCTAATTAAAATGCAATTCATTGCGGCCCAGCAGCGTGCTGCGCATCAGCTGGAATGCAAATCGAATATTACCCAATAGGAAGTGCATAGGAAAAATAATAAAATCATCAGCAACAATAACAACAGCAGCAGCGGCAGCGGCAGCGGCAGAAACATGCCGCTGGCGAAACAAACCCAGAGCCATGCCAAACACCCAAACCCAAAAGAGTTCCAGCCATCAAACAGCAGCATCAGTTTCAGCTTCAGCTTCAGCACCACCAACAACACCACCACCACCAACAACAACAACAACAACAGTTGCCATCTCATGCAGGCAGCGGTGATGTCGATCCGACGAAGGCGTTGAAAATTGTCAAAAGAACGCGCCGCAACAGTTGCACAGTGGAACAAGACTTCTGTGAATGGCACAATATTCGTATTCTTGTCCATCTTGTATTTGTCTGTTAAATATCAAAAGCCGGTTCCTAGGGAAACAAATATTAACGTACCAAAATTTAAGTCAATTATTATTAGCTACATTTGAATTAATAAAAAAATAATTAATTGACTTAACAAATAAAGCAAAAACTATCGACAATATGTTAATAATGCAATTTTCATATATACATATATATTGCATTTTCTCTCAGACTGTAAAGTTTAATTTTTTGATAATTAACACGTGTTTTTCCAAGCTTCTTTGTTTAAAATCGATCCTTTCGGGATCAATCATTAAATAGTTTGTTTTGTCTTAACATAGGGATTATCAGGGCGATTTATAAGGATAAGTTGAGTAGTGTATGAAAGAGAGAGATGGAGAGAATAGGTTTGAATTGTCTAGAGGGTTCAGATATCTTATGGTTAGACTGTTGTCAGATAGAATTATGACCAGAATTTAAGAGTGGTCTGACAGGCTAAATTAATTGAATAAAAAAAGTGTTTAAACTTAACATTTCAATAACTATTTAAACATTAACTTTTAATAGAACAAACAACTTTTCTATATTCTGATACAGTTAGAAGTGCTGTCTATAAATGAATAATCAATTAGAATAATGCAATATGACGTTATTTCAAATTAATTATTTTTATTAAAGGAATGAATGCTTACAGCATCACAACCACTGTGCAAAGAGGCTGTTGATATTCGATTGTTGGCAGTCATGATTCAAAGCATTCGAAAACATCGAGTTGGACGTTGCCCGCCCGTTGCATGCAACCTCATCTCTCATCTCTCATTGCTCAGCAGTGAGCTGTGAGCTGTGAGCAGCGGCAGCAAATGAAAACGGTAAACCAACAGGCGTTGCATTTGGAAAATCAGGAGGACCAACCTCAAAAGTGCGCACCTTAAAAATAATCTTTAGACGTGTTGGCTGGCCCACTCCGACTCCGTCTCTGTCTCCGTCTCTGTCTCCGTCTCCGTCTCCGACTCAAATCGCAAGCAGTCGTAACCGAAATGGTTACCAATCGATTTCGTACAACAAAACGAATAAAATAGGCGGCATCAATACCATCGTCATCGTCATCGTCCAACTTGTTGACATTTGCAGCACTGGGTCTTAGTCGGTGCCGGCTCAATAAACTATATGTATAAATAGTTTAGAGCGACTGCACTTTGTGGGGCAGCAGCAGCATCGCTTGCAGCTCGTGGAACATGCAACATGCAACAAGTGCAGCCAATTCCAAGATATGTGCAGTGCTGACAATCAGTTGTCGTCGACTGTGGCTGCATCCAGCCCGAGATGGCAACGCCAACGGGTTTGGCCAAGTGTGTGGGGCCGTCTATGCTCCCTCAAAGTAGGTTAGACTTTGGCTTACTCATAAGCGCATTAAATGGGAGAACCGACTTAAGTCTATGCGGCATTCCAAGCGAACTTATGAGAAATATTTGCAATGTGCAGGTATTTACATCTACCTGACTCCAATGCATTTGTAAGTGCTAAAATTATAGCTCAAGTCGGCGCAATAACGAAATTAATTTTATCATAAACTGGTACATCAATTGAGATTGCGTATACTTTATTTTGTTCAAATTTAATACAGATGGTTAAAGGTAAAATTGGAGTGCCTGTATTGTGAGCTTAATTAGTAAAACTAAACTAAATTTAAAAGAAAAGCTAATGAAATCGCATACAAAAAATAGAATGAAATAAAAGGGAGCATAAGTACAAAATTACCATAAAACGGCTAAAATGTAAATGAATTGCCATTTCCTTTTTGTGATTCCACAGACTTTACAAGTGATTTCAAGGCAAACGCTACCATATAAGCATAAAAGCACATACGAGCAGTTCTCATGTCCAACACAGGCGTCTAAAAATACACCACATCGAGCCGGTATTAATTACAAATACCAACTATCAATTACAAGCTTATGGACAGAATACAGTGCTCAAGACAATAAATCAAGCATGTGCAAACAAGAGGCAGCAACAAGATAAGCCCATTGTCGGATGGGAGGCTTACACCAGCCAGCGTTTTGACCAGCCCCAATAGGCATTGTTTGCTGTTTGCGCCAGCTGACCAAACGGCTGCCAACTGGCTGAACGTAAAACAATTGGCCAATTTATTGCATGATTAGATTCGAGCAGATTTCCAACATTGAACGCCCAAAAAAATCAATGAAAAGAACGCTTTGCGACTCCCAAACATAATTGAGCAAGCAACACAAGCTGAAAAGTCAGACTCAGATGATCATGATGACGATGATGATGATGTTGATGGCAAAGTCGACTAGTTAACGTACACGAAGCGATATTTGTTTTATGAAGCCGCTGCCGCTGCCGTGGCTAACTGCACAATGTGTTGATCTTGAGATTAACAGGCGGCAGCTCGCACAGATTCAAATGAGCACACACACACACAACAGGAGGACGACTTTAATCATGGGTATTCAACAAACGGTCAGTAGTCTGGCAATGGCAATGGCGATGGCGATGGCGATGGCGTTGGCGTTTTGTGAGAACAACGCCAAACTGCTTATTAGACGCAATTAACAAGACACACACACACACACACACACACATAAACAGCTGGGAATTGGAATCGGAATCGGAGGCGTAAAGCGCCCCAAAAACTGAAAACTGAAGATTGGCAGCGGCAGCATTTGGTTTCAGTTGATGTTCGTTTTCGTCATCTTTTGTCGGCATTTGGCATTAGCCGGGTGTTAATTTTGCTTGGAGCCACAGCTCAGTCAGCCATGGCTCGTATTGTTGATTAATAGGATTGGATTTTGATTTTCGAATTCACAGTAAACTGGCGTCTGCTCGTCGTGTGATTTATGTCCCTAAAACCCTCAGCCTATCCCTGTCTGTCTGTCTGTCTGTCTGGCTGTATCTGTCTCAGTCTCACTCTTGTCTTAAGTGGCTCCTTTGGCTATTTGACACACGAACAGGCCTAACTTTCATTCATAACTCTTTCGTTTGGTTTCGTTTCGTTTCTGCCCTGACACTGTGTAATTAAGGGCTTAGCCGCTAATGCAATAATTTTGCTGCCTTCCGGCAATTAATTGACTCACGCTCAAATTGGATCGGGCTCTAAGGCTGGGTGGCCATCGTGGGTGTGGGCCATTTGATTATGGGTTAAGCTATACCCCTTGGGTCAATAGACGTGCGAAGCATTTGAATATTCAAGGTTATTCTGATGTAATATTAGTGCTACGAACTAGAACTGAGCTGCAGTGGGAAACGATTATTATTAATGCACAATGATCGTTAATCGCTGGTCCCACTCAATGTGAGATGCTTCTTAGAGAATTAATGAGATACTTTTGTGAGTTTATAATAAACAAATAAATTAATTAATTTGTCTTATTATATGTGTATTAAGTAATAGTAATCTTTTAGTATAAATGGCTGTGATCCTAATGATGCATAGTTTCTCCTGTCATAATAAGTATAAAAACCCAAAAGAAAACCAACAACTCTCAGGATGTCTAAAATCAGGCCAATGATAACACAAATTAGAGCTTGCTAAGTCATTTATGATATCCCACAAATGCTCTTGAAGACTTTAAACTCGGCAATTGCCAAAACTGAATTGATGTTTAAGCTCGAAGCCAAATTTTGCATGGTTTATCCTCTAAATTTATTTGGAAAAAAATGGAGTCACGAAATTGAATTTTGTATCGATTGTGGGTTTAATTGATGAGTTATGAGGAAGTTCAAGTGTACAAGGAAATTGAAGGCGATAGCTTAGAAAACATGGGACATATGGCAAAAACCGACTTCCAGATATATGGTAACTATAAGATATAGTGTTCAGACTCGCCTGATTCCGACCAATATGATGTTCCTTTGAATTATAAGTGTCTGTGCAAAGTTTCATCGCGATAGCTCAACAGCTGAGGGACTAGTATCCATACATACAGACAGACAGACGGACATGGCCCGATCCATTTGATTTGTCATCCTAAGCATAGTAGCGGTAACTTTTGAGGGTATCCGACGCATCCTTCTGTGCATTACAAAGTTCAGTGCTTTGTTTCTTGCTAAAAGAGTATAAGCAATTATTATTAGTATCAGTCGATATTGAAAGATATGTGATTGGTCAATCTGAACACGAAACACTATATACAGATATATATCATAAATATTATCGCAACGTATGTGTAGTGGACAAGACCCAGTATTGGGTACTTGCAACTGGGTTAGCTGCATTGCATTGGCTTTCTTTGCCAACCATTTGTTGTTTGGCCCGACAAGAGATGCGGCAAATGCTTATTATGAGCAGCGACAAGCCAAGCAAATAGAAAACCAGCCGGAAAAACTCAAACACAATTGATGGCACACCTTGGCACGATAAAAAGGAAATCTCAGTCGGTGCACAAGCCAAAACTAGGCACAAATATTTTATCATAAAACAAAAAAAGTCAAGCTAGAAAAAAATGTAAATCACGCCTTGCTGGCAAAAACCAGCGACGAGTCGAGTCGAGTCGAATGGAGCGGAGTGGTGTGGATAGTCGAGACACACTTCAAAGATGACAAAAACCAAGCAACCAGGCAGAAAGAAGATGACGGCGATGATTTCAATGAAAATCAAGTGCCACGAGCAGCATAGCGAAATGGGGTAGGGCAAAAAGCGCCCACAGATGCACAGAGGAGCTGGGAGCTGGGAGCTGGGAGCCGGGAGCCGGGAGCTGGGAGCTGGGTCTAGTTGGAAGGGTTTCGCTGCTCAGCGATGCGCGCGATATGGCAGGAAGCGGTAGAGCAAATAAAATAAAAATAATAAACCAATTATACACTTTGCCGCAACATTGACTGGAAAAGGGGGCCTTGGTGCTCGTCTGCGTCCGCGTCTTGGGTTGGTTTGGGTTGGTCAGCTGCTTGATGGAAGTGTTGGCAGCGCTAGCAACATGAAAATTAAATCAGCAAAATGTGTAACTAAAAGATGCATCATTCAGATAGTCCCGGCAAGCTAAGCGTAAGTAGCTGCCCGGGCTAATTCAACTGACGACCCCCCCGCCCCCACTTGCCCGGAGTCGGAGTCTGAGTCTGAGTCTGGCCTAGGCCAGATGAGCGGCAGATTGTGGGCCTGGGCTGGCTTATCTGACTGCATGTTGTACTTACTTATGTTGCCATGCATAGCTGGGCGGGCGTTACAATCTGGGGTCAGACCGCCGAGGTCAACTGCACTCTGCCGTCGCGGTTTCACTCTTTAAAAGGTTTCACTCGACTCGAGCGGCTCAAGTCTGGCTAATGAAGCTCCGGCCAAAGCGTCGATATTGTTATTGTTGATGAGACCGCGTTGATAGCTTGACTGCCAGCCTGTCTGCCCGTCTGCCTGCCTGCCTGGTTAGCTCGTTGCTAGCCTGACGACAACATCTTTAGACCTAGTTGAGCTGCAGTCTTTGTTTATCGTGCATAAAGTGTTTAGTATTTAGTTTTGCTTTTTTCCTCCTTTTTATGCCGTACAAATTATCTGGCAACTATGCGCGGCCCCTGCCATTTTGGGGGCTGGTCCCCGCAATGTAAATATGTGCTTGAAAATTTGTTTCGAGTACCCGAGGGTAATTAGTACCCCCGGGCAACAGCAACAGCAACAGCAACAGGTTGTTGCACGTTCAACATGTTTACTGAATCGCTTTGTAGGGCTCGTCACAGTGCTCGACTCGGCTTGTGCTCAAAAATATGGCATTTTGTGTCGTTTTGTCGCTTTGTCGTTTTGTTTAATGCACTCTCAAACAATGTGCATAAGTATTGCCCAAATGATGATTAAATATTTGCCAAAGGTGAAAGTTTGTAGGTTGATTGCGTCTTGTGTCACAAGTCGTTGTTTATGGCTTATGTCTGCGGCAGGCGAAACTGAAAGTTTCTGCAAATAGTTGTGCAGAACCAGCAATTAGCGATGCATTTGCCAAACTGCTGGGCGGGACAACAATTCGCCTAATCGATTGTGTCTCTCAAAACCCAAAGCTATTTTCAAGTAAAGCCATTGGCAAATGCATTGAGCACCGTATACTAAAATATTATGTTGGAAGCAAGTACTTCAAACATATATTTGCTTTTTACATATCAGTCAAAAATAAACATTTATGCCACTGACTATGCTCTGAGAATATTTGATCATACATATGTATCTGCATTGCAAATGAGCTTAAACAAAATTGCTTACTTGTCAGCAAATATTTTACTCTACTATACATAAATTCTTTTAGAAAACTAGGCAAATTTGGCAATTTCTTAAAATATAATTAGATCTTATATTTATTCTTTGGCAATTAATTGAAAACGTGCAAATATTGAATAATGTCTATGAAGCAAGTTCTACACGATGACTTCCTTAAAATTGCAGCAATAGTCATAATTAATTTAAATATTCCTATATATGTAGTTTCTATTTGCTTATAAGAAATATATAATCTATATTAATTTCCCTACTTATATTTATTTTAGTTTTTCAATGATGACAGACTTTTTGTGCTGCTTACTCATCGCTTTGTTTAAGCCATTATTTGGCAAAAGCTGTTCCTTTCATGGCAATACAAACAGAAGACATAATCCATATATTCATATGACTACCATATTACATTTAATCCCAGACTGAGTCACAACATAATTAGCGCAAGAGGCGGCGTCTCTTTGAAGTCACCAAAAATAATTAAATAAATAAACTGTCATAATTAATTTGTGAAGCATCTGCAAGACTTTCTGGTAAGCAAACGGTCAACGGCGCAGAAATAAAAACACAGGTAAGGCCGAATCCAAGAAAGAAAACAACAAAAACGTGAAAACCACAAAGAGCCAATGCTGACCCAAATACTAAACCCAAATACTGAGGCACTGACAAAGGGGCCCTCAGAGTCATTCGCGGCCAAGACGCAGATTATTTACAATATTTATATGAATTAAAATACAAAATAGCTACATCAACTGCAGTTAAACATCAAAAGAGTCCCAACTGAGACACTTCACTGAGCAACTGAGTCACAATGTTCAACGTATTTCCTTGGAACAACTAAAACGAAAGCATTATTATTCCAAGCAGCGTAGATTAAATGCTCTTCAGACATAGTGTACACATACAAAATAATAATATGATCATAAATATAATAATTAATTGTATTAAAGAACGTAATTTGATCTTTATCAATTCATGTGTAATTAAATAAATAAAATTATTTGTTGTAATATGTTATTTTTTGCGACAGCAACTCAATTTAATAATAATAGTACAAAAATAAAATTGATAATATTAATAAAATATAATATATGCTTTGTTGGAGTCTTTAATCATCCTTTACACATTTTGTGTTCAAGTTATAATACCCTAAATGGGACAAAGAGATGAGAGAGAGAGAGAGAGAGAGAGAAGAAAAGGTAGCATACACATAAAATATTTATCGCTTCCGGATTTTCAGATGTCGTTAAAGTCGCCGCGATCTGTTGAATATCATATGCATAAATGCTCACTTTATCGTTTTCGGATCGTTTATTTGTCCGGAGCAGCTTACGGTTGTCAACGGCTTTGAGTAGAAGTTTGGATTTTCGTTATTCGTCGTTATTCGGTATGCGGTTTTTGTTTTTGTTTTCCATGGTTTTGATTGATATTCGTATCGATTGCGTTTGCGTTTGACAAGTTTTGCAATGCAACAGGCGACAGGCACGAAAAGCGGCAAAGCAGTAACCTGTTGCATTGAGGCTTGTTGCTAGTTCGTTTTTATACTCTTTTCGAAGAAAATAGTATATTAAGTTTGTCCTGAAGTTTGTAACGCATAGAAGGAAGCGTCGGAGACCCCCAAAAGTTACTGCCAGTATGCTTAGAATGACAATACAAATTGATCTAGCCATGTCCGTCTGTCTGTCTGTCTGTCTGTCTGTCTGTCTGTCTGTATGTATGCAAACTAGTCCCTCAGTTTTTGAGCTATCGCGATAAAACTTTGCATAGACACCTATTATTCCAGGGGACAGCACATTGGTCGGAGCCGGCCGGATCGGACCACTATATCTTTTAGCTGCCATACAACTCGAAGTCGGTTTTGGCCATATATCCCATGTTTTTTAATCTATCGCGATGAAACTTTGCACAGATACTTATTATTTAAAGAGACATCACATTGGTTGGAGCCGGCCGGATCGGATCACTATATCTTACTAGCTGCCATACAACTGGAAGTCGGTTTTGGCCATAAATCCCATGTTTTCAAAGCTATCGCGATGAAACTTTGCACAGATGCCTATTATTCAAACATACATCACATTGATCGGAGCCGGCCGGATCGGATCACTATATCTTAAAACTGCCATACAACTCGAAATAAATTTAATATTTCAATTCAAATTGATATGATATGATATCAATTTTTACAGATGAAAGTGCTGCAGTTAGCAGAGTGAAAATTGCCTATAGGTTCGAAAAGAGTATAAAATCTTCGGCACGCCGAAGATAATCCTTGCCCACTTGTTCGTTTTCGTTTTGGTTTTCGGCCAGCTCGAATTAAATACATATATTTAATGCATTTACAAAATATCGATGACGTGCGCGATTGCCTTTCGTTTTGAAATTTGCTTGGCTCGTTTGTGGGAAGCGTGGCCTGGCCACCGAGCACCTGACTCGGGCTCCATGGACTCAGCCTGTGAGTGAGCCTCCAACTTCAGCTCAACTCCAACTCAACTGCAACTGCAAGATGTGGAGTTCGGCTTTGGCTTGTCTTCGGCGCATTTTCTACGCCTGTATGACATATCACCATAGATTTACATTGAATTTCAATAGCTGCGAGTTGTCGGTTTGCAGTTTGTTTGTGTCTAAGATGAAGATGAAATGCAGGCATTAAGTTGATTTCGAATGACTTTGTCTCGAAGCTTTCACTTTTGAGTTTGGTCTTTTTGCACTGCTGTTTCGCTTATGGTGCGGGCACAAACATTGAAATGCTTATAGACCAGGTGGGATGCTACTCACAGCAGCACTTAAATCAATATTGCAAGAGTAGCAATGTTGAGAAATTTTACAAATGGTCTTTTTGTGTGTGAAAAACCAACCCAATTTTAAAGGATCTGATTAGAATATATATTCACTGAAGTAATAAATATACACAAATGGTAGAGATGTCTAATGATTGACTAATAACATTAATTTGCAATTATACGTATGTATTTTAACGAATTTATATCAGTATCAAAACAAAATTATGAAAATAGTGTGTGTTTAATTAAAAATTCAAAGTGTGTGTTTAATTAAGCCATTACTTATAATTGCGTTTAATTTCATCTTAGTTGGTCGTGAACATTTTAGCATGATAACTACAAAGATGCTTTGTTTTTTTATTTTATAAAACTACAGTTTTCGCAATTAGCACTAAATCATAATTTTATTTGATAAGTATGAATAAAATTGATTTTACTTAAGAAACTGAGGAGCTTTTGGATTTCATTCCAATGGATTTATTTTTGCAACACAGTAATATACAATATACAGCAAATAGAATAAAAACCAACAAGCTAAAGACGAACAAGTGAGAACGTTGCAGTCGGGCGGAGCCGACTGCGTAATACTCTGATACCATTTTAAGAACAGCTGAAAGCAAGTGAACAGAAAATTTTTGCTGGTGTTTGGGTGACCCGAAATCGGCATTCCAAGTTTTGGGAACGGGAGGGGCATGGTCGATCTTAAGAGGGGGTGACCAGAAGTCTATCTTACCAATTTTGGTGACTCTAGCTCTAAAACTGTGGAAGATATAAGCTTTCGCGATTTTTGGGGGCGGGAGGGGGCGTGGCCCCAAAAAATTTGGCCGATCTTTAGAGGGAGTGACAAGAAGTCTATCTTACAAATTTCTTGACTCTGCTCTAAAACTGTGGAAGATATACATTTTCGCGATTTTTGGGGGCGGGAGGGGCGTGGCCCCAAATTTTTTTTTACCGATATTTAGAGGGGCGGACCAGAATCTTCAGTTGAATGACTCTAGCTCTGAAACTGTGAAAGATATAAATTTTCGCGATTTTTGGGGGCGGGAGGGGCGGGGCCCCAAAATTTTTTGCCGATCTTTAGGGGGGCTGACAATAAGTCTATCCTCCAATTTTGGTGACTCTAGCTTTAAAACTGTGGAAGATATACATTTTCGCGATTTTTGGGGGCGGGCGGGGGCGTGGCCCCAAAATTTTTGTCCGATCTTAGAGGACTTGGCCAGAAGTCTACCCTCAAAGTTTGGTGGCCCTAGCTCTTAAGCTGTGCGAGATATAGGCTTCCGTGTTTCGTGGGGGCGGGGTGGCTGGGGGGCGTTCTAGTGGGCGTGGCCGGAAAATCCAGGACGCAATCTTTTGGGCTGGTCAGCCCTAGTCTAAATTCCAAATTTGGGGACTCTAGCTTCAAAATTGCGGGAAATATACACGTGTTATCGAATTGTGCATTCATGTATATCGATTTTCGCGATTACGGGGGCGGGAGTGGGCGTGGTCAAAATTTTGTTTCTGTAATCTGTAGAGGACGTCACCAGTAATATATATTCCAAATATAGGTGACTTTAGCTCTAAAACTGCGGGAGATATAAGCATTTCAAATTAATTTTGGAGGGGGCTGGTGGGCGTAATAATGGGCGTGGCCGATTAACCTAGGATCCAATTTTTTCGGGAGGTCACCAGCAATATACCTACCAAATTTGATTACTCTAGCTTCAAAATTGTGGGAGTTATTCACGTTTAATCGATTTGTGATTTGAGGTGTATCGACATGTTATCGATTTGCCAGCCTCCCAGTGGGCGTGGCATAAATTTGGAATAAACTTGATCTGAAGCAGATAGCTATAATCATAACGCAAAAGATTTCAAGAGTCTATCTAATATCGTTTCGGAAATACGCGCGTTCATCCAGACAGACAGACGGACAGACGGACAGACGGACAGACGGACAGACGGACGGCCTGACGGACATTCGACAAAACCAATATACTATGAGTACCTTCGGTATCAGAGTATAAAAACATATAACATAATTGAGTAAAGCTCTGAAAGTCCTCACATAAAAAAGATTCTTCGTCAAAACTGTGCGGCAACAGTAACAAAAACAAGTGGGAAGGATTATTTTCGGAGTGCCGAAGATTTTATACTCTTTTCGAACCTATAGGCAATTTTCACTCTGCCAACTGCACCACTGAAATTTCATAAGCTGTACAAAATCGTTTTGTCGCGTAACATTTTTTTTTTGTTCTAAGTATATTTAATTCATTGCCAGTTGTATAGCAGCTATAAGATATAGTGATCCGATCCGGCCGGCTCCAACCAATGTGATGTCTCTTTGAATAATAAGTATCGGTGCAAAGTTTCATCGCGATAGATTAAAAAACATGGGATATATGGCCAAAACCGACTTCGAGTTGTATGGCAGCTATAAGATATAGTGATCCGATCCAGCCGGCTCCAACCAATGTGATGTCTCTTTGAATAATAAGTATCGGTGCAAAGTTTCATCGCGATAGATTCAAAAACATGGGATATATGGCCAAAACCGACTTCGAGTTGTATGGCAGCTATAAGATATAGTATTCCGATCCGGCCAGCTCCGACCAATGTGCTGTCCCCTGGAATAATAAGTGTCTATGCAAAGTTTAATCGCGATAGCTCAAAACTGAGGACTAGTTTGCATACATACAGACAGACAGACAGACAGACAGACAGACAGACAGACAGACAGACAGACAGACAGACAGACAGACAGACAGACAGACAGACAGACAGACAGACGGACATGGCTAGATCAATTTGTATTGTCATTCTAAGCATACTGGCAGTAACTTTTGGGGGTCTCCGACGCTTCCTTCTATGCGTTACAAACTTCAGGACAAACTTAATATACTATTTTCTTCGAAAAGAGTATAACAAAACGACAGCAAAATCAAAACGAATGCGCAAGAAAAAAGCGAAGCCGACGATAATTATGATGAGGCTTCTTTCGGATCGATGCGGACTGTGGACTCCTCCTCTCGATATAAGCAGTCTCGATGCGGTCGCTGACTTCAGCGGCTCAGTCCGCTGATGATATTGAGCACGATAACCATGAAGCTGTTGATTAATTTCGACTCTGCGCCGGAAATGTAAAAGAAAAGTCGCAAAAACGTCGCTAAATGATAATGCAGGCAGGTATTGGATCGATGGATCGCTCCAATAGAAACCATGCAAAGAAGAAAAAAACAATAAGAAAAAAAACAAGTGGAGAAGGATTATCTTCGGCGTGCCGAAGATTAAATACTCTTTTCGAACCTTAAAGCAATTTTTACTATTTTTCCGTGACTGCTTATTTAATTCGCAGATATTAATGTCGCATACATATACCCCTACATATAAAATAAAATATATAAAGGTATTCATGTAAACAGGGACGTTTCACTATCCGCAGCTCGTGGACGCGTCCCTTAGCATTCATAAGTGCTACCGAATTGAACAATATACAAGTTTCAGTTTTTCCAAAAAGTCAAAACTACATTACATATGTATACTACAATATACATACCAAATTTTGTGCCTGTTGCTCTTATACCTTTCAAGGCCGCTGTCGGAAATTGAATTGTCATAAAACTTAATCTGAACATACGAGAGCTTATATTCAGAATTTGAGATCCATATTTTTTTTCGCGTGTCATTGGTTTTGCCAATGAATTTAAATTTTTCTTTTGAATTATTCTATTAAAGCTACTTTATGTATGAAAAAAAAAATTAGAAACAATTTAGGAAATTGAAAATAAATGAATTTGACTACAGCTATTATATATTTGAAAAGAAGAATAAGAAAAAATGAAAATAAATGACCAGTCGCCGCTGGTTTCGAACCCGGGTCCTCTCGCTCACCAGTTCGCAACTTTACCCACTACGCCACAAGCCGTTTTGATGATCGCTGACAAAATCCCTTGAAGAGCAGACTGTCAAAAGCTTTCTTGTTTTGCTTTGTACTGCTTACACCAAGCAGTTTTAAGAATCGCTAACAAACTCGATTTATACTGAGCTTTTGTTTTTTCGCGTGGCATTGTTTTTGTTCTAAGCCATTGAAAGCAAATGAATTTGATTACAGTTATTATATATTTGAAAAGAAGAATAAGAAAAAATGAAAATAAATGACCAGTCGCCGCTGGTTTCGAACCCGGGTCCTCTCGCTCACCAGTTCGCAACTTTACCCACTACGCCACAAGCCGTTTCGATGATCGCTGACAAAATTGCTTGAAGAGCCGACTGTTACAAATTTCCTTCTTTTGTTTTCCTGCAACCTGCAACTCGCGTTTGTCAGCATTTGTTTTTTCGCGTGGCATTGTTTTTGTTCTAAGCTATTGGAAGCAAATTAATTTGATTACAGTTATATATTTGGAAGGAAGAAAAAGAAAAAGTATTAAATTAACAATCAGTCGCCGCCGAGGCTCGAACTTGAACTTGCGAAACATGCGTTCGTTAGCGCGGCTCTTTACGCCATACGCCACAAACCGTTTTGATGATCGGTGGCAAAATACCTTGAAGAGCAGACTATCAAAAGCTTTCTTGCGCTTGACTTTGTTTGCTCAGACTATCAAAAGCTTTCTTGCGCTTGACTTTGTTTGCTCATATGCACCTGTTTTTTCAAAATATTTAATGACGCATATCTTCGCTGTTTATGACTCAATCGATTTGCGATTTTACCCATCGATGAGTTATATGGATGTTCAAGTGTACAAGGAAATTTAAGGCAATTGCTTTGAAAACATCGGATTTATGGCCAAAACCGACTTTGAGGTGTATGGCAGCTATAAGATATAGTGGTCCGATCCGGCCGGCTCCGACCAATGTGCTGTCCCCTTGAATAATAAGTGTCTGTGCAAAGTTGCATCGCGATAGCTCAAAAACTGAGGGACTAGTTTGCATACATACAGACAGACAGACAGACAGACAGACAGACAGACAGACAGACAGACAGACAGACAGACAGACGGACATGGCTAGATCAATTTGTTTTTTTTTATAAGCATATTGGCAGTAACTTTTGGGGGTCTCAGACGCTTCCTTCTATGCGTTACAAACTTCAGGACAAACTTAATATACTATTTTCTTCGAAAAGAGTATAAACACACACGCCACGGAAGCATTTTACGCATGCTTAAAGCATAAAAATATGGCAGCCATTCATTTTGTTTTTTGAGTGCTTGGCTTTTTTTTGTTTCTCCAACAAAATTATGTAGTCAGCAATTTAGAGTTGGTTTGGTTGGTTTTTTCCTTCCAATTTTATGCCAATTTTGAACGCTCGCTCGAAATGCTGTTGAACAATAAAGCTAAGTGTTTAAATGTCTTATGTTAATTGTGCTGTAAAGCTTGTGAGCATTTTGTTTATGGCATTACCGCGATTTTAAGACTTTGCAATTTACGAGCTTGAGTCGCGTATCGTTTGGCATGAGTATTCGTAGCAGTATCAGTATCAGTATCAGTTTGAGTAACAATATCAGCTGGCAAGGTGTAAGATCTCTGCATCGAGCTTAATGAGCAGCGACGTTTGTCTTATTTGGGGTCGACAAGCGACAGTCAACTGGACGACAGTGGAGACCCGCCGCTCCAGTTGTGGCTGGCATCGCAATCCGTTTCTCAACTAATTAGGCTACAAGTTGTCCAGCCTGGGTAGCTGTGTAGCTGGGGCAGGGAGGAAGCGACAGATAAAGCCGCAGGCAGCCAAAGTTCAGGCGACGCTTTTCGGTTTTGGGCCATTCCATTTTAAGCACATTGACCAAATGCAACGCTGGGTCAGGCGCTGGCCCCACTTGTGACTGACTTTCGTGTTGGCCCCCGCCCGCCGCCAGCGAGTGCTGCTTCTCTGCTCCTGCCCGCTTCATGACGATTGCGGTGCGAAGCTCACGAAGCTGCCTTCAAAAGCTGTCAAGTTAACAATCCAGACAACACAGTCTCCGGCTCCGTCTCCGTCCCAGCCAGTCTCATTTGGAGTCGCAGTCGCTGTCCCGGTCTCGCAGTTTCGTGTCCCTGACGCTGTCGTCTTCTTCTTCTGTCGGTTAATGTCATTATCAAGATCGTTTGCATTTAATCTGCATAAACAAATCAAATAAGTAAAACCGAGCCGCGTCCCCGCAAAAGTGGCGCAGAAGTCACTCGTGTACCATCGCAGCCAGCTCCACCTCCACCGCCACCACCACCACCACCACCACCAATTCCACCTCTACTGCGTCACGGAGCCCTCGTCCTCGTCCTCGTTCTCGTCCTACACCTCCACCTCGTTTTCAGTCAGTCAGTCAGTCAGTCAGTCAACGGCGCGTCGGTAAGGCGGTAATTGTTGTTGTTGCTATTCCACGGCAGGCGCTGGTCAGCAGATGATGCCCGGTGCTGCAGCCAGTGACGGCGTTCATGGAGCGAGAGCTGAGAGTGGGGAGCTGTCTTCTGGCGCTGCAGCCCCAACCTCATCCTCATCCAAATCGGCAACGCACGCAGCGGCAAATTAAGTAGAACAGCAGTTGAAAATGCGGTTGGCCGCGGCTGCCGTTCCTGCTTCTGATGCTGATGCTGATGCTGCTGCTGCTGCTGCTGCTGCTGCTGCGGCTGCTGCTAAGATTTTTGCCAGCAACAAAAAACAGCGAACATTTTTGTGTGTGTTGTCTACCCTACAATAAGATGAGTAGCAATATTTTCTAAATTGCTTTGCTCACTTAATGCTGGAATAAAGCAATTTGCAAGCCCTTGACCTTATTTCTAGATGTTTTTATGATATATTGCTTAAAAGTGCAATTTGTGTGTGTTTTTATTGTTGAGCGCTATGCGTTAACTTAATTTTATTTTAATAAAAAAAAACTAACAAATCAGCACTGACTTTTTAAAAGGAATTATATTTAATTGCATTAACTCAATAAATAAAATTAAATGTACTTTTAATCGGACCAAGTTTGGCAAACAGTGCGTATGAGCAATACGAGTTTACTCTTTTAAGTAGTAAATATATAAAATTTAAATGCCATTATAGAGTGGGATATGCTGCAATATTATATAATAGTGAAATAAGTACGCATAACATATACATAGATAAATTAGCTACTATCCTCATAAGCAAATATATATTATTTAAAAATTAAATATTTTAATGTTGCCAAATGGTTACAAATAATGCTAGAGTAAGTATAAAGCTGCTCATAGAATGCAAGCAGATGTTGAAAGATTGCATCGTTCCATCATTTGAGCTATCTGAGACCCATAGGACGCGAAGTCGTGATAATGACCACCTATAGAGCACACACACACAGCATACCAAAGGAGACACAGGCACAAGGAGCATTTGAGCCCAAAAAGAAACTGTGCACACGTACACACAGCAGAGAGGGAGAGACTACAGCACTGTTATTCTATGGCCTGTATAGCCCTTAAAATCTCCAATAAACGGCTGGCCGGGACTCGGCATTTGGGAAACGAGAGGATTGGACTGCACATGCTGAGCGCGTTGCACTTAGGTTTGGGCTCTTTAGTTCTTTAGTTGGCATCTCTGGGATGCCGGGATGTTGGGATGCTGGGATGTGGGATGTTGGGATGCTGGGATGCTGGCACCGACTGCGACGCAGATCGTCGCTGCCTGATTGGCAACTGGCTGCATTTGAGCCTTTGAAGATGCGAGCGAGGCATACGCAGCAGCGAGAGGCACTTTTCATAATCTTAGAAATGGGCAGGCAGGCAGGCGGGCAGGCAGGCAGGCGACTGGCCAAAAATTACACCAGACTCGGCATCCACTGGGCTGCAGCATCATGCTGCGACTCACGTTCGCTCATAACTTCTCATACTCCACTGGGCTCAGTTTAGTCTGCAGCAGGTTAATGAAATGCGTTTTAACAAAGTCTTCAATGATGTTGTTTCGCTCCTTGCATCTCTCCTTGCATTCCCAGCATCCATCGTCTTCGTCTGCATCGCCTTTAATGTTTCAATACGAGTAAGCCAAGTTTACGGATGATCAATGATCGTTGGCGTAGCGTGTGGCCTCGCATTCAGGTAATAAGTTGCTTGAGAGGCAACACTTAATGGTTGTGCTTAGGATACAAATCGCAGTAAGTTCACTAAGCTCCATAGGAAATTATGGTTACCAAAAAACGCACAAATATCTTCATCAGTTGCACCGACTAAGGTACAAGTCTAAACAAATTACTTAGTTTCCCCAATATGACCAAATGTGCATTCAATTAGCATGAAAGTCAAAATCTGATCCTGTTAAAGTCAATTCACTTTCGGGAACATTTTGCGAAAGTGAATTTATTTTCACTTTCGCATGGCAAGTGAAAATAGATCTAATTATAGAATATATAAGCAATCTTATTTGGACTAGTTTCTCCGAAATGCAGTTACCTTCATTAAACATAGTTAGTTAGTCAGTATTTTCCATTACCCAACAACGGTCATATCACTGACTCATCAACACCAGCGAAGGCAAACACACAAGCCCAAATAAGCGGCACAGAGACAACGACTTTTAGCCTCCGGGCAATCTGTCAACTGGCGTCAGACGATCTAAGACAAGAGGCAGCCCGGCAAGAGGCAGCCTCAACTCGCAAAAACAAAAACAACTAAACAAAAAGAAGACTGCAAAGACCTAAGGCCCAAGGCGCTCTGCTCCGCGTTACGCGTTGTCCGCTGGTGACGATGAACTGCGATTGCGAGTGGAACCGAGCCTGTACGTTTCGGACGCAGTGTGAAGACTGACTGTGGGCTAACTTCTGGCTGGCGGGCTGACGGGCTGGCTGGCTGCATGGCTATCAATTGCCCAAAAGCGTTGCACAAATTGAAACGTTTGACTATATTTGGGTCAGTTAAAGTGATCACATTAACAAGTCAATAGGAGTGCAAGATCCTTTTAGGGCAACGCACGTCAACAGGAGTAACAGTTGGTGGTAACCGGTGCCGTTGTCTGCTCCTAGACTGTCGCCAGCCGGGGTGTTGACACTAGCAGATTGATGTGTACTGGTTTCCACTGGTCACCAAAAGGTGGCCAGACGCAGCGTGAGAACTGGTACTGGACTCCACTCCACTCGACTGGGCTTGGGTGTGTGTCTGCCCCAAGGGAGTCAAGAAGCCGAGAAGCCCGAGCAGCTTACAATCTGGCAGGTATATCAGAGCTGGGCAGAGAATAGAGATTGTTAATTGGGATGTGCGAGTGAGAAAACTCAGCAGTGATGGCAAAACAGAGCTCAGATACGCATACAGAAAGGTCATCAAGGGGCAATTTTATTAGTATTGCTGGAACGGAACTTCAAGTGAAAGCAGTTCATAATCCATATACAATTTTTGTTTCCTTTGCAATTAATTTAGTTTTGCTATCAAGGGGAATCTTAAAAAAAAGTAGCACAGTATTTGAATGACATTGATTATATGAAACTGAAAGGAATAAATATTATGTTTATGTGGCAGCTGGGAATGTAAGATTTCTACTATTCTTTAATTAACTAATATGCTTACATACAATTAATACATCCTAGTTTTAAGTCGAAAGAAGTTAATATTTTGTAATGCCATTCTTGCTGCATCTGGTCAAGTTCATGCGATATTTATTAGTTATTGTACAGATTGACCTGGCCATTAAGTGAATTATTTCATGGCATCTTCGTCGCACAATATGTGATCGTGACTGATTTAAACAGCAGCCATTACAGCAGGACGCCTTAGAGCAGTGTCCAGTGTCCAGTGTCCGGGAGGATGCTGCCCGCTGGCAGTCTTGCATGTAACCTTTAAACCGTTTAATCTGACAAAGGAAATAAATAAAAGAATTAACATTTATTTTTAAGTATGCGCCCAAGTATGTGCTTCAGCCAATCCCCCCCGCAATCAGCCCTCCCCCGCCAGCAGCCAGGAGAGTCGAGGAGTGCCGAGGAGAGCTGAGTCCCAGATGACGGCGACTATCAAAACCGAAAAGCGGCCGATGTGGCTGCTGCAAGCCACCTTAAAAAACCACCAGCACCGAGACAAACAGAGGGCCATGTCTAAAGCATTTTTGAAACATGCGAATTGCTTGTACGTGACACGCAACAGCAAAAGGAACAGCCAAAAGGAGGTTGCACGAGGAAGCAGGAGGAGCAGGAGGACGAGGAGTGGCATGGAGTGGAGGATGCTGCACAGTGCGCACCCAAACACATAGGCAGTCAGATGACCATGTCCAGCCAACCACTTAGCCATGAAAGCGGTAACTACATGCAACAGATGAAGCATGCGCTGTGGCATGCAGCGCGCTCAGCGCTCAAATAAAATAAAATAAGCTATACCTGAAGGTAAACGCAAAGCTAAAGGCAAAGCCAAAGCCAAAAGCAAAGGTAAATGTAAAGCTAAAGCTAAAGGTAAAGCTATATGTACAGGTAAAGGTAAAGGTAAAGTACTTGGAATGCAACACAGCACAAGGAGCTTCAGCAGCGCATCGCCATGGATCAAACAGAGTGCTGTTGCAACAACAGTAACTCAGTTCTACGCACAGTGACCGAAAAGCATACAAATTGAAAAACATTACTCAGGATTAATCTTGCTAACGAAATAATCAAAAAGCTTTTGTTCACTTCCAACTCAATGAAAGTCAGTCTTCATTCGTTTCAGATGAGCTAATTTATTATTTCAACCTATGATTTCATATGATAACGAATTCCCCAAGCTAATGTGGTAAGAAATGTATTAAAAAGTAGTCACAGCTAATATTTAAGCGAAACAGCTTTCTCATTTTAGATCAATTTACTTACTAGTTTTTAATGTTTTATTTCTCTTAGCGTGAATCTTGCTTCTATCAATGAAATAAGAAATCAAAATAAACTAAAGACACTAAATATCAGGTCAATTTAATGCGATCTTTTATTTTGAGTGGATGACATTATATATAATTTGAGATTCAAGTGTATTTTTTTACCACAATCAAGACAGATATTTTGCATAACCAGTACACCTAATTCTCTTTTAACACGGTAGATTAGTTCCAGAAAAAACCGTGCAAAAAACACATTGAACATCGCAAAAATTAAATGTGTCAAAAAAATGTAAGCTTAGAGAACTATATGTACTGATGTTAAGGTTATTAGCTTTTTGTGCAATAACTTGAAGATATGCATTTAGTGTGGTGAAACATTATTTGTCTGTTTGCTTTATGAGACATGTTAACCACTGTGCAGGGACGCTCAATGAAATTTATTTGGTGATGCTTGAGCGAAGCGTGAAGTTGACTGCCGCAGAAGCCTCGAACTGCAGCCAAGCACAGACACAGACACAAACGCAGACGCAGACACAGTAGGAGTCACAGTTCCAGTCCCAGTTCCAGTCCCAGTCCCTGACACTGACTCTGACTCTGAGTCTGACTCTAAAAGCCCGCAGCAGAGACCAGACCAATAAGGCAGCCGCGATCAATTTAATCGCGCAAATAATATGCCTCGGTCTGCGTCTGCGTCTGTGACTGGGTCTGGGTTTCTGTTTGGGTTTGGGTTTGGGTCTGGGCCTGGAGTCCTGGGAGCCGGCAATAAGTATGTACAGACAATAAGTAAATATGGAATAATCGTTATGTGTACCATATGCGCAAAGGGGTCGAGCCTGCTTATCGCCATGCAAAGATCAGAAAGTGTGTGACCGAGCAGCCGCAGCCGTGTGTGAATGCTTTGCATTTCTCAAGAATTGCAACCTGTGCGAGAATTCGCCTCTTTCACTTTGACACTTGTCCGTTGGTCCAGTTGCTGCAGTTGGTCCAGTTGTCTGCTGCGTCGGTGGTGCTTGGAAATTACGCTAATTTTGTGTGCCACTTATGTACAGTAAATACCCGGATGGCGGACGGACACAGCAGCAGCAGCAGCGGCAGCGGCAGCAGCTGGGATAATCGGCAGAGTTGAAAAGGCAAAAGTGGCCTTCTTCAATGCAATTACATGCTGCTGGGCCATAAGTCAGACAGTCGCCGCACAGTGTTCCAATTCTCGACCAATTTAATTGGCTTTTACACCAAACTGATGCGCCGAGATCCTCGGGAGCAGCTCATGACACGTTGCGCGAATCACTCAAATGTCACCATAAATTCCGCGCATGCGCACACATTGGTATGCCTATTTTTGGGATCTCGTACTCGTACACTCGAGTCGACTCGAGTCGAGTCGAGTCGCGTCGCTCTTGTTAGCCGCAGCTATCGTCAGAGGAGCGCTTTTGTTACCATTTTCCATCTTGGCCATAAACTGAGCGAGCCAACTCGAGCTGCCAGCTGGTTTACGTATCTGCGTGTCTCCTTACCTCTTGTCTTTTGTCTGCTGTCTCTTGTCTCTTGTCTGTTGCCAGTTGGCGCTTACCAGTTGCCTATTTTGGGAGTGGCGCTTTTTCTCATTTCTCATTTACGCCGCCCCAAATGCGTACAAGTGTGAATATCCAATTAGCGTTGCCACGCCGAAATGGTCAATGGAGCTCTAAAGCCAGAGGCCTCTGGCCAGCTCTTTGTAAACTGGAGTTGCGATAACCTCAGCCTTATATTTACGCGTACTAAACTCAATTGCGCCCACTGTCTTCATGTCTTCATCAACTCGGAGGGTTTCACTTAGATTTATTGCACTTTCAGATAGCTCTCTGAAATTGCTTGAATTTTAATAGTGGCTGATTTCGGATTGCTGTTGGCAAACATAAAAGTGAATGTTTATTGCAACTATTGTAATCAAAAAGGATATAATGCACATTTTATATACTATACAACTGATCAGTTCCGACAAACCTGATCTAGTCTTTGAATAGGTATTCAAATCAATCTCACCACATTTCAAATTTCATTTATGTTTTAAAAAGCTTGTCCAAAATCGTAAATCAATTCAAGACAACTAAACTACATTCTTAAGAATGCACGCTGCCGAAAATATCAGCCTGGATATGACTATCAACTGATTGATGTCCATAAATTAGCAGCAATTTGAGTCAACTAAAGATCCATTACGCTTATTGGTGGCAATCAAAACACGCTGCATGACTTTAATAACGTCGTAACATTTAATGTGGTTTTCCACCAATCAGGCCAAACGGCAGCAACGCTTGCATGGATGCATTGAAGGAACACGCCTCCCCAAAGCGATTATATCATACAAATTAATAATGGAGCCGCAACTGGACATGAACGTGGACACGAAACGCACGTACGGCTGTAGCCCGGATCGTGTCTTGCCATATATATACATATATATATATATATATATACATACGGATTGTGAATCAAGAGTTGATATGTGAGCGATGGTGACAGCGATTGGAAAACTGAAAGTAAACTTAACAAATTTTCACGCAGCTAACGCAGGTGCAAAAAACTATGCAGCCTATTAATTAGATCAGAGCTATATGGTCATACATTTATCTTGCCTGATGGGTGACTGTGTGTGTGTGTGTGTGTGTGTGTGTGTGTGTGTGTGTGTGTGCCAAATGTTGCAACATCTGTGACGGGCCAGCGTCATAATGATAATTATGATTGCAGGCAGCGTCGAGCTTAAAAAGTGGCTACATTTGGCCAATTTTGATTGGACATAAACGAAAATGACTAAGCCGTGAGTGCGCGCCCGCATCAGCAGCAGCATCAGCATCTGCAGCAGCAGCAGCAGCATCAGCAGCAGCAACCTGCCTTCTCTCCGCTTTCCGGCTGCTGTCCATTCGCGACAACAGCGCTTGATCTTTGGCAGCTTGTCGCACCCAGCATGTCCACAAAATCGCACGCAGCGCCTCCTGGCTGGAGATGACTCCAACTCCAGCTCCAACTCCAACTCCAACTGCAACTAAAATTGACTCCGATTGCGACTGAAACATTGGCGTTAGATGGCGCTTGTCTACAAATGTTCGTTTTACCAAATGATTGTGGCATGCTGTGCATGCTCTGCATGTGTGTTTGAGTATCCATTTATCTTTTGGAGCCACACTACATTGAGTTATCGTCTTGCTATCTTCGACTTTTAGAGTTGTAGATCCCTTTCGCTCATGAAGAACCTACTAGTAATTAGTTAAGTAGTAGTTTTAGAGCGTAGAGGATATTATAACATTGCTGTAAAGTATTTACACATTTTCTATGAAACACAAACCAAGATAAGTCTGCCAAGTCTCTAGAAATGCCTTACAAACATCTAAAACTCCCATTACTTTGTCAAAACTGATCAAATTTAGTCAGCATTTAAATTTTTCGATTTCCTTTGAAAAACAGCCTAAGATTGGGCTCGATAGAAACAAAAGCCGAAATAAGTTTAGATAGTCCCTAGAAATGCCATTCAATCACCTTAAACTTCCATAACTTTGCCAAAACTGATCAGCTTATCGAGGCACTTTTGATCATGGTTTGGGCTCTATATTAGATCTTTATTTAAAATTGAAGCAATTTCGTATTTTCGATTTTCCATGAAACTCAAGCCAATATAAACTCTTAAGTTCCAGGAATTAAGATGACAAACTCGATTAGAGTGAAGTCAGTTGAAAACTTTATTGCTTTTGGCGTTTTTACTCAAATACACCTGTTTCTTTCAAAATATTTAATGACGAATATTTTCGCTACTTATGACTTAATCGCTTTGCAATTTCGAACATAGAGTAGTAATAAGGATGTTCAAGCTATACACAAGTTTATGTAAAACTGGTCTAACTTTAATAGCTTTAAACAAGCTAGATTTGCAGAAAAAGTGAAGTTGGCAACACTGACACCTGGTTGGGAATTTCAAATGTACCGTTGCCTGCGATCAGCTGAAATATCTTGTGCGGCAGTTTGTTATCAAGATATTGATAATATTGTGCTTATCGCTGTCATAATTAGCATATTCCATATTTATCGTACGACATTACTATAACTCCTTATTATAGCCATAACTTTAGAGATTGCGAAAGAATTCGCGTCCCATCAAAAATTGAATTAACGCATAATTGCAACACACAGAATGCCAATTACGAGTCATTTGTGCCGCAACTGCCGTTAAATGAAAACTGAAAATAAATAAATAAAATTAAAATGTTTCGGCACATTTGTGAGCAAGTAGAGAGAGAGAGAGAGAATAAGGAGCGGGAGCGGCAACACTTTAATGATGAGCATTTCGCTTTGTATCTTGAGGATTTCCAATTTCGATTCATGCGATTTCCAATTGATATTTGTCTGCGCGCCAACGCAATGCAGCAAAACAGTGAGACAAACTGTCTGTCCGTCTGTCTGTCAGGCGGTCTCACAGTCTGACAGTCGCAGCGGAGTGTGAGCAGGGAAATTGGGGGGCTGTGGGCCTGATGGCATCTTCTGGCCGCATGGACGTGGCTCATAAATTGAAAAAATAATATTTACACAGAGTAAACGCATTGAAAACAGTTTAAACAATAATCGGGACGCGGCGATCAATAAATGCAACGATTTGTTGTTATTGTTGTTGTTGTTGCTGGGGCCAATGCAAACGAAAACAAAAACAAAACAAGAGGGGAAGGATTATCTTCGGCGCGCCGAAGATTTTATACTCTTTTCGAACCCTTAGACAATTTTTACTCTGCCAACTGCAGCACTTTTATATGCTGTAAAAATGAATATCATATGAATTTAAATTTTCTATTGAAATATTAAATTTATTTCCAATTGTATGGCAGCTATAAGATATAGTGGTCCGATCCGGCCGGTTCCGACCAATGTGCTGTCCCTTTGAATAATAAGTCTCTGTGCAAAGTTTTATCACGATAGCTCAAAAACTGAGGGATTAGTTTGCATACATACAGACAGACAGACAGACAGACAGACATACGGACAGACGGACATGGCTAGATCGATTTCTTTTGTCATTCTAATCATACTGGCAGTAACTTTTGGGGGTCTCGGACGCTTCCTTCTATGCGTTACACACTTCAGCACAAACTTAATATAGTATTTTCTTCGAAAAGAGTATAAACAAAAACCAAAACCAATACTAAAACATTGACTCCGGGTTGCAACTTGAGCTCGGAGTGCTGCTTAACGTCGCATTGCGATGTGGCGGCGACTTCTCACGCAGTTGTGTGGAATTTTTAACTCATTTAAGTTTTTCTTAATTTTTGTCCGGCCACGACGATGTTTGTCGATATTTACTTCTGGTTTATTTCTTCTTTTTCGAAAGTTTACGTTTACAAATCTTTCAAGAAATCAGCCTCAGTACCGGGCTAAGTCGTCTTTCACCTACTTGGCCTGTTCTCGGCCGACGTCCACGCCAGTCCCAGTCGCAGTACGGGTTCGGGTTGGGGTTCGGGTTGGGGTTGGGGTACAGGTACAAGTTTGCGTTTTAATTACACGCAACGTTGTTGGGGCAGTCGCCGATCAGCCGCCCGCCGCCTGCTGGCCAAGGGCCTCCAACTGGAGGCCCATCAAATGCAACATCCCAATGCACTTGCAGCACAGCCAGCACAGCTTTTGGCCAGCTTGAGAACCCAACTGTCGTTGTCATCTTCACAGTGTGTGTACAAGCTGTTATTGTTGTTGTTGTTGTTGTTGCTGTTTTCTGTTTGCGTTTAGCAATTAGAGTCCAATGAAGCGTATTCCTTATTTTTATGCATTATCGAATTAATGCCATCGGCACAGAGCGCTGATGACGAGCCGCGTCTTTGGCTAAGACCACGAGGATAAGAGAGACACCAGACACCAGAGGGCGGTGAGCAGCGGCGACATACTTATTTCGTGAAACAAAAAAAAAAATGGGGTGCATGTGGGGCGGTACACTTGCAGAAAATAGTAGCTGTGTTTCAAGTACAAATAATAACATTTCATCAAATTAGGTTAGACACGTTAGCTGAAAAACCTAGCGCTTATTATTTATATTAAATTAATTTTTTCAAATAATTGGTTTTAACTTACCTTATAAGTAAATAAATAAAATCATTTCTGGGTTCCAAGTGCCTTACTATAAACAATATAATTGAACTAAGCTGCTTACTTTACACTATATATACTTTATATATATATATACTTTTATTTAGTATATGCAAATTATTCTTCTTTTCATCCTATAAATTGTATCTTTCCCATTATATACTATTTTTAATTGTTTGTCAAATTATTATCATACAATTATATGTTACTAGTTCAAAAGCTGAAGCTGAACTCAATTTCTTCATTACGCTGATTATAAATAAATATGGCAGATCAATACCTGTAAAATTATAGATGAAGTTGTAAGACATAAATATAAATAAACTTTGAAACGTAAATTAACGGAGGAAGGAAAGAAATGCAATATATTGAAAAGCCACTCTACAAATTGGCTAATATATGAATTTAAAAGGATGTTTGGCGAAGTCATAAATTTTCTAATACAATTTGCAATAAACAATTGCCATTTCATAGATTCAATAATTAGTTAAATAATAAATGAATAAAAGCAATTTTCCATTTTCTTTGCGCAGTGCACTTTGGGCGCTTAAATTGCCAGCGACTTTGAGTCGTTCTTTCCGGTTGCAGTTGCAGCAGTTGATCGCAAACATTGATCACCTGCACGCCAGCAAAACGGATCGCCAGCAACTGCAGGATCCATCAGTTGGATGCAGTTGGAGTCAGGCAACCTGAAGCTGAGTGTGTGTATCCCAATGTGTATCCCAATGTGTATCGCAGCGAATGGCCGGGCAAATTTACGCAAAAACTTGTTGACATTACTGTCGATAATATTAACTGGCGAATCGCTGCCACAAGCCACTCATCAGCGACTTGTAAGTCCTATAAACAAATGAAAAACGCAGCAAAGAGAAAGAGGCAAAGAAACAAGTGGGAAAGGATTATCTTCGGCGTGCCGAAGATTTTATACTCTTTTCGAACCTTTAGACAATTTTCACTCTGCTAACTGCAGCACTTTCATCTGTAAAAATTGATATCATATGATATCAGTTTGAATTGAAATACTAAATTTATTTCCAGTTGTTTGACAGTTTTAAGATATAGTGATCCGATCCGGCCGGCTCCGATCAATGTTATATATGTTTGTATAATATGTATCTGTGCAAAGTTTCATTGCGATAGCTTTGAAAACATGGGATATATGGCCAAAACCGACTTCCGGTTGTATGACAGCTATAAGATATAGGACAATGTGCTGTCCCTTTGAATAATAAGTATCTGTGCAAAGTTTTATAAGGATCGTTTAAAAACTGAGGGACTAGTTTGCATACATACAGACAGACAGACAGACATACGGACATGGCTAGATGCTAGGCAGTAACTTTTGGGGGTCTCAGACGCTTCCTTCTATGCGTTACAAACTTCAGCACAAACTTAATATACTATTTTCTTCGAAAAGAGTATAAGCACACAAAGACAAAGGCAATCAGTCGGTCGGACGAAGCGCCTGTCCCGCTGCCCGATGCCAATTCTGATTCCCATCTGACTTGATGTCTGTCGGCGGGTGTTTTGCCATTTGCCATTCGCATTCGCAGTCCCACTCGCAGTTCCAGTCTCTGTTCCAGTCTCAGTTCCAGTCTCAGTTCCAGTCCCAGTCCCGTGGAACCCTTCAAGCAAATGTTAATTTTGTCTTTTGCCAGTTTAGCGTGTCGATTTTTTAATTAGTCGCATCGTCGTCACTGTGATTTATGATCAGCCAGGCAGCCAGTCAGCCAGTCAGCCAGGCAGCCAGTCAGCCAGGAGGGCAGTCAGCCATGGACTGCACTTTGAAGTACATGCGTATATTGGCTTAGCTAATAGGCTCTTCGGTTATGAGAATAATGTCGCATATGGAATTTGTGCATAGTTGGCTCTGTTGATAGAGTCGGTCTCCACGCCAGATAAATTGTTGTTTATGGCCATGGCTTAGGCATGTGCATCACAACTTGTTCGAGTTAATGAGTTGGCTGTAACTTACAAGCCGATTCAGAAGAGTCCAGCATTTTGGTATTTTGATGTTAGCGCTGAAATAACGCTGCAGGCTGAAGTTAAAGGTCAAAAAATGCGTGTCTGCCGCAAGAAGCATTAGATAAGCTTAGCTGGCGGATGATCCTACTAGGTGGTTGGTTGGCTGCTTTATGCAGTATTTTTGTTTTAAATGTAATAGTTGAAAATGAAAATGTAATAGCTATAAACTGATAGACTTAGATTTATATTATATTTATTTTTTTAATGACAATTTATAGATAAGTAAAATATCAATTTTATAGTTTAAGCAAGACTTGTGGTAAACCTAGAATATTTTAATAAAAAGCTTATCTAAATCGTAACATCATTTCCAATTATGGAATTCATGCTAGTTTGCACATTATTAATATTCGCAATACATTACTTGACATTTAGTACCAAATTTAGAACCATTTGACGGAGATATGCTGTCTGTAAAACAATAGTCATAACAAAACAAAAACAACAGCAAAAAAAAACTACCTTGATCAATGTTCTAATTACGGAAACTAGGCAGAGCTATTTGAAAATACCAATGCGGCAGGTTCTATTGCAGATACATAGCTGAAGTTGCAGATACTTTTGTTAAAGCATGTTGCTGCATAGCGACAAGCTGCTGAGACCGAAACCGAGCCAAACTGTCGCTTTAACCATATTTGCCAAATTTAACGATTGCATCAAGTTTTCAACCCGTCCGTCCGTCTGTCTGTCCGCCAGTCTGTCACCCAGTCATTTTTGTCGCTCAATTGTTACGGTTACGGCTTATGACAGTAGTGGCTTGAATACTTTGAATGCACTCACGCAGACCAAAGCTATTTTAATGCAGTGAAATCATAGTTGGAATGCCCAGTTGCATGTAACTGCCAAATGAGATAGACACCTACTTGCAAGTTAACACGTCGTAAAATACACGCCAGACAGCATACGGCTAACTGGCCCAGACATAAATCACCAGTTGGCAGCTGATGACACCCAGTCAAGACCTTTACACTCTCACTTTCCTTTTCTAATTCCCCTAAAAAACAATCTGCCCGAAAGGCGGAAACAGAAAGCAGAAGAAGATGAAGAAGAAGAAGAAGCGGGGGCGTAACACATGTTCAGCATTTATATGCAAATCGACGACAAATCATAAAACCGATTTGAAAAGCAGATGGAACTGCTTTAATAACACACTACGATATGTGTCAGCGGGTCAATGTGCGTGAGTGTGAATGGAAAATACGGAAAGCAACACAAAGTGAGCAAACTCTGCCGATGGCTGCGTGATATTACATGATTGGACAGTGTCCAATAGGCTCACGAAATGCACGAATAGTCATAACTAGATAGACTTTTGTAGGCTCCCTTTCATTGGTTTTTGCATTGGAATATTTTATACAAGTAAATTCATCAAGTTTTAGCAGACAGTTGCAGGTTTATTTTTCAAATATATGGCATTACTTTGATGGCCTTCAATAAAAGCCAAAATAATAATATTTAACAATTATAAGTAACTGAACTTTCAGCAAAACATGGGTTAATTTTAAGTGCTTGCTTTATTCCTGAGCCAAATTAAGTTATCTATTCCTTAACTTTATATTTCTTAATCTAAAAAGGTGTACTACTAACTATTCCAAGCATGAACCTTTTCGAGTGCTCTGTGCAGATTATAATCGACTTTGCCGGGTATTCTATTCAGCGTACTCATTCATATAACAAAAAACCAACTTTCTTCGATATTTTAGCTCTTAATAGTACTTAGTACTTATTTCATATTTATACCTAGTAAAAGTTTGAAATTTTATGTGATCTGATTGGGTTTTTTGCTCTCCCCAATTCTCGCAATAAATGTTGGATCTATTAATAAATTTAATTACTTAATTTACATTAACTTAACACTATATTTTATAACTATAACTTTTTTTTATTAGATATTTAATAAATAAATATAAATATAGTATGTTAAATAATATTTGATTTAAATTGAGAATACATTTTAGACAAACGTGACTCGCGCCGATTGTCACTCGCTCATCTTTAGGCCCGACTTGCAGACCAAAACAAAAACAAAACCAAACGTAGCGAGCCATAACCAAAGCAAGGCCCAAACTGCAAGCCGACCTGTCCCATCAACGACAACATCTTAAGCTCATTTGTCACATAAAAATCATATATGTAATTTGCTTGACAACCAAAAGTGGACGTCACGCGTCGCTGCAGCAAAACGCCTCCATATTGGTGTACTACGTATCAGAGACATGCACAAGAAGCCTCTCAGCTCTCACTCCGCTCCACTCCACTCCACTCCGCTCCACTCCACTCCGCTCCACTCCGATACAGGTCCAGGTAGAGCTCTCATAGCGCCGCATTGGTGTCGTTGTTGGAGCTGGTGCTGGCGATGGCGATGGTGATGGCGATGTAAGCATTTCCTTAAATTAGCTGCACTTGGTATGGTGCATTATGCTTGCTCTTGCAGCGGACGTCAGCATCAGCATCAGCATCATCGTCATAATCGTCATCGCCTGGCCTTTTTTGGGTGGGCACATAACATTAAGTGCTGAGATTTTGATGGAGTGTTGATGCCGCTGAGGTCAGTTGCTACATTTATGGCCACTTCATGCTCGCATGATGCATAAGCCTCACTTTCAGGTGGGCGCGTTTCATTCAAACCCATAATCACAATCACCATCACAATCACAATCACACTCACACTCACAAAAGAAAGGCGTCTCTCTTCTTGGGCTTCTCTCCACATTTCGGAAGATAGTTATCTTCCCATTGGTATAATCCTAATCAAGTATTAATTATGAAATATATTCGGATTCAAATCAAGAATTATTGAATTTATATTAAGGGTGTTATATTTTTGTATATATTTAATGCATAAAGTAATAAAAATACTGTATAACATATTTTGACTTAAAAAATAGAATAAATAAAATATTTCCAAACCATTTTTTTTTTGTCATTTTTCATAAAAATAACAAACAGAATTGGCTGCTATTAAATAATTACCTGTTTGTTTTTAATGCTAAAAATGAAATATATCAAAACCTATGTATAAAAGAGGGTAGGAATTATAGGCATTATTATTATTATATATTATTATTATTATTATTATAAGTATTAATTACTAAGCAGTATGAACACTGTCATTATTTAGGATATCAAAAATGCAATCACAAATTAAGTTTAGTTTCAGTTTTCGGAATGGCCTAATACTTGCTTAAGGACATTTCAAAGTTGCTTACCTCGCTTTAATCAAAAGAATTGAAAACTAAAAGAAGTCATCAAGCATAATTAACACTTCAAAGTTCATCAAAATAATGCTGACGAATGCTTCTTTTGATTCACTCCATTAACCGTTAAGTGGTTACGCGAACTCTCTAAACTCTCGATGCTTCCGTGGTGTTCACACCTATAAAGGTATATATATATATATATACATGTAGCAGTGAACCAATGGTCAAGTCAAAGTCTTTCACATCCGGTTCTCAGCATTGAAATGGTAAATATGCTCAGTCGAAGACCGTTTAAGAAATCCATTTAAGCAGCGAAACACTTCAAAGTGAACCCCACTTGCTGCAGCACATGTTTCACATGCAGTCGACTCTAGATCTGCTGCTGCTGCTGCTGCTGCTGCTGTCCAGCTGTATATAAAGCCCTTCACAGCTTAGGCAAACATTTGCAATTACAATTTTAGCATATAATTGCAAACATGATAAACACTTTTATCGCCACTGGAAGCTGGGAGCTGGCCAGGATGGGGGATTGGGTCTGGGACTGGAACTGCTGCGACTGCTGCTGCAACTCACGCAGCCGCCGACAGGTTTGGCTGCCAAGAAGAAGCGTGTCGCCAATTGATCTTGAGTTTTACCTAGAAAAATGTCGCGACAATTGTTAGCAATGGTGGAAAACAAAAAGCCAAACAAAAAAACGAACAAAAGAACTGGTAGCCAGCAAGAAGAGGACAGTGAAGCTGGAGCTGAAGCTGGAGCTGGTCTAGCGGAGTATGCAATTGAAATTGAAGAATTACGCGAAGAATGTCAGCGAACACAGTAAATGTTGTATATAAGACTAGCTGCTGGCTGACTGGCTGACTCCTCTGTTGGCCATGCATTATGCCAAGTTTTTGTTGGCAAGGCAAGAAATTGTCACACAGCTGATCGCTGTGGCCAGAGAATCGTGCAGGGCCAAAACAGCCCCCGCTATGTGAGCTCGCTGAGCTCTGTGGCGGCATCTAAATGAACTGCAGATCAACTTCATTGCAGTAGCCTGCGCCTCATTACGAATGGAAATGATGATGGACAATAATGACGCGACAACAGGAAGTCCAACTCGACGACGCCGCAGCCCAAGCCCAAGCCCAAGCCCAGGCCCAAGCCCAAGCCAGTTGCAATCTGCAGTCTATAGTCTTGCCCAGTCTGATAGTGAATGAACAGCGATTGCGATTGCGACTGCGATTGCGATTGCGAACCTGATCTGCACTAACCGATCTGCAGCTTCGAACTGGGCTAGTGCATCGTTAAATTGATTTGTGTCTGTCTGCCGCATAACTAGTTTGCAATGGCTGAGAAAGCTTTTGTGGCCTGCCTCTGCCTGCCGTATGCAAGGAAAACATTTCAGTTATACTATTGCATCTCTTTGGTTATTCTAAAAATGTCACCTATGCTGAAAGCCACTTTGTTTGACATGTCTTTGATGAGCTCGGGCTTCCGTTTATGGAGTGCCACTCTCAGTTTTGGCATCAACGCTGTCATAAGAGACTCGCAAGTATGTCAGACGGCTTTTGTTTTTGGATTTACTGGGCTACAATGGGTATGTTATTTCTATCGTCCTTAGCATAAATGCTATCTAATTAGAAAAGCTCAGTTTGTAAATATGAATTTGATTAGTTTCGATTTGGCATTTCTATTGACTTATCAACAGAATAATCAATTGTTTAACAGATAAATAAATAGCTAATGCGTCTTTATGACTACATTCCATTTATTACTTATTATTTTGTGTACATATTTTATTGAAGATTTATTTGATTCTTAAATTGGTGCTGATTTTAATACGGCTTTTATATTTATTAAAAATTATAATATATTTTAAGTTTTAAAAATCAGTTTTGAAACATAATATAGGCGAAAAGGTGTGTATAAATAAGTGTTTATTTTTTGAATAAGCAAATAAATAAATTAAATAATTGTATTGTTGTTCATAAGAATCAGACCAGCTCATTTGGTTTTCTATTTATCATACTTAACAGCTACAATCTCCAGCTCCTCACTTCTCACATAAATTCAGAATTTTTCCAAATGATAATCATTATATGAATAAGAACCAAATTGTAACAGAATATTTGTCAATTGCCTAGAAAGCCGTCTTGAAATTTCGTTTACCTTTTCACATCCAACTAAATATGCATTAAATAGCCCACTTGATAGTCCGATATACATTTCGAGCAGCCCAAGAACCTGATATCGCAACTAATCGACTGCACATTCGATTCGGCGCTGGCTGTCGAACAAGTTGACAAACAAATTTACGGCAACTTGAAATGGCAGGAGAGAACCGTTAAGGCTATGGCCAGGATTGTCATAATTTCGATTAGCCAAGCAATAAATGACAACAGCAATGGCAACAACAGCAACATTGAATGGAAATGGCACAACGCCCGCGACTTTCATTCGTTTCGATGGAAAAATCATCCGCAAGCGTCGTTTTTTGTGGTATTGCCAATGAACAGAGCGCTGTGTTCGGCCAGCCTGTCCAAATGCAACAGAAATTAAAGTTAACAAATTTCCGACAATGTTTGGACATTTTCCAAGCCGAACAACAAGAAGGCGAAGCAACAACAACAGCAGCAACAGCAGGCATATAGCGGTCACACGGACTGGGAATGATCTGAGTAGCGAGTATCGAGTATCGAGTACCGAGTACCGTAATTGTTCGACGTGTTTTCGGTCCTATTGTGCGCACATTCAAAGTTGTCAGAGGACGGATCGCAAGCGTTCGTTCAGGAGTAGTACCTAGTGCCTAGTGCCTAGTAAGTAAGTGGATACGTACTATTGTGGATCGCTGACAATGCTGCAAGTAGCAATGCTGCAAGTAGCCAAGTGGATACCTTCCATCAGCAGACGCCCAAAGGCCCGCAACTTGTTCAATTGTTCAATTCACATTTTGTGCTCAGTTCGGCTCGGTTTGGTATTCACTTTTTTTGGGCTTTGGCAATTAGAGGCACACACATAGAAGGTAGCTAACTAGAAAAGAGAGAGAGAGAGAGAGAGAGGGGGGCTTTGCGACCCAATGTGTGTAAAGTTAAGTTGTTGTCATTGTTGCGATCAAAGTCGATGTTGGTGTATTCTCAATGTTTCAATGTTTCGGCAAGTCGTGATACTCAATTCGGGCTCAGATTTTGGTAACCCTCTAACTGTTGTATTGGCATTGTGTGGCATAATTGGCTTATATTACGAATGTGGATAGTGCGATTATGCACATACGTACATATATTGGCAGTCACTATTGTTATGGGCTACAACGTCTTAATTAAATCAGCTAATGTTTCAACGAATCACTTCATTTCGATAATAATTCTGTGCACATTTGCATATATCATGTAACTGTTAATAATAATAATTGACATTTTACTTTATATCAAAGCAAATTCTTATTTATATTTTTAAAATCTGGTAAAGTTCCATTTCCGAATCCACAAATGTGAACTCTTCTTTATTTTATACAATCTTATTGCTATATCATTTTTTGGTAATATTCTATTTAATTGAAAACTAAAAATATTTATTTTTGTTTTTGGCATTTTAGTTTATTTTGAGATTGTTTATATTGATATTCATCAAAGACTGTTTATCAAAGCAAATTCTTGTTCTTCTATTTCTGAATCTACAAATGTGAACTATTTTTTATTTTTTACAATCTTATTGCTATATAATTTTCGGTAATATTCTATTAAATTGAAAACTAAACATATGTAGTACATATATATTTTTTTTTTTTGTATTTTTGTTTATTTTGAGATTGTTTACATTTAAATTCATCATAGACTGTCTGTCAAAGCAAATTCTTATTTCTACTCTTAAAATGTATAGTCAGGTAAGCTTCTATTTCTGAATCTACAAATGTGAACTATTTTTTATTTTATACAATCTTATAACTATATCAATTCTATTATATTGAAAACCATTAAAAAATATATTTTTTTTTTTGAATTTATGGTATTTTAGGTAATTTTGAGAATGTTTATATTAAGTTCTCAATTTATAGTTTTAAAAACATATAAATAACTTTCTTCAAGATATCTCAAGTCTTATGAAATGTGTTCAAATCGAAAGATGCTAATTAGTTCTAATCAGCTTCTTAGCCAAATATCACAGCAAATACAAAACAAAACATGATGTTCGATAAGAAGCCACTCATTAAAATCGTGTTATATTGAAGAGATGGAAATTAGAAAAGAACCGATGAATAAGAATAGGTAAGCAGTGTATATTGACATTTTCAATTAGAGTGGCAAACACTCTCACACCCCATTGGCCAGCTGGTGATAATTGGAGTCTCGTTGAGGGATTCACGCAGATGAAGTTCGATGCGAGCTGAGTGCAAATCATTGAGCGGGCATTTGTTAAAGATGCCAGACAAAGACAAAGTTCTCACTATTTAATTAGTATGCATTTCCCTTATTTATATAGTATGCCCCCAATGGCCACATCGTTAGCAGTTCGCAGTTAGCAGTTAGCAGTTAGCAGTTAGCGGCTCAGGCATTCGGTTTTCGTGCATCCACATGGGAAGGGGCGATAGCGAAGATCGGGGAGAACTCCAAGTCCAACTCGTACGCATGTCAATCTTTTGTCGGATGCTCTTCAGTTGCAGGTAAGACTCCGTACAAATACATACTTATAACTCATTTGGTTTGTATCTATCTCTCTCTCTGTCTCCCCCCTCTCTCTCTCTCTCTCTGTGTGTGTTGTTTCTCGGTGTCTCAGTAATGTTTTGTAGTTTTTATAGCTGGCTTTTTACAGCCGCAAGACGATCCGTGTACTTCCACAAACTATTGTAATACATCAATATGATTATGAGCCAAGTTGCCAGTTCTCATGTGGCATGTGCTTGATTTATTTCTTAGTTCTTCAATGTGTTAGTTCTCTTTGCTTACCTTTTCTTCGTTCTGTTTGTCAAAGGTAAGTAAACCAAACTTTGTTTTTTCCATTGTAAGTATATTGGCATCTTTTCTACTTTTTCTCTAAATATGTATATATCGGCTTTTAAAAAATTGTTTATGTCATTTTCTGTTTTCTTGACAATTATTTCATATTATATTTTACGAGAATTTTACTTGCTGACGATTATTGCATTATGTATTAGATAATATAGATTATATTATTATCTATATTATTATATATTATCTATCAATAGATTTATATTATTAAATATAGATATAATGTTGTGTAGATTTTGAACATTCATTTAGACCGATAATATAAATAACAACAGTTGTTTACGGTCAAAAATACTTCTCATACTTTAACCAACATGTATTTATTATAAATATAATTTTATTGAATTATATACTTGATATATTTATATAATTCAAATATACAACAAAATATGTAAAAAAATATAAATGTAAATCTATGGATTATATGCATACATAAGTGGAATAAAATAAACGACGCACATTTGTATGTATAATATTAATTGCTTTTTCAACTTACCCCACATGATGTCAAGTTCAGCAAATTGGGTCATATTGCTAAAAATTAAAGCTCCGCCGAGCAGACAGACGGCATGTTCGTATAAGTTGCGTACAATATTAATGAAAGTAGTTTTCATAATTAATGAAATCTAAATGGGCGCATTACAAGGCAAGAACACAAATCAGCGTCGAGCCAAAGAAGCTTAGCGAACAGAAGTTCCCACATCATTAATAAGAAAAGAAACGAGGCCCAGCCACAGATCAGAGGCAGAGTCAGAATCAGGGGCAGAGTCAGAGTCAGGGGCAGAGTCAGGGGCAGAGGCAGAGTGGCAGAAGACACACACGATGATCCCGTGCTGGCGCTGTCCGAGGCAAATTCAAACGAATTAAAGCGACTCCAGCTTACAAATGTATCTACAAGATACAAGAACCAAAAACAAAGCCGAACAAAACCAAAACAGAAATAAAAGCACAAATCAAGAAACACAAGCGACGACAAATTATGCAGTGACAAACAACGAAAGACAACAAAGTCAAAGGAGTATTTCAAGCTGGAAGGAAGCTGCAGTTGGCTTATCTCGAATGGACTTGTATTTGGATTTGGATTTGGTTCGCTTTGGTTTTCTTGCCATGTGAAATAAATTATAACAGTAGAAATGAAGTTGAACGTTTTGTCGGCTGTCCGTTTAGTTGAAATTTATTAGCCTTAAATGGCTGCGGCGCTACCTGAAGCTCCAACCTATGGAGCTCAATCCCCCAGCGTATCAGCAGGCTTGTATGATAGTCTCTGATCATCTTTGGAGCTTAGCTCTCAGCTCTTGGCTCGGGCAACCTTTTCACACTCAATTAGAGATCGCAGCTAGTCCCCAGTCCCCAGTCCCCAGTCCCGTATCGTTGCATCTGTAAACATTTACTTAAATATTTTATCGATTTCATTTGCATGCGACTAGATAAACTAATTCTTATACTCTCTTAGCTGGCTACTTCAGTTGCTAAGCTGCTGCTTCCAGCTTCCAGCTGGTTTACACCACTCACACTCGGCATTTGTATCCCATGGCATTGAAGGCACTTTTCAAAATGTTCTCAGCTCATAAAATTCCATAGTGAATCATTTTTCTCTGCGCTTTTTGTGTCTGGCTTCTTTCCGTGCCGTGTCCGTCCGTCTGTCTGTCTGTCTGTCCGTCTGTCTGTCTGCTCAGACAGTGCGCTCCATTGGTCTGCATTTCATTTATTGTGTAATTCCCCACAATGTACTTTTGGCCACGGATTTGTTGTCGGTTTTGTTCGGTTTTGGGGTTGTCTTCGCTTTGAATTTGATTCTTGATTTTATGTCAGTTTATTTATGATAAGATGACCTTTTTTTCTTCTCATTTTCGGCTTGTCGTCGTCTTCATTGCTCTGCTCTTTAATAGAATTGGATCGGTGTGAGTGTTTGGGATTCTCAGATGGGAAATGAATGAATGAATGAAGCTCATTAAATTATGGGGCACTTATGGGTTAGCGGTGTGTGTCTTGGGGCACATTTTGAAATATGAGTAGTGTACACTGCGAGATAAAGTTGGTTCTTTTTAAAGGTATTTCAGGGAAAGTTCAGAGGTTGACTGAACAAACAATTTCAGTTGTTTTTTTTTCAGATTTTACTGTACACTATTATAATAAAGTTTGTTTTAAAGCCTAGTAACTTACATATTATATAAATGTTCTTATTAACACATTGACTAGGCGTTTTTATCCAGTTATATTTTTAAAAATAATACATCTTATTATATTTTTAAAAGTAATACTGATTTTGCTGGAGTTAAGATCCCATAACATTGTCTTTTTTTGTGTGTGTTCTTTAATCAGTCCTTATTTATTGTCTTCATATATTCCTATACTTTTACCTTTTTGTACACCTATGTCTTGAATCGATACGGAGTTTCTCTCAGTGCTCATAGCGCAATCCTTTAACAGCAGCTACAATTTCCGATCATGTGCACTACTGATCACATTTAAATCCAACAATCCGATTGCTCAGCTTACTATTTTGATTTCGGATCTGGCAGCTGTTGTTCTTGATGTTGTTTCTGCTCGTTTAAAGCAAATTTTCAAGATCAACAACGCAGTTGAGCGTCACGAAGATGAAAAGCGAGATCTTCTATAGCGATTAGACCCGGACAATGAATGCACGATGGATTCAAAAGCAAAACAACAAGACAACCAAAAACGCGACTACAGAACTTTATATACGAGACAAGCTAAAGAGACAGGAATGAGAACAAGAACACAGACTTCTTGCTGATCTTTTTTCTTAAATGCTGCAGTTGATTCGGTTGGTGTTGTTCTTGTTGTTGTTGTTTTTTCTTTCGTTTTTATTGTTGCTGTTTTCGTTTGGTTTGGTTTGGTTATGAGAATTGAGGCAAACATTTTTCAACTGGTTTCGAGGCGCAGACAAAGGCATTAAACCCGAAATGAGTCTGGGATTTTTTCGGCCGTTGACAGACCGTGCATTATTACTGTCAACCCTGTGCCCATTGCTGTTGTTTGTCTAAACATAATTGAAACGCGCTTTCAATGAGTTAATTTGGAGTTTGCGCTGGCACTTCATGAAGGACCGTACCGGACCGGACCGGACCGGACCGGACTGGGCCGGACGCCTACGTAAACACAATTAGGTGCGAAGCGCTAGAGGCGTCCATCTCCATCTCCATCTCCATCTACATCTCCATCGCGCTCCACACGGGCCATGAAATGACAGAATGTGGAGTAAACCAACTGGGTAAACAAATAAAGAGAGAAATGAAAGCCAAAGCCCGTGCATTGTTGAATGAGCATTGTCACGGGTCCACTCGCCCCGTTAAGCATCGAGTGTCCACAAACCCAACATATAACAATATTTTCATAGTGCATTTTAATGGTTTAGCACTCAAGTGGACCGCTCGCTGATGCATCTTGCCGCCACGGCGTATGCGTAATTGTTTTGTAAATGATATGCTTGCGACTACACACACACACTCATTTATGCTGCCACTGCCCACTGTCCAAATGACTTGCCACTTTGTGTTGGCAAGTTTAAAGTTGCTTAATTAGGCGGCTGGCTGGAAGTCTCGAGTCGCGCATCTCTATGACTATCTATGATATTTGTGGCCCATGTTGACAGGCCACAAAAAGATACTTATGCATATAGCTACATATATAGCTGGTGCCAGCGAAAAGCTACAAACATATATTCCATACGCACTCCTGAGCAACTTCATTAACAGCCTCAACGATCGCAGCCGCAGCGGCAGCATCGCCGTTTAAGAAGTAAAAATAAAGTATTATTTATGATTATTGTGAGAATTTCACAATGGCATGCGAGAATTTATTGTTAATGCTTTGTTGCAGCGTCCAGTCACCGACTGCAGCCGAGACCCATCCTATCCTATCCGGCCGGCCTCTGTGCGATTGTAATGCCGGCAAAGACCAAATACAATGGGCCAAGCGGCATATCCGAGTGCACAAATAGCAAGCCAGTATTGGTAAGCGATGAATATTATCGATTAAATATCAGCAGCCCTGAGTAATCGCTAATATCTAAATTCCTTTTGCAATGTAATCCGAAGAGCACATTACACATTTGTCTCTTTAAACTTATTAAAGAATATGCAGTAGAGCTGCTCTAACTCGGTTTTTTCTAAACCTCAAACTTTTCTTTGTGTTCGAATCAGATAAGTTCGATAGACCATAAATAATATGCAGATTTTTGTATGTGTGCTCGAAAAATTAAAATCAATTAAAAATATATTTCTTTAGCTCTTTGGATACACAGTTTTCATCTTGAAAACTAATCATACACTAGATGACACCTTCACTTTTTATATAAAGTAAATTTTAAAAAAAATGAGATAGTCTACTATTTAAGCGATGGAAACCTATAGATAACAACAGTACATTTTTTCTATCTATGATATTCAGACGCAATTCCTTAACCCTTGTTAGCATACTTACATACATTTCGCGAGGTTTTGTCCCACGGTGCTTATCGCACAGATCCTCACACACCAAATGCACAGCAAGAAGACTGAACGAATGCCGTCAACAACAACAACTTCTGATATTCTCTGGCCTTATGCATACATCTATGTATATATGTACATATGAGAATACATATAGTACTACATGTACATATTTCACTTATTTTTTCGCACACTATTCATTGTGCGCTTTCTTTAGACAGTTGTCTCTCCACGTATTTGAGGTATGGAATTGTAATAAAATTTTAATTTGAATGTTAAGACAAGCGACTGGCACTCATTGTCTTTTGTTCTGTTGTTTCTTTGAGCCTTCTAATTGTGTCTAACACTTGTTGCGCTGTTGTCGTAAATGTTGCTGTTTATTAGTCAATGTTTTGCTTGTATAGTGCCCAAACACTTCCTTATGGTGTCTGCCTTCGTTTTGCAACACTTAAAATATGTTAAGTTTTCGATTTACCTACTGCAAAAAGCCGCAGTGGGACATTTCGGTCAAAATAATAAAGCCATGTTCTTAGAATTCATTCATACAAATTTTTATTGTTTTTTTTTTCATATTTTTGTCTTTTGCATTTTGTTTGTTCGTTTTTCGTAGCTTGTTTTTTTTCTTGCAGTTTTTCAATTCATTTTTTAATTACTAAAATTTCATAAAATTGTTTAGACTAAATCGTAAGTACAACACTAAATTACAATTGTATGTATGTAACTACTAATTTTATGTTTTTCATGTTGTATAAATATATGTATTAAGTTCTTATATACTTTATACAATCTGACGTGTTTGTGTGTGTGTGTATGTGTTTTTTTAGGTTTTCTTTTTTGCAATAAAAATATAAATTACTAAAAACGACTATTTAAAAAATTAAATATTTATAAAAAATATATATATATATATGTATATAGGCGGTTTAAGCATATATATATATAATGTATGAGCGTAGATAACAAAATGTATTGTAGAGAGCTTTTAAGTTAATATGTACAAAATTAGTTGAGATAAATATTGATGAGCGCTGATCTTTCTGTGCAGAGTTCTTTAAGTAGCAATTGTATAAAAAAATATATGTAAGTATATCCATCATAAATTTGCCGCATAGTTTGTTCATTTTTTTAGTTTTTTGTTTTTTTTTTTAGTTTTTTTTTTTAGCACTTTTACAACTAGTTTTACACTAACGAGGAACCATTTGCAATTTAACTGTAAGTTTTATGAGTCCGTTTTGTGAAGATTTAGATTTAATTTTGACGTTTTGGAATTTCGCAAACAGTTGTTGCTTCATACTTTCATACTACACATTGTTTGTTTAATGGTTTTGAGATCAAAATTAAATGTAAACAATTTGTTTTGTTTGCTTGTTTGTTTTTCTTTCTTTTTGTTGTGTAATAACAAAATATAATAAGACTATACTGTTCTGAAGACTTTTAAACATACGCACGTATATATATATTTTTTTTGTATTTTGTATATTTCATTCAATTTTGTTTTGTTTGTTTTTGTGTGTGAAATTTCCATTTTACGCTTAAGATTTATAAATTCAATACATTTCGTTTACAGTTAGGTTATAACTATAAATAATGTTGACTTCTTTTCAATAGTTGCTCCAAATTAAAAAAAAAAAAAATGCCAAAAATGATACAAAAAGTTTAAAAAAATAATATGATATGAAATAAAAGGTGTATATAGTGTAAATAATAAGCACTTATAATAGAATCACTAAATGTTTTGTTTGTCTTCGCTTGTTTGTTTGTCTGTGTAGGGCGTTTAGATTATATAATTAAGCTAAAGTTAAATTTAGTTATACTTTATGCATATATAAGTATATACATATATATAAATATATATATGTATTTGTATATATTTTAGACACTAAAAGTAGAGCGCGAGATAGTCAATTTGTGTGTGTGTTGTATTTGTGTTTGTGTTTGTGTTTTTTAGTGTTTAGTATGTGTTTTGTTTGTGTCGTCTGTATATCAGAGAGTTTACCTATAAATACTATGTACAAAATGCATGCGTACTACTTTGCATTGATAAGTAGTCGAACGAGCGACCATGCAGCGTCAATGAGGAATTGTTTTTGTATTGGCTTAGTGGCTAAACTAGTTGCTAATTCTGTGTAGAGTTGTTGTTCTTTGCGTTAAGTAGTATTTACAATTGATCGCAACTAAGTGTATACAATAATATTAATAATAATAATTGAAGCAGATTTTTCAGTAACATGCAAAACGTCAGTAAAGAGTTCTAGTCATTTGAATGGTCGGTTCTTTTGTTTATGTTGTTTGTTTGTTGTGTTTGTTTGTTTGTTTTTGGCTGCTGGCGCTTTGTCTATTTGGCCAATTCGGCCCGAGTCTTAAAGCCGCAGCCTAGCGCCGTTTCTTTCAATGGGCAAGTGTGGAGAGATATTTATGTAGTCAAAGGCGTAGTTTGTGAATTGCTCATGTTTTTGTTTTTGTTGTGTTTATAAGTATATATGTATATATGTATATGTACATTTGGGAACTTTATGCTTACGTCAGTCCATGCGAAACAATAAATGTTTGGAATTAATAATTACAGTATAGAGATTTTAGAATGGGATCAATTTGTAGAGTGTTTTTGTTAGTGTGTGTTAAGCCTGTTACAATTTTGACGACTGCACTGCTTCAATCAACAACAAAGCCATCGCTGGCTCATTTGGCGTCTCTCTCTCTCTCTCTCTGTCTCTCTCTGTGTCTCTCTGTTGCTCTCAGTCGGTGCAGTCTTTGTTTACATGTGCGGCGTACCGCAGACCACTGTGCGCTGCTGCGTCGCCGTCCCGCTGCCCGTCGCCGAGGCCGCTGCCATCAGCTGGGAGGAGCAGGCGCCGGCCACGCCCGCCGCCGCCAGAGAGGGCCAACGCTGGCTGCAGTACGAGCCCTCGCCCAGCACCGAGATCCGCTTGCCCAGCTTGCCCACCTCGCTGGCGCCCGTCGCTGGTGCGCTGTAGTCTTTGGTTGAGCCGGCCGACGAGGCCGCTGCCACCGCCGCTGCTGCCGCCGCCGCTGCCGCGACTCCGGCGCCCGCCGACAGCAGCTGCGAGGCGCGATGCATCAGCGTGGGATCCGTGTTGAGCTGCTTCTGCGACTTGGCGCGCTGCAGCGGCGCTATCTGGCCAACGCCGCAGAACTCCGAGTTGGCATTGTTGTCCGCCGCCGCGGCATAGTTGGCCAGTGCGCCCGAGTACATGCGGCACTCATCCGCAGCGGCCGCGGCTGCTGCCGCCGACGCGCAAATGTTGTTCACCGACTTGTCCCACGTGTTCTTGATGATGTTCGGATTGCTGTTGTCGAAGGTCAGGCCGCCGTTGCTGCCGCGCTTGACGCCCAGAGTGCCGCCTGTTTGCATGCCGACCCCGCCGACGCCCACATTGACGCCCAAGTTGACGCCGCTGCCATTGTGATGCAGTGTGGCCACCGCATTCTGTTCGTTCTGCTTGCGCGCCTCCGCGTCGTCCTTCTCCTGGGCGCGCTTGCGCTTGCGCTTCATGCAGAAGACAACGCAGGCGGCAATCACGGCCACCAGCGGCATGGCCACCGAGAAGATGGCGATGAGCACCACCTGGGCGTTGGTCAGTCCGTCGGCGCGCGCCTGCGTCGTGGCGCCATACTGATGGGCATCGTAGGTGACCGAGTCGTAGGACTCCTCGTCGCACTGGCGACCCCGGAAGCCGTTGGCACACACGCACTCGAAGCTGTTGACGCGATTCATGCAGGTGCCGCCATTGTGGCACGGCAGACTGCCGCACTCGTCGATGTCAATGGAGCAGTCCTTGCCGGTGAAGCCGGCGCGACAGGCGCACTGGTAGTCGTTGCTCAGATTGGTGCAGCTGCCGCCGTTGGCGCACGGCTGCGTCAAGCAGAGGTCGACCTTGCTGCTGCAGCGCGGCCCATGGAAGCCGGGCACGCACTGGCAGCGATACTGGTTGAGCATGTCGATGCAGGTGCCGCCATTCTGGCACTTGTGTCCGGCACAGTCGTCGATGTTCTGCTCGCAGCGGGCGCCCGCGTAGCCGTCGGGGCAGACGCACTTGCCGCTCGGCTGGCAGCTGGCGCCGTTCTGGCACGGATTCGGGCTGCAGTTGTCCAGATGCAGGTCGCAGGTCGGGCCGCTGTAGCCGCTGGGACAGTCGCACTGGAAGCCCTGCTTGCTGTTGCCGTTCGGTGTGCGGCAGCGTCCCTGGTGGCACGGCTTGTCCGCACACGTCAGCAGCTTCTCCTCGCACATGCGTCCGTTCCAGCCCTTCTGGCAGACGCACTTGTAGCCGCGCTGCGTCGCCTCGTCCACGCAGGTGCCGCCGTTCTGGCAGGGATTCACCTCGGCGTCGCAGGAATTGATCTCGGTCTGGCAGTCGTTGCCGCTGTAGCCGGGCGCACACTTGCACGTGTAGAGTCCTTGGCCGGTGTTGAAGCAGGTGCCGCCATTCATGCAGGGACGATGGTTGGTGCAGTAGTTCAGGTCCTGGTTGCAGAACAGACCGCCCCAGCCCTCGTTGCAGATGCAGTCCCACGGCTTGTTGCACGTGCCGTGCACACAGCTCGGATACGGAGCGCACTCGTCGCACAGCGGTCCTCTCCAGCCCTTCTGGCAGCTGCAAATGGAGCAAGCAAAAACGCAATCGATTAATAACTTTGCATACTCGATTTTAAACTACATATGTACTTATTTTGTAACAATTCATTTGGTCTTTGCAAAACTATTCTATATTCTATTGACAATTGCTTGAAAACTATCGATAAGCAAGTTGTCAGCAACATTGCCGCTAATCGATAGTCGATCAAAGCCAAATTTAGTTCCTGCATTGTATTTTCGACGGCAAAAGCAGAACGAATACGTTGCACAAAGCAAAGAGTGCAATAAAAAGTCTGGCGCATTGCTCATCAATGAAATGTGTATATGTATGTAAATGGAAAAGGCAAAAGGTGGACACTGATTGCTGGCAATGACGGATGGACGGACAGCTGGACAGATGAACGGACACGGCTATTGAGCTCGGGGCGCTGGTTTACATTTGAAGCTTTTGAGCAAATGCGAAAGCATGAAGAAGAAAGAAGGCGCATCACCTGTTTAGCACACACACACATGCATACATGCATGCAAAGATCAATCAATACATATACATACATATATGTATATGTAGATATGTAATTGCCTGTGTGGGTGCAGCAATGCTTGAGTGAGCAAGAAGCTGCAGCCAAAAGGGCAACGACAACTTTGGCTTCGTATGTATGTGTGTGTGTGTGCACTTTTACTGCTTGTGTGGAGAAGCCGAGTAGAAGAAGGAGGAGGAGGAGGAGGAAGAGGCATGTCAACTTAAGAGTCAAAAAGAAACAATGAGATGTTTGCTCAAGTGCACATATCCGCACAGCGCTACAATTTTGCATTTCTCACGATCGCGCGCAAGCACTAAATTAATTTATTTCACTTGCCGACGCACGCACGCACGCACGCATGTACGCGCGCGCGCGCGCGCTGGCCACTTTTGGGCAGCAAAAGGAAAGAAATCCTTCACCCACAAACTCTCAATTGGCAATAATTCAAAGCAGACAAGCGCTAATTGATATGCGTCAGTGTGTACACAAGCAGAAATGTCACAGACAACAACAAAAGAAACAAACCAGTGTGTGCATGTGTTTTTGTGATAGAGCGCGCGCGTTTGGAATTATTAAAATATTCCCACCATTACACCCAGCAGCGTAGCGCAGCACCGAAAAGCACTTAAATTTTCAATGGATTTGACTTTGGTTGGGGGCTATTGGTTGTTTGTTTTTGTTGCCACACACGCATACGTGAGTCTCAACTGTTTGCGGTTATTTCTACGAGCGCTAACGAATCAAGGCGTCGCGGCCCATTTGAAAAACAAACATTTTCATCGCCCAAATCACAGCAATAACATTTGACTTTGCGGCTGCTGAATTGCTTTGAGTTACTGTATGTTATTCTTTTTGGCACAATTATTGGACCACAAAATGTTTGATTTCCGCTTTGCGCCGCTGGCAGTTGGGAACTGTTACGCTCAATTTTGGGCCTTTATCTGGCCAGCAATGCATAAATAATGAGCAACATCCTGTACGAAATCAAAGAAGAAATCTAAACAACGCAATTGGCTTTCGGCAGCTGCTTTGGCTTTGGCTCTATGAGATTTGAGCTTGAAATTTCATGCATAAAATATTTGCCAGCGTCGTCAAAAGTGTTGGCTTACACCTTGCTTTGTCATTGTTGTTGTTGCTGCTGCTGTTGCCCTATGAAAAATGTGGGAAAACTTTGTAATTCAATTTCGTATTGCTTTTACTTGATTATTTCAGCAGGCAGGCAGGCACTCGAATAATTGTAATGCAAAACCTCGACAATCAAATGACAGCCAATGCACTCCCGACAGTCAGACAGACAGACAGACAGACGGACAAAGAGACAGCCAAAAGAATTTCTTGTGGTCGCACAAAACGTGCACTAAACGGCTAAGCAAACAGACGTTTTGTTTTTGCGCTGTTGCCCTTTAACAAAGTTGGTAGCAGTCGACGACAAACAACAAGCCAGTCAACAGCAGCAACATTAGCAACTAAAATAACGCTGCCAAGGTGTGTCCAATGACAATTGTTGCAAGCAACAACAAAATACAACAAAAACAAAAAAACGTGCAGCTAACAAAAAAGCTCATCTTGCTCTGAGCCAAATTACAGCTAAAGCTCTGCTACGCAAAAAGGAATATTGTGGGTGGTCCTTGCTAAGTAATACACTGTTTCTGTTGTTTTTCGTTTGACTAGTTTGTAGTTTTCTTTTGCCATACTTACATGCATTGATTGGGCTTGTCGCACTGGCCATGAACGCAGCCTTTGGCACATTTGGCTGCAAATAGAAAGAGGCGAAATGTTAATTGATTGAGTTTGTAAATAACAGCGATATCTAACGCGACACTTTCCCGAAACACATTTGTGTCTTAAGTGTTGGCCAGTTGAGCACCTGCCACACCTCGGCTTAGTTACGCCCACACTTGGCCAACTCAGCCCACATTGACACAAAGAAACAAAAACCAACCAAATTAAAATTTGAGGCAGTTTAAAGAGAAAAACTAACTTTCTTTTTCACGCGTCTGCGGCAATGAAAAACCCCTAAACAAAAACAAATGAAACATCTTCGATGCAATTCAACAAAATGTTTGAAATGGTTTTGTTGTTGTTGTTGTTGCTGGTGTTTTACTAAAATGAATCATGGCCCCAAAACGCCAGGGACTTTAAAACTGTGCTGCCCCCTTGAGCGGCAGCAGGAATAACTTGTTTCTAATATGCGCGCCCAGGCCAAAAGGAAACACCACAAAATGAAATAATCCCATGGCCGCAAAGAGCTGCAGCAGCATCATAAAGCAACAACAACAACAACTCGAAACAGCGGCCCGAAAACCGATTCCCAAGCTCCAAAAGGTTCGACGAAAACTTCGATTGTGAATTGAAGAGAGAGAGAAAGAGAGAGCGAGCGAGAGAGAGGGAGAAGAGGAGCTGTAGCTGTAGATGGGCCAAGAATGTGGCAAACATGTTTCTTTCGGGCTGGGACTGAAGACTGGAGACTGCAACTGGGGCTGGGCACCGGCAGGAAGTAGGGGAGCAGTTGGCATTGGCAAGGGTCTTCTAGCAGAAAATCGTGAACATTGCGAATAAGGCAAAGCTCCTCTTTAAACTGGCCAGCAGCAGCAGCTCCGCTCCACAGACACCGACACAGACGAGTACGAGTTGCTTCTTTCATTGAGCAGGAAAATTGCTAGAAAATCACTAAAACGTGTTCTCTCCCTCTCCCAGCTCCACTTTCCTGCTGCACATCATCAGATGCTGCTGCTGCTGCGATGCGCTTTTAATTCCCCCGCACGCAGATAATATATATAAGCCGCAATATTGGCAATTGGCAATGATTTTTATTACATGGCCATGGACGGACTGGGCAGAAGAAGAAGCATTGCAGAGCAGCAGCAGCAGACTGGAAATCGTTTTCCCGCAGCGACTGAAAGTGAGTTTGTTGTTGTTGTTGCTGCTGCTGCTGGTTGTTAGCTGGTAGCCCGGTCTGAGGATCGTTTCGTGTCTATTTTAAACGTGCTCGACTACATAGTAATGTTCTTGTGCTGTGTTGTTTCACACGCCCGCAAGCGCATGACGCAAAAGTATCTCATGGCTTAGGAGCGCAGGCCTAATGATTCTGACGCCCAGTGTATTCCAACTGGTATTTACTTTCACTTGACTTCACATAGTTGCCCAAATGTGGCCGCAGGCTACACACAATGTGGGCATAGCGTTATACGAAAAGTATCTTACAGATACATTTGTATCTTACAGATACATTTGTATCTTTCAGTTACATTTGTATCTGTTAAGCGTCATACGTTTGTGCCCTTATGCTACAAGTGCACCCACAGCTGCCATTGCAGCTGGTTCATTCATAAAAGCAACAAACAAAAAACTACTTTAGTTTAAATAGCTCATTTCCTTGAAATTAAAACGAACACACACAGCACACACACGTAAAGATACGCACATGCAGCAGATCGTAGCTTCATTCAACAACAACAACAACAGCAACAAAAAGAAGCAAGTTGCAAGTCTTTTTGGCCAATTTAATAAAGGCACTCGCTTCCACATGAGCAACTTTTTGTTGTTCGCTTCATGTTTGTTGTTTTTTGCAGCCGCACGTTTTGGCTTTTTATTTGCTGCTGCTGGAAAATAATTTTCGCACAAATGCGTGTGTGTGTGTGTGTGTGTGCCTTAATTTAAGCTCATTTTTGCGCATTTAACTTGAAAATAAACTATAGCAACAGAAAGAGCGGAAGAGGCAGCTGCTGCTGCTGCTTGGCAACTTGCCGCACAACCAAACAACCGGCAGCAGAAGGACACAAAATGATGTGCCCGAAAAACAAAAACAAAAAAAGGCAGGCAGGCAGGCTGGTTTGGCTGCTCGGAGCACATTTAAGGTGTAATCAGCCATGGCCAGCCTCAGCCCTAAAGGAAGTTCTGGTCGCGTCCTCAGCAATGTGCGGCATGCAGACGACGACGGCAGCAGATACTCAAAAACAACATCAGCAGCCAGGACGGTACGTCATCATGATGATCAAGAAGCTGCTGCTGCTGCCTGTTGCTGTAGTCTGTATCTGTATCTGTGTCTGTATCTGTATCTGTAGTGAATGCGTGTGTGTGTGCGTGTGTGTGTGCGTGTGTGTGTGTGTGTGTCCACACCACACCTTCAATATGGAACCTGGGGCCCCTTGCACTTGGCGTGGGAAGATTTTTGTGCTCTTCGTCAGTTCTGTGCTCTGATTCACAGTGCCCATGTGCGTGTGTGTGTGTGTGTGTGTGTGTGTGCTTTGTGTGTGTTAGCCCCCCCGAAAATGCTGCATAGGTAGCTGCTAGTGGGCTACTACAAAGGGCCTGGCCGAGTTTTGTTGTTTTTGTTTTGTTTCTTCTTCTTGATCATCGGCTACCTCAGTGATCTTCTGCTGCTTCTTCTTTGGCCGCTCACAGTTCGTTAGACGTTTTGTTGCCCCATGCCCCATGCCCCATGCCAAATGACAAATGATTTTTCCCCACATAAACAAAACAACAACAACAAAAATGAACCTCATTGATTTTTAATTTATTTGTTTGACTTTTTGATGTTTTCCACGTTGGTTCTCTTTTCGATATTCAAATGCTTTTGCTTTTGGCCTTTTCGTCAAATCATCGCAAAGCCACGCATTCAAAATAATTACACTTTTAATTCGTTAGCAGCTCCTTGTGTCTCACTGCCCCCCCTTTTGTATCCCCTCCCCCCCGCACCTCTTCAGCTGCTCATGCCACTCACATTTGGTTTGTATACTTCTTTTTTGTGTACAATCATCTCATTTGATTTGACAAGCAAGTGATTTTCAATAATAATGAGAGTTGCCCGTGAAGTGCGGCACAAGAAACATTTCACGTTGTGTCCACTTGACAAAGCAACAACAACAACAACGGACAACTGACAACAACAAACATGGCCAACAAAGAATGTAAAACTCGTTGGAGAATGCAAATGAAGCATGCTGGATTTCGTTGATATTTGCCCCCTTCTATATAGTAAGTATAATACTTATCGACCTTAACTCGATCTTGCGCTCATAAATCTCCAAGATACTTACGTTTCTCGCAATACGTGCCCTGCCAGCCCGTTAGGCAGATTATTTCGCCCGTCTCGGAGCATGTGTAGTGGCCAAACTGATCGTCCCGGGGTCGGCAGAGATTCGCACAGCCGGTGCCGTAGTAGTGCGGATCGCAGGTGACACGAAAATCGTATTCCAGCGATGTGTACTGCGACTCGGACTTGTTCGTCTTCCATTCGGATGAGACCTCGAGCACTTGCTGTACGGAGAGGCGTTGTATCAGCATATCTGAAAGAGACAGACAGAGACAGAGAGAGAGAGAGTGAGACAAAGCACTAAGATAAGTAAATTGTGTGTGTGAGAAAATCAGTGTGGAGATAGGCCTAATGAAGATTAATTGGATTCAAGTTACGGCTACGGCTGCGGCTACGGCAATTGCCAACTGGACTTGGGAGGCTGGCGCTCACATTGGCTTGGAATTTATAAAAGATTACGAATGGACAACAACAACAACAACAACAACAAAAAGAAAAACGAAAATCAAACACAAACACAAATCTCCAGACACAGAAAGAAAATGCAATGTCGAATGCAATATGCGATAATGGCTTTAGTTCATATTTTTATTCACTTTGCTTGAGAATTTTAAACAACTTAATATAAAAATGATTTACCATGAATTGAAATCTAAAAAAATACCAAAAATGTGTAGTATGAGAATTTTTTTTATAATTTTTGATTGATTGCGTTTAGGCTCTTGAAATTGAAGTGTAAATGATGATAATTTGCACTGTTTATTTATTATTAATTTTAATCTAAGCAAATAACTAAAAAGTTGAAAATAAAAGTAAGTTTTACTATTGAGTTTAGGTGTAAATGATGTTGATTTGCACTGTGTATTTACTATTAATTTAAATCTAAAAAAACTAAATACCTCAGTTGAAAACAAGTGGGCAAGGATTATCTTCGGCGTGCCGAAGATTTTATACTCTTTTCGAACCTTTAGGCAATTTTCACTCTGCTAACTGCAGCACTGTAAAAATTGATATCATATCATATCAATTTGAATTAAAATATTAAATTTATTTCCAGTTGTATGGCAGTTTTAAGATATAGTGATCCGATCCGGCCGGTTCCGACCAATGTGCTGTCCCTTTGAATAATAAGTCTCTGTGCAAAGTTTTATAACGATAGCTCAAAAACTGAGGGACTAGTTTTCATACACACAGACAGACAGACAGACGGACATGGCTAGATCAGTTTGTTTTGTCATTCTAAGCATACTGGCAGTAACTTTTGGTGGTCTCCGACGCTTCCTTCTATGCGTTACAAACTTCAGCACAAACTTAATATACTATTTTCTTCGAAAAGAGTATAATAAAAGTAAGTATTAATATTGAGTTTAGGCATTGTTTGGCTAAGTTTGAAGTGTAAATGATGATGATTTGGACTGTTTAGTTGGTTTTTGTTGCTGTGTGTAGGCCAAAAGTGGAAACTGTGCAGCTTGCAACTGCAACAGCGCTTGTCACAGGCGCAGGCGCACAGCACAGCACAAGTCAAGTGCCGAGTGCCAAGGTATGCGGGGTAAGCACCAGGGGTAAGTACTTGGTATTTGCAGTGTGGCACCACAGCCAAGCGGGCGGGCGGCAACAACAGTGTGGCAGTGAGGCAGGCAGTGAGGCAGGCAGGCAGCCATGCAACACACGACCAACTGAGCGTCGCGTCAGCGTCAGTTGCATTTTCAGCTGTTCGCTGAGCCAAGCGGCGGACCGGTCTTTACTTCTTTTTCAGAAACTATTGGATGGCAACTTGTGCACACACACACACACACACACACACACACACACACACACACACACACACATGTATAGCTGTTTTATATAGCCACATTATGCCATGGTCTATAAAGTAAATTGCAGGTGCATGACTATTCGAATTGCATGCAGCCAACTCGAACCTAAGCTCAACGCTGAAGCGGGCCAAGAGTCTTCTTGTTGTTGTTGTTGTAGCACAAAAAGCAACAAACATACAAATACAAATAAAAATAAAAACAATGCATAAATCTCTCGGCAAGAATCGCTTGAAAATATATACATATGTATATATAGTTTTTTTTTGGAAAAGCAAAAGTTGGCACAAAGAAAGAGTAGCAGCTAGTGAAAGTGGCACTGCACTAAAATGCTAAACTGTGTAGAGTATTTTCTCAACAAACAAAAAAGAAGTCTGTCATAGAATTATACGAATATGGTCCGAAATGTTGTTGGGCCAATAAATTACAAGTTTGCCAATTGACAAGTGCACCAACTGGTTGGTTGGTTGCCCAAAAACGTTGCTAGCCAAATATCCATATTCAAAATAGCAACTAATTAATTACCAAGCCATCGAAAATATGTGCGACTGTGTGTGTTGCACAAACCAAATTCTAAGCCAGTTGCAAGTTGGCAAGTCGTGTGCTGCTGCTGCTGCTTCACCTGACGTGGCAACATGGAATAACGCTCCAATGCAAAACTCGCGCCTAGCCGCCAACCACATTCCCCAAAAGCTTAGCTTAAGGCAGCAACAAACAAAACCAAAAAGAATTGAATATTGTAGTTTTATTTACATTTGCAACACACACACACACACATGCATGCATGCCACAGATTTGTGGCATGACAGGTTATTAGGCGACGTTGCCGCCGCTGCAAGCGAAACGCACAATTTGACTGCAAATATTTTCGGCGTCCAGTTTGGCCAGTTGAGAGTTGGCCACAAATCGAAATAAATATAGAAACACTTTTGCAAATATCTACGCAAAACGGCATTTTTTAATTATCTATAAAAATGAGACAACAACAACACACAAGAAAAAAAAGAAGTCACTAACAAAGTGAAAAGTTGCGTGCGACAACTTTCGCAATAATTGCAAACAGTTGCTGTTTTTGTTAATGACATGATTAATGATCATTCAAAGCGGAAAACAACAGTCGAAAATGTAGCAGAAGTGCAGTAAAAACGCATTTGGCAACAACAAATTGAGGCAAGTTGGGTATGGTACTTTGCTCAACGTTTTGTCGACTCGAAATTTGTGCAACAAATTTGCAAACAGGCACAATTTTCTTCAACTTGACTCTGACAGGGGCAAGGCTTAAAAGCAACAGCAACAATAATAGCAACAACAACTGCAAATATTTAGTCGCAGTCGCAGTCTGCGAGTTGAGCGCTGACTTCTTCTAAAGGAATTTATAAAATACCATTTTATCAAGACACACGACGGCAACAAGTTTTGTGTGCTGTGTTCTGTGGCAAAGAAAGAGAGACAGAGCCCGGCACTCTCCACTCTCGACTGCTGCCTGATCCAATGAGTTAAAATTAAAAGATAAGCATTTTAACAACATCGCCAGCAAGAGCAACAACAACAACAACGTGCAACTAACAACTTTGGCATTGGCAGAGATTAATTGGTAGGTAGGGATAGGTGAAAAAGAAACGACGAAAAAAACAAAAACCGAGCAGCAGAGGAATCTTAAGAGCATGAGTTGAAAGATTTCGACGACGCATCAAGCCAAGAATCACCTGGCACGATGTGCTTCAGCTTCAGCTTCGACTTCGACTTCGGTCAAGCTGTGTCTTCTTCGGCTGGCAGCAGTTGCCCAGTTGCCCCAAGGCAGCAGGAACACAACTGTTGGCCTCTTGCCTGCAGGCAAACCTGGGCGAAAAGGTCGCCACAGTCGAGCTGCTCCCCCTCGATCCGTTCCGTTCCGTTCCTTCCTTCCTTGCTGCTTGTTGCAGGTTGCTTTTTCTGCTGTTGTCTCTTCATTCCTTTTTCGTATGTAATTTATGTTAAATGAATATAACAGATGAAAAAAAAACACTAAAAACTTGTTGCAACGCACTCGAGACAGGCGTAAACTTGCTATGCAGCCAAAGTATGCGGGAGATCGTTCAGCAACAACAGGCACTTTTAAATAATGAAATTAATCCTTGACAAGCGCGTACAGCGACTAGAAATCTGCGCAAAATTCAATTGGCAAAGGCACAGACAGAGACAGCGATAGAGACAGAGACAGCGGCAAAAGGGGGGTGCCCCGATAAAGATCTATGAGCTCTTGAGAATTAGCTGTTAAGATCTCTAGGAGCTCAGCAGGATGCCAGCACAGAGCTAAACAATTAAAATTCCTTAGAGCAGTATTAATAGAAGCCGTGTTCTCAAATTGAAAAGAAAACGCTGCTTAATAGTACAAGTTCGTATGAAACGCGTTCATAAATCTTGAGCAAAAGAAATGCAGGTATATGAACAGCTGAAACCGAAACTGAATCTCAGCATCTGAGCAGGTAGCCAAACATTGTGTGGGAAAACTCTCTAAAAAATAAATTTAAAAAAATATGTAATCAGCTTTGATAAAAATTAAGAGAGAGAGAAAATGTTGTGCAGTGTCCTTGGGCAGGGACCACACAGATTTAATGCGATGCATTTACAAACAGCACTGGCTGTGTGTGTGTGTGGTCCTTATCGGGGCGGTTGGATCTACGATCATGTCGCATTGTTCCAAGATGAATTACACGCCATACACGATCGCTAAATTCCACAGCGAAATAATCAAAGTCCTGCGCCTAGAACTAAGAGTTCGTGATTAACAAAAAGCAGAAGAAGGCAGACAGGCAGACAGACACAAGCCCAGCTAAAGACTAAACTGCATTCGAGTAAATGAAACGATGACGCTGACGATGTGGCCCCGAAGACCTCAGCACACTTCCGTTCCGAGGGCGAGCAGCAGACAACAAAGGCGACAAGTCTGCGGTGCTTTATCCCTATCCCTATCCCTAACTGAAATATAAAAAAAGGGAACCGCTGCTAAAAACCTGACGCTCAGCTTGCCTGTTACTTAAAACCACTCAATGTGCCGGAAATCTTATATACACACACACACACACACACACGTTGGGGCAAGTGTTGAAGTTTAGTTAGTGGCGCAGTTAGTGAAACTAGAAATTTGAGTGCTTTCGTGTATCAGGTGTCGCTCGTTGATCCTTGCCAGCCGAAAAATGCGGACAGCTTTCGATCGATCACAGGAAGCAGGATGTGTTATGAATAAGCAAAAAGATGACGATCAAGGAAGCAATTATGCAAAATAACTGTGTCACCACACAGCAGGATATGCCACAAGGTAGCAATTAACAATATTATGTGCATATTATGGTTTGTTCTTTGGGTTACTTACTGTTTAAGCGCGAATTGGCGCTGTTGTTCGTATCGTGCCAGGCCTCAACGATCAGCGTGAATGTGCCCTGCAAATAGGAAATGGGGAAAAGAAAGTTAATCAATTGAACAACAAAATAGATGTTTATGTGTAGATGGGTAGCAGAAAGAAGCGCAGCTTATCAAAACGGGAAGTGAAGCGTTTTGTAGCGTCTTTTTGTGTGTGGTTAGGCTAGCACTTATAGAGATATGATCTGGGCCAATGCATATATCTAAGTTACGGCTAATAGCTTCAAAGCTCTTACAAATCCCACAGCCCACAAGCGGGGCCTCATTATAAACAGATTATGACAGCGCCCAAAACATGCTCCAAAGACGCCCACATGCCACAAACTACGACGACGATGGCAAAAATGCGCTAACACACACTAACACACACACACACACACACATACACACACAAATGCAAATGCACAGCAGTTGGCAACTGGCAACTGGCAGCGCCCTCAATTCACACTTGATTACAAATGCAAGGAGGCAGCCGGGCGGGCAGCAGGGGGCATGAAAAAACCGGCAGAGATGACACAAAATCCAAAATGCATACACATATATATATATACATATAGACATATATATGCGTATTGGCAAAAGAAACCTCGAGACGGCTGCTTTGCAGAGGTGTTTGGCTAAGACTAACGCTAACTTGGCTACTTGGATGGGCGTGTGATTTCGTATTGCGTATTTGCAGTTCGAGTTTCAGTTCGAGTTTGGAGTTTGGAGTTTGAGTTTGCAGTTGCATTGCATGTAAATGACTAATTTTTGACTAACTTTCGATTGCCGTTGTTGCCAGTTGTTGTTGTTGTTGTTGCATGTGCGTTGTGTGGGCGGCTGATGTAGAATTAATTTAGTTGATAAGCGTAGTGCCGATTGATTGCATAAGCAGTAGTTGTTGCTTGCTGCCAGACATTGAAAACGGCACATTTGCACACAAGCAACAAGCAACAACAACATGAAAATCAAGAGCTGATGGGCACGACAGGAAACAAATCAGACAGACAAACAGACAGACAGACAGACAGAGAGACATATGTACATAGATCATCAGCCGATCACAATGGCAAAATGGCAGCAAATCAAATGAAGCGATGCAAAAACGTTTTATTGCCAATTGGCGCAAATCTAATACACAATACAATTAGCTATTAGATTTATGCAATTTTCATTTTGAATACGAGCACAAAGCTTTAATTACTAGTATTTTAAAGAACTTGGTAATAAGTAAAACCGAAATAAAATGCTTAGCTCTGGCGACACTTTTTTGAGTAATTCTAAAGACAGGGCAGCGCACATAAAATAAGTATATGCATATATATGTATATATACAACATATAGAATATATGCACAGATGTATGAGCTCCAAAAATAAATGAGCGACATCGCAGAACATACACACAGCTACACAGCTACACAGCCACAAAGATACACGCGAACGTGAATCGCGTGCGACGACGCTGTATATCAACGTCAATATCTGCTGCATAGGGTGAAGTGCATGCCAAATGCACAAATGCATAGGGCGCAGGAGTAGGAGTGGCAGCCACGTAGCAACGGAGGCAACATACAACATACAACACACAAGACTGAAGACAAGACAGTGCGGAATGGAATGGATCGGGAGACAGACAGCCAGACAGACAGACAAAAGTAACAAAGTTCAATACACAGACAACGATGAGCAGCGTCAAAGTTGCTGCTGCTGTCGTTGACTATTTTTAGGCACTGTAGCAGCAACTGCAACAGCAACAACAGCTGAAGAGGCGTCTCCGGCAACCCCCACACATCTCCCTCCCTCTCTCTCTCTTTCACTCTCTCTCTCTGTCTCCCCGTGCCTCGTTTTAATTAAGTGCAACATTAAATTAGTTGATGACAGCCGCTAGTCTAGTCGCTAACTATAATTAAACTTATAGTTTGACCTAGAAATATTTGAAGTTAAATTTAGCGCAATTGTGTCTGACACAAATAGTCAATATAGACAATATTTGACTTTTATCGAGTCTGAAGTGCAACTGCTTTCATGTGTGTTGTGTGGCACGTGCTGAATATCTAAGCATTTGCTTATACTTTTCGCTAATTGCACATTGCTAATCGCTTTTTGCATATTTATGCATCATTTTCACTTTAACCCGCAGCAACAGCTGCTCGCAACTCACAAAATGTATGCAACTTGCACATTTCACGTGCCGATAAGTCTAGCTAGATATGTGCCCCTGCCCCATCCCCTTGCCCCTTGGGCTGCCTCTGTCGGATCGGCCTAGCATGACTTTGCCACTTTAGTCAACGCATGTGAGCGCAATGATAATGATAATAATAGTGACGCTGCACATGCGCAAACAATTAGGAAGTAAAGTGTACATGCGCAGCAAGAGGAAGAGAGCGGGCAGAGAGTAAAGACTATACTATACTATACTATACCATACTATACCATACTATATATCCACCCCTTAAGTAAGCCGTTGCACACACGCTGCGGGCGCGCTTGAAAAATACGTTACAAAATAGAAGCGGGCACAGTAAGTTAAAGTCAAGTAAGGTAAGCAAGCTGCCACAGCGCTCACAATGTGGGGTGCACAGCCATCGCTATAGCGCGAGCCAACATTTTATAATACTGGTTACAATTAAGAAATGCATGGCATACCATATAGACATACATACATACATACATATATGTATGTATGCATAGACGCGTATTTCTTGGCCACTGGAGCATAAAAGAAGCAGCAGCAAGAGTGCAAGTATTTCAAATTTATTGGGCAAACAACACGTGCGCGTTTGTTGGTCGAAATAAATCTGCAAAGTTGACCAAAAGTCAAAAACAGCGAGAGAGAGAGGGAGAGAGAGAGAGAGAGAGGGAAGACTGACTAAAAAGTAACGTACGCTTTTTGGCCGCTAGTCGCTTGCTTTCATACCTACTGCTCCAGGGGTGGATTGTAAGTGAGTGGAACAGAAGCCGTCGTAGCCAGCGAGCTGGAAATTGTCGCTGGTGGTGCGAGTCGGCGGCGCACGCGTTTTTCAGCGTTCTCAGCACATTTTAATAGCCGACAGATGTTTGCGGCAACAACCCTTGACAAGGACACAGAGAGAGAGAGAGACTACGGGCGGAAATACAACTCGTAAGTGCGACGCACAGTCGCCTTTGCCTCTGTCTCTGCCTCTGCCTCGGTGCTATAAAAAGCCCCCAAACAAATTAGCAAAATAATGTAAAAGAAATTACACTGAGCAGCAGCAGAGACATATATTTGTATTGACTGGCTGCGACTAAAAGCCAACTGAGTCATCCAGTGTTGGTGGGGCAATGTGTTTGGGGCGACTATCTAAATATAGACGGGCGCTATATATACAAAGATTATCTGTGTTGTTTGTGGTGGCATCAGCGGCAAGATATAATAGTGATTTAGCTTGACAAACAACAAATCCTCAAAGATCAACTTTGAGTGCAATCTGAAGCTCCAGTTGCGTAAATCGACTTACCGGCCAGGCAAAGTTGAAGGCGAACTGTATGGGATTGGTGAAGCCCCTGCTCTGTAAGCTGTGCGCATCCGTCAGATTGAAGGAGTTCTCGCCGAGGATCGGCGTCACCACATCCCCGTACGTGCACTGCGACGTTGTGTCTATCGTCGCCTGGTAGTGCTTCAGGCAGACGCGAAATCTCGTCTTGCATGTGCCGATGCACTTGCCCGTCGTCGCATCCGCTTCGCCGCTGCAGCAGTGGCCCTCGTTATCCTTGCCATGCTCGTTGCTGAAGTATTTGAGCCGCAACTCAAAATTGCCGGTACTGTGAACCTGCGACAGAGAAAGAGAAACAAAAGAGAATATTGCATTAGTATAATCAAATTAAAAAGCAATTCATTTCTGTTGACGCTCCGATCGACGCTGGAACGCAGCATCAGAATCAAGAATGCAGCAGCATCCCCAGCATCCACAGCAGCAGCAGCGCGACAATAAATCTTTCAATATGGTATTTTTACCGAAAAACAGAAGAGCTGCAAAAAAAGCGAAGCAAAGCACACAGAACACGGCAGAGCTGTGGAATTTTGCGTGGCGATCAGCAAAACTAAAACCACAAGCAAATACCAAATCGGGTAGCAATTGGCTTCAGATCGCTTCAGTATATAACAAAACAAAACACAAAATGAGAAAGAGACCCATGCAAAGGACAAACGGGCTTATGAAATATTAAGCGGCAAGAAGAAGCAGGCAAGTTAAAGCAACAAATACAACAAATGCACAGCAAGCGGTCGACTTTTTGCAGCGTCTGTTGCTTGGACTCCGTTTCGGGTTACGTTAACCTGAGGAGTCCAACTTCGTTACGTTACGTTTCGTTTGGCTTTTGGTTTGGCTTTTGGTTTATTTTGGCTTTTGGTTTTTGAAGCGCCGCCGTCGCCGTTGGACGCATTTGCATATTTCGATTTGCAAATTTGTTGTTTGATTTGCGATAGTCGCGACTGTCATAAATTTCTCAATTAATTCGCTTTCGGCTTTAACGACGCTGGGTGTGAGATATACATATATTCATGTAAAATAGGTCAGCGTGTGTTAACAACTTAATTAATTGAAATGTCACAAATGAAGTTTACAAAATTATCCAAATAGGAGAAATTTGTGCGTTAAGCACAAGAAAATTTCCCTAATTGGAATTTCTTGGGCATCTCAAATATGGATTTGTGCTATAATTATGACTTCACAGGCAGCCATAAATGGACCCACAAACTGAGAAAACTCTCAGTACAACAACAACAACAGCAACAACAAGGCAATGACCAAAAATAGGCGCTCTAGAGTTATTGCTCTGATTGCTGTTTTCTATAACTGTTCGGCAATTAACATTAAAGCAGCAACAACAAGTGAAGCTTGTTAAAATGACAATTTAATTGTTAGCAAGACATGAGCTCAAGAGTGGGGACAAAGCCTAAGACAGAGCCAGTCGCTGCTCCACATGTGCTGACTTGGGAATCTTTTATAGCTTATGTTGTTGTTGTTGTTGTTGTTGCTGGTTTACTTCATCTGTGTTTGTATGAACATGGGTGTTTAATTGCTCAATTAAGCAGAAGTGCGTCTGATGTGTTGCCTCTTTTCATGTCTTCGTCAGATGCTGTGTAAGCAATGCCCCCCTTCAAAGCACAGGTGTAATCCGTTGGGGGGCCCCAAAAGCAGAAAAGCAGCAGCAAAAAGAGAAATAAAGCGTGGCACAATGCGAGCACAATGGTAAAGGGAACAACAACAACAAACAACTGTAGCAAAGCTGCTTAACTAACATTTAATGGGCTTGGCAATTGAGCTCTGTCAGTCTGGCGCTAACATTTGCCGCGGGCCTTTGTAATTGTTATTGTAATTGCGAGCTGCATTTTGCTGTATGGAGTGATACGATAATGAAATTATTAATGGTATAGCCGTAAAATCACAAATGCAAATACTCCATAAAGCGCGTACAAATCAAACTAACAGCAAATAAAGAAGGCAACAGAAGAAAAAAGAAAAGAAACGCCCAAGATGCACGCAAAACGAAAGACTTAAGCAACGAACGCGCAGACAAATGCAAGCAGAGACGTCGGCAGCGACGCTGCTGCTGCGGTACGTACAACAAAACGTGTATTAATAAGCAACGGCCAAAAAAAAAACTAAAAAAAACAGCAAGAGAAAAAATAAAAATAAAAACAAAACAACACACGGCAAAACGGACGCAAAAGAGCAGCACAAAAAGAAGCAGCAGCAGCAGCAGCAGCGACGCAACGTCGACGTCGACGTCGGCAACAGGCAGGCGAAGAAAAACGTTGAAAAAAATGTACAAGTAAAACCGAATTGTTTCCCACGGCATACGATTTTGCCGGTCAACATTGATGGTTAAAACGAACAAACGAACCAACAACGAACGAAGGAACGAGCGAGCGAGCGAACGAACGAGCGAGCGAACGAACGAACGATCGAGCGACGAAGTGACGGCCCGACGTTCAGTCGGAGGCGCAGCAAAAGGTGTAAGCAGCAACAACAACAACAGCGAACGCCAGGTGAAGAAGCGGCAGTGCATGCATTGCAGCCATGTTGAAAAGAGAGCGAGAGCGGCAGAGAGAGAGAGAGCCAGCGCGCGAGAGCGGCAGACTGACTCTCTCAGAGAGTGCGCAAAAGCCCCATAGCTATAACAGTTTAGCGTTTGTTGTTGTTGTCAGCTGGTGTTTGGGAAGCTGCAAAGCGCAAAAAGAGCAAAACGTGACTTAAAAGTGAATTGGCTGCAGACTGCTGTTTGTTGTTGTTGTTGTTGTTGTTGTTGGCTTTATAAAGTGCAGCTGGCAGCTGCTGCTGAGAGAGCAGCCAAGAGCGAAACAAAAAAAAAACTTGTTTTCAACGGCGCTTTGAAGAAGAGTAGTGCAAAAAATATAGTGTAGGAAAAAGAATTAATAGACGATCAGCAATGATGCGTTGCTGATGCGATGCGATGCGATGCGAAACACAGCGACTGAAGCTGAATGCATAAAAAGTTCGCTCGCACAAAAGAAATGTTAGAAAAAGCAATAAGCGGAAGGAAGGTGCAAAGGCAGTCGGCAAGTGCTGCAGCCCAGTGGCGTAGACAGCGGCAGGGGTTTCCAAGGGCTGCGGGCCCGTGCAGATTTCCAATAACTACAGAATCCTGCGCACGCCTCTGCTAACAGCATACAACAACATATTGTCTGTGCAACAAACACACGTAAATGAAACAAAGAAGAAGCAGCAGCAAAGCAAAAGCGCCAAAGCGCACACAAACAAAGGCGCAGGCGCAGTTGTCAAAATATGTACAAAGCAAATCAATTTGCATAGCAGCGGTACATTTACACACACACACACACACACAGGCAAAGCCACACGTGGTTGGTTGGTGGGAAAAAAAACAAAAGCGTTGCAAAGTTTGAAGATGAGCAACCACAAATAGTTTTACAAAAATTTGACACCATTTTAATGCACACAATTTTCTCAGCGTTTTCCCCAAAAGCAGCCAAATTCTGCTAGCCACCCACCGAATGTAACTGTAAATTTCCCTTTTTTTTTTGGGGTTAATTTCGTAATATGCATTTTTTGTTGGAACTAAAACAACATTCATATTTATAATTTTATACACTTGTTATAGTTCTTTTGTTGTTGTTTTGCTGGTCTTGTTTTGCCTTCAACTATGAACTTTATTACGCTTGAAGACCTTTTGGGCACACACACATAAATAAGTGGAAATAATGGAGAACTTGAAAGCTAAAATGCCAAGTTATGCCAAGAGGAAGGGCGGACTGGGGGGAAGGGGGGAGTTAGACGGACAGACACTTGTTAAAAGTGTTAGAAAATAGTGCGTTGCATTGTTTACCTTTTGCTTGACTCCGTTTGCTCCTCAGTTGTTGCTGTTGCTTTTTATCTTTTTTTTACGAGCTATGGTAAATTTATACTGCCATATGAACGTTTCTGCTGCTGCTGCTTCTTCTTCCTCGTTTCTTTTCTTTTACTGTGATCACTCAGGCCTGACGCGACTAGTTAGAGCAGCACCCTTCCCCTCTCTCCCTCCCCCACTCACTTGTTTTTTGTTGCCATTTGTGCTCACGTCAACTTACGTTGACTGCCTGACAGACTGACTGACTGACAGTTTGAACGTTGTGGGTTACAACACACACACACACACACACACACACATGCACATACATGGAACACACACTAAAATGTATAAACATACGCATTTCTTATATTAATATTTTTTTACAGGTGCTTGCTGAGCTTTTGCTGCAAATGTGTGCGTGTGAGGGAGAGAGAGAGAGCGCGCGAAAGAGATGCAGAAACAGTTGTTGTGCCCTTTGGCTTTGCTACGTTGTTTATTAATCATTTAAATTCATCATCACAATCAACCGTTAACAACGGGCTTGGGAAACAGTTATAAGCGCAAGTGAAACGGCTTCTGTGTGTGGGAGTTGCTGCTCCCACCTCGCTCTCGCTCTCTCTCTCTCGCTCTTCCTCTCTCACGCGCACTCTGGTTTCTAAATTGCAATTAATTATGTTATAAAGTGCGCAACAACAACTACAACAACAACAGCAAAGAAGAAGAAGAAGCAGAGACAAAGATGATGAAGCTGAGCTCAGCGCGCATCGCATCGACTGCGTTATTCATTCATTCTTGCATTCATTCATTCGTCGCGCTGTCGCTGTCTCTCTGTCTCGCATGTTAATATGAAAATTGCACGAAATGCAAAACAGGAGTAGGAGACAAGAACAACAATTACTGCATGTTGAGTATATGATAAGCAGATAGACACAAAGTACGGTTATTTGATAGTTGGCTGATATTTTCAAATGCAGCATGTGAGAATAGATTATGTGCATAAGAGTGAGAGAGACAGAGGAGAGTGAGCTTTCAATGCTCATTTCTAATACAACAGGGAAAAGTACATTTTTGTGCTGTGCGGCAGCAACTGGCAAAAATTGAAAAGTCTGCAGCAACAACAACAACAGCTGCAGCATTTTCAGTTCAGCTGGTCGAAACTCAAGACCGCAGGAGGTTTCAAGCTGCGTTTTTTTTTGTTTTCGAGTGCTGTTAAAATTAGCAACTAAATGCAAGCAGAAAAAAAAGCAGAGCAAAAGTAAAGCACGCAACGTTTCAAACAGCGGATGACAGAGGGAGAGAGAGAGAGAGAGCGAGAGAGGCAAAGCAGCAGAGCCACATGCAATGCTCAGGGGATAATGGCTGGCGTTAAAGATCAATGAAAGAAGCAGAGGAAAAAAGAAGACGAGCGCAAGTGCTGCGCATGTGTCGACGTCGACGTCGCCGTCAGCGCTGACGTTGACCTACGCAAAGTGTAGCCAAAAACGCCCATGTAAAAAAAAGCGCATGCAAAAAAAATAAGAGCAGAATGTCGACAGAGGCAGATGTTGCCCATTTAGACGACACACGTTGCGCATGTATTTGTGCACTAAAGTTTCATATGCAAAGCGAGCAGCTTCTCGTTTGTGCGTTTTTGAAGCATGCGCCGTTGGTGGTAAATTGTTGTTGAGCCTTCGTTGAATTGAATTTTCGGCATGGACCTGTTTGCCAATCGAAAAAATTAAAAACTAGTTTTCATCTACACGAGGCCAAAGGGTGCTGCAGCCCTTAATTTTTTTTTAAATATAATCAACCCCTGTTTACTCAGCTGTTTTCTGAACTAGCAGCTATAAACTCAACAGATCATATTACAAACCAAATTTTGGAAATCATAAGCAAGATGGCACATTAAAGTTGCAAAACTATATATATTTTGTTAGAAAATTGTGTTTTTGTAAATAGATTTTCACGAGTCACATACATATTTAAAATTTTATGATTTCCACTAACAAATTTCTGAGTTTTTAGGAAAAATATACTTTTAAAAGTTTTATTGACTCAAAAATAGAACACATTGAACATAATTAATACTCATTTTGGGTCAATTGTTTAGTACAAGTGTGTTATTTTTAGCATATTGTGCAGTTTATCCATATTGAATTATATAGAATTGAAGCGGAATTACGAATTTTGAAATTCTAATTTAAAAGCTAAAATTACCAAAAACAAAAAAAAATAGCTAATTGCTCATCTCCTGATTGTGCCCAGGCTGGCAACGCTTAAAGTTCGCTCTCCCTCTCTTACACACGCACACAGGCTAAAGCGACAGCTGCAAAATGCAGGCGCGCATGTGTGCAGTGAGAATCGCCAAAAATACAGAAAGAAAAAGAACTGACCAAAGGAAAATCAACAACAAGTTGCTGGTCCTACGAAGTGTAAGTAAAATGTGAAGGGGCAAGAGACAGGGGAAAGGAAAGGAGAGTGGGGCAAAGGGGAAAAGCTTACCTGCACAATGACTGTGAAGCAAATGAATGCGGTTAATAAACATTTAATCCAATGCATGTTTATTGCTGTCGTTGTTGTTGTATTGTTTGTAGTAAACAAAATGATGTGCTGGTTGTTGTTGGTGTGTTGTGTGTGTTATTATTAGTGTAATAATCCTTGTGGGCGGCCTTGTTGGTGTTGTTGTTGCTGCTGCTTCACACTCACTCAATTACAACATAAGAAATAGTCGTTGATTGTATTTGTTGCGGCAATTCTCTTTTGCAGCTAGCTGCGGCACATGCTTTGGCAATTTGTTGTTGTTGCTATTGTGTGCATTTTGCTGTTGGTTTTTTATGTGTTTGTTTTTTTTTTCTACTCTTACACGTGCACGCGCCACATTTTTTAATTTCTTTTTTGTTTTAGCTGCGGCGATTGGAAATTTTTGGCGGATTTTCGTTTTTTCGGCCAGCTCCTTCTACACACGCACGGAAGGGCGGGGCGGGGGAGGCGAAGGCGAAGGCGACAAAATGCCGCTGGTAAATTGGCTTTATAAAAATCACACACACATACACATGCAAAAATTGGATTTGCCGTTGCTTGATGTTTTTGTACGAAAAAACATTTGAAAAACGATATTGTTCATGCACTTGGCTACCAACAATTTGATTGAATTTGACTCTTGGGAATTTTCAATATTGGCAACTCTTCGACTTCTTATTCCTGGTTACAACAACACACTTAACATGCTTTTAATTCATATTCAAAATATTTGTTGTTGCACATTTAATTTGCAAATTTGTGCGTTTTTATTTCTGCGTTTGCATTTGCATTCGCTGCGTTATGTTGCGGGCTACAAAAATTTCAAAAGCGACGCGCGACACGACCGAACGCTGAACGATGTGCACGACGTAAGAGCCACAGAGCGAATTGGCGACAAGACAACGTAGCAGCCGCAACGAACCGCACAGCGCAAGAATCCAAAACAGAATGAAAGCAGAAAATCTGTTATGTTGGTAAATTCGTTTTTAGCAGCGACGCTGAGAGCGAGAGCGCAAGCGAGCGAGAGCGCTGTTGCAGCGAAGCAGCAACAAAAATGCAGCCAGCACACACACACACACACACACACGCACTAATTTCGTGGTCATCCCTCATTTTGCTCAGCTGTACGTGAGCGGTAAGCTGGGTGCGCCTGCGCGTCAGAGCGGGACAACTGCTGTGCCAGCGGCTGAGCGAAACGCGTTTTGTGTGCATATTTAGTGCGTTTTCGACGAATGTTGCAAGCTGAGCGAAATGTTGCTGCAACATTGTTGCGCTGCCAACTGTGGTGGTTAAAAAAAAAGGATTTCAGGTTTTTAAGGTTTTAAACGCATGTACTAATATAATAATAATAATGATAATACTGAGTATATAAGTGTGCATTTAAAAGATATTATTATTTCTCTAATTGTTTTTATGTTTATTTGTTGATGTGCCGCACACAAATTTTTGGCGCGCTTAAAAAAATTTACAAGTTTGTTTTTTGGGAATCCTTTTGTCTAGGGAAGGGTTGTTTTTTCTATAGGAACAGGAGGGCCATAGATAAGCCTGCACATAAAAGGATTTCAGATTCGCTATGCTGATTTGCATGTGAAAGGGTTTTGGCAATTTTTGGCGCTCAAAAAATATAAAAAATGAAATAGTTAAGGTAAAATGTAAATTAAATTAACTGTTAATTTATATAAATTTTGATTTATAACAGTATAGTTAGGATGTCTGATTGCTATTACTGTTATTAGTAAGTTAAACAAATTTAATTTAATTTATTATTTTAAAAAGCCACGGAAATTTGGATCTATTTATTTTTTTACCAATTTAAATTGAACATATGGAAATTATTTGGCAAAGAAAATACTAAAATAAATAAATAAACACAGCGATTTATGCACAAATAAAAAATAATATAATATATGTTTTGTAATTAATTGTTTCTAGTTATTTTCTAACTTAAGAATATCTCTACACATTTATTTCTCACATTTTACTATCAGTTTCTTGGTGTTTAAAATTATAATACTTTTATTATCAAATATCATAAATATTATATATAAATTTCAATACACCAGATATTATACATTCTTATTTTCCTCTTTTTTTAAATTTTTCTTATTTTTTATTGTCTGTAATATATAATTTAAAATATTTTCTTTTGTCCGCTGTTTTTTTATACCCTGAACCCATTAAAAATGGGTAAAAAGGGTATTATGGTTTTGTGCAAAAGTATGTAACAGGCATAAGGAAGCATCTCCGACCATATAAAGTATATATATTCTTGATCAGTATCAACAGTCGAGTCGATTTAGCCATGTCCGTCTGTCTGTCTGTCCGTCCGTCCGTCCGTCCGTCCGTCCGTCCGTCCGTCCGTCCGTCCGTCCGTCCGTCCGTCCGTCTGTCTGTATGAACACGCGGATATCAGAGACTACAAGAGCTAGAGACTTCATATTTGGAACATAAGTTCTCCTAATCCCGGGACAGATCAAGTTTATTTCATTTTATCGATAACTCGTACCGTTTAAAAGTTATCGATAAATTTCGATTTCAGACTTGCGTTTTTGGGACATAACTTCAAAGTTATAAAAGCTAGAGGCCCCAAATTTGGCATGTATAATCTCGAATAACATACACATGTAACAAATATTTCACTTTTTGGATACCACCCCCCAAACCCCCAAAAAGTTCAAAAAACCCATTTTTGAAGGTACGACCTTGCAATTTGGTTTGGTCACACATATTATTGACAATTGTTTGCCCCAAAAATTTCAATAAGATCGGACAATAAACATAGAAGTTATTTAAGATTTAACTTTCCATTGCGTGGGGCTCAGCGAAAGAGCAAGCTAACTGCTTAAACCGCTGGCACTGCTTGTACTGCTTGTACTGCAGCATGTGTGAGTTTAGAGTAGTACGAATGATTGTAAGGACTGGGTTCAGGGTATCTCGTAGTCGGGCACTCCCGACTAGAGCACTCTTACTTGTTTTACTTAACATTAAATAAATAAATACATATTTTATTTGTATATCTTTGATTTTAAGCTAAGTACTAAGTAATAAATGAAGAAAATATATAGAAAATATATATGTTCTGAAGATTTGTTAACTTTCCGGAGAAAACTTGCAGTTTATTCAATTATTATTTGTTAAGCAGAAAATTGTATTAAAATTATAAAAAAAAACCTTTGCAATGTGGAATAAATATTTGAAATATTTGTAAAAAGATGAATGCCATTCAATTTACATTGGCAAACATTGTAAATCATGTTTGGCGATAAGTTCTTGTTGGGCTCCACTGATAAATGGCCAAGTAATCCGGGCGAGCAGCTTCCAATAAAGCTGTTGAAGTTTGTACATTAAAAATGGGTCTTCATTAATTTGCATGTCGGGGCGAAGAAAACATTTGCATGCGAATTGAGAAGGGCAAACAGAAGAAGAAGAAGGCAATCAAGTCAACACCCAATTTTACAAGGGCCAGCAAGCGAAAATTTCACCTCTCCTGGGAAGTTTCAATATTTGAACAAACCTTTTTTCGCGCCATAAATTAGCCAAGTAGAAATGAGCGAGTCAAGGTGAAGGAAGAGTGAAAAGTTTTTTGAAATTAAACACAAATTTATGGCCGCCAAAAGCTGCGGGCTGTGGGGCAGAGATATCCACACAGAGCCGCAGTGCCACAGATCCATGTGGCAGGTCTTTCAGGGCGCACAGTCTGAGCCAAGTTAGCACCTGTAAACCGGTTCGGTTCGGGCCAGCGCAGGTAGCCAAGGTAGCCCCGCTGGCCAAACAGATGTCCTGCTGCTCCAAATTGAAAGCGAAACATACATCATCCTTGCAAGGGCTGCCCCCCCCCTCCCCCCACACATCCCCCCTCCCCCAACCAACCTTCTTGAATAATAAGCAAGAGCAGCAGCAACAAAAAAGAGCCAAAACATACAGCCAAAAGAAATTGGGGTCATGCACTCCACACGCATGGGGCAACTTGCTGATCTGGCAGCAGCTCCACACAGTGGACACATCTCCTTACCCTTGCCCTTGCCCTTGCCCCCGTCCCTCTCCTTGCCACCCTGCCACCTTGCCACCTTCCCCCTGCCCCTCCCTCCGACAACATCTTTCACTTTGCCAGTGTACTTTATGTTTTTGTCGTCTTCTTTGTGATCAGCAATTGGAAAATTAGGCGCGTGGCTGCACTATATTTATTATATACTGCTTATACGCAAGTAAATGCAGACTGTTTTTATTTTATATAATAATATAAAACCTAAATATAAGTAATAACTGATTAACTGCATATTTCATGCATTTATCTCAAAGCTGCGCAACACTGAAACATTTACGGATGCGGTACAAAGCAAATGCGAAATATTAATAGCGAAGAGTGCAAAACACAGCGGGTGAGAGTAATATTTAATTTTTGTGTATGTCTTACGTTATTCACAATTGACATTTCTTCAAATTAATGTTGTAAACAAGCTCAGCTAAACCTTTAAATATTTTTAAAAAATATATACATAAAACGAAAAACAAGTTTGTACACTATGGCAATTAAAGGGAGGGGAATGATGAATAATTTATTATTTATTTAAGTTAAAGTAGTCAATTACTAAATATAAAAGTTTAAAAATGTTCAATTAATATATAAATATATAAAATACAAAATAAAATATGTAGTAAAAGTTAAATGTATTTCTGGAGATCCACAAAATACAGAAAAAGGCAAATCATTGTATATTATTTGTTTATTTATTGTCGGCTTAAATCAGTCGACATAAAAAAATAGTAATAATTAACAATTACAAAAGATTGAATTTAAATTTTAAAAAATTTAAGTTATCTGGCGGCTTGAACTTGAAAAGTTGATTAAACTTCTGTTGCTAGGATTGGGAAAAACTCAGGAAAAAAACCATTTAGATCAAAAATTATAAGAAAAAAAATAAAATTAAAAATATATTGGGATGGTTTAATAACAGACAGGTGAGAAAAAAATGTAAAATCCAGAAATATCAGGCTTTAACCAGTTTTTAGTATTGACAAGAATAATAAATTCAAAAGCAAGATTGTCTACATAAAGTTCTGAAGGTTTAGAGTTAAGTCTCCTGACATTTTGATAGATTACTAGACGTAAGGAGGAGGAAATTATGCCAAACAAATAACTCATAAGTAATTAGTAAATTTATGTTAGCTTGGAAAAGGTAAAATTTAAAAGAATGTTCTTAAAATGAAAAGCTAGGGTAGAGATAGTAAAGTAAATGTTATAGTTGGAAGCTGAAGGAGTAAAATATTGAAAGAAACCAAAACGAAAAGGAAAAGTTATGAAAAATAAATCCCGTAAATAGTATATACAAATATATTTGTAGTAATTAAAAATAATTGTTTTAAAATATATGGCGAACTTCTTAGACTAAGTTTCATTTTAATTCAAAATTAATATATTTTATGCATTTTTACAATATTTTTATGTTAATAACGTTTTTCTAAACGTAAGATCATTTAGAATATAATTTTCTGTACTTAAATTGAGCATTAGTTTATGCCTAAAATTTAATTTTATTAAATGCTATTTTACTTTTAAAACTTTCTTAGTTCTGAATATGAAATACTCTACTGCCCAAATCTCAAAGCTAAAACTTTCCAGCTTTCGTTCCAGGAATTTGTGAGAGTTATCTGAACGCTATTCAAATGATTCCCAGAATTCTGAACACATAATGTCCTTGTTGTCCTTGTGCGATGAGAGCTGAGACAGCTGATGGCTGATTTTGGGGGATACCAGTAAACATCCTGTTATGAAATCGCATAACTCGTTTGGCGTTTCATTCATCAACAAAAGTTGCGAGGCAGCATGCGTAAAAATTCGCGTAAACAACTGAGCGCAAACCGGAAGCGATCTACATATATGTATATATATATATATATATATATAGATATATAGAGAAGCTTCTCTTCTGTGGCTGCAGTTCGTGGGAATTTCGTGAGGCACTTCCTTCCTTCCGCTAAGCGCGGGCGGAGCAGCAACAGATCCTTTTCAAGAGATGTCTATGAGCGCGAATCAAATTACGCGTGAGTCCTGTCCCTGTCCCTGTCCCTGTCCCACAGTCCACAGATCCTGCGTCCCTGGCACAGTCTCAGTCGCAGCTCTGTGCAGCCATCATCCACATGCTGCTGCTGCTGCTTGTTGCTTTTGCACCTTGAGCCTTGACTACTTCCGGTTTTGCGCGAAGGACAACAAGGACAATGACGACGCCGCAGCGACGCGACTGCAGCAGCAGGTAGTTGCTGTTCTCACCATAATTGTTGTTTTTGTTGCCGCTGCGAGTGGCCAGTTTTTGCAGTTGCTTCGCGGACATTTCCTGCGCGCATTGCCCACGCCATGCAAATAAGGATGTCGGATGTCGCCAACAGGACATGCGGCATGAAAACAACAAGTGCCCGCTCCGCATCTCCAGAGTCCTCTGCCGGATGTTTTTCGAGAATCGATTGGAAATGCCTTTGGGCTTACAGTCAAGTGCTTTAACAGCAAGAGTCCTGGATTTTGTTGACTTATTTTTTTAGTTAGTTCGCTTTTTTTTCTTTAAATTGAAAATACAATTGAAAATAATAAATTTAGGGTTACAAAACTTTTGGAATCAGACTTTAATACTCAAATCAAGTTTGTTCTACTTAAAATAAGTGTTAAACAAATTTTAATTTAATTGCTTATTATGGTTGAAATTAAAGCTTGAGTACTTCAAATAAGAACTAAATAATAAAAATAATGTAGAAAATTAATATAGATAAGACTTTATGCAATATTACTTCATTAAACTGTATTAGTAAATATTTTAATCATAATCATAATTCTGATTTAATGTAAATGCTTTCTCAATTCAGTCTGATTAAAAAAAGAAGGTACATAAAGTTATGATCAAAACTATTATTGACTAAGGCCTTAATATCTGGTAACCCTTGAAGCACTGAGAAGAAATTTAACACGAATAATAATAAATGATGACATTCAAAGCTGTTGATTTGAAAAATATCTGCCCCAAACAATAATACTTTAAATAAACAACGTTTGTACAAAATTCTCTATTATTTCTCTGACTGCCGTAAAAAATATGTAAATTTTTCTAGTGTATCCTTTCTGTTGCTGTTGCTGTTCCTAAGATTGTGCTATACAATCTCTTAGCCCAACACACAATCTAGCTGAGTGAGGCAGGTGTAGCAGACGAAAATTTCTCATGCCCTAAACTGAAAATGTTTCCCACAGGATGCAAATGTAACAAAACATAAAAATGTTCTATTTGATTTCATGCATAGCAAAAACACCAACCGAAATCGAAGACAGTGGATGCTAGGAAGGAGATGAGACATGTGTGCTTCCCACACACACACACACACACACATACACACACAACACACACATGTTGAATGCTGCAGGTACTTTGGACTAGGATACACTTCCCAGGCGGCTCAGCTCGAACTGAAGGATCCCGCAGCTGTTGTTGTTGTTGTTCTAGAAGTATCAGGACTTTCAGATTTGCTTTAACGGATGATGTTGTCTCGATTCTCGATTCTCGACATTTACTTCCGTGTGAATTTTCCTGTTTTTCGCAACAGCTGGCTAGGTGCCAATTTCTAGTTGTTAATCCTTTCCACGCATATTGTTAGAAAGATAACCGTTTTTGAGTTTTTAATTGGCTGGCAGTTGAGATGCAGCTTATCTGAAATCTGCCTGCGGCCTGAGAACGGAAGCAACGCATCCTTTTTATCATCCTTTCCAGAGACACCCTCGTCTCTGATCTCGCTCTTTGGAGTTGCCAAAACTGAATGCGAGGGTGTTTCAGGTGCATTGCATAATCCATGTTGGTGGGAATCTTTTTTAGATTTTTCTCAATGTGGATCTTATGCAAACGGAAGTGCTTTCTGCGTGGGAAGTAGCGACTTCTCTGAGAAATCGGAATTAAATAAACCCCGTTTCAGTTTATCAAAATAGATCTCCGAACAAACCAAACGATTGTTCTATCACTTTTAGTTTTGTTCCTTTATTCATATTTTGCCCTTTTGACATAGGTACTTTTATAATCAATTGTGAAAAAGTTGCAATATTCTAAATAAAACAAGTAAGAGTGCTCTAGTCGGGAGTGCCCGACTAGGAGATACCCTGAACCCAGTCCTTACAATCATTCATACTAATCTACAAGCATGTACAAGCAGTACAAGCAGTGCAAGCGGTTTAAGCAGTTAGCTTGATCTTTCGCTGAGCCCCACACAATGGAAAGTTAAATCTTAAATAACTTCTGTGTTTATGGTGGGGGGTTTGGGGGTGGTATCCAAAAAGTGAAATATTTGTTACATGTGTATGCTATTCGAGATTATACATGCCAAATTTGGGGTCTCTAGCTCTTATAACTTTGAAGTTATGTCCCAAAAACGCTAGTCTAAAATCAAAATTTATCGATAACTTTTGAATGCGACGAGTTATCGATCAAATGAAATAAACTTGGTCTGTCCCGGGATTAGGAGAACTTATGTTCCAAATATGAAGTCTCTAGCTCTTGTAGTCTCTGATATCTGTGTGTTCATACAGACGGACGGACAGACAGACAGACGGACATGGCTAAATCGACTCGACTGTTGATACTGATCAAGAATATATATACTTTATATGGTCGGAGATGCTTCCTTATGCCTGTTACATACATTTGCACAAAACCATTATACCCTTTTTACCCATTTTTAATGGGTTCAGGGTATAATGAACACTTAAATTGAGGTAAAAAGTAATAAATAAAACAAATATTATATTATTAGTATATTGTGGAACTTTTGTATATAAACGAAATATACATAAATAAAAATTCCTTAAATATAGTTTGGTTTCACAATCGTATAAAATATTAAATACAATTTTATATAGGTTGTTTTCTTTTGTTGCATACATATTTAAATGTTTTCCATCTACAATTATAATAGCTATAACCATTTCTATTATTCACTTCTATAATAATCCTTTACAACATCTGCTTGCTGATGAAAAGAATAAGCTACTTTCTGCTTCTACTTTCGCTGAAGGAATACCGAAATGTTCCTTGTTGTATTAAGTATAACAATTTCTATTATTCTCTTCTATAATACTCCTTTACTATATCTGCTTGATGTGAAATCGTCACAGTACTTGCTGATGAAAAGGATAAGCTACTTTCTACTTATACTTTCGAGGGAGGGAATACCGAAATGTTCCTTATCTTAAGGCTAATTGTTTTCACAGCGCATTTTCGCTTGAAATGCTGGGAGTCAGTTGCTCGAAGGATATTTTCAAGTGCGCACAGAAGTAGGTATATGGCATATGCGATAATAATTCAAGTGCATATATCTTATCGTGTCAAGGATAGGACTATTTCCATCCTATGTAAAACACATGTCGCATTCCCAACTGTACTCCCGAGCCTAATGAATTTTCCCAACACATAGCGGGCATTACCCAAAAACCAAACTAAAAACGACGAAGCAGAAAAAACCCAATGTCCAAAAAGGACACGTAGCTGCGTTGTCCTGGCGTGCCGTCCCAGCGATTTGCCTCACGTATTTGCAACGCAACAGGATCAGCTAGACCTGGTCCTAGTCGTAAGCCCGCTGAGTTAATGCCGACAAAGTTAATACCGCCCTGCAGATTTGTTAGCCCAAACATTTCTGCACAGTCAGCCAACTTCGAGCTGCATTTTCGTATCCTTTGTGGGCGTGTTCAAAAGGACGCACCCAGCCTAAATGCGGCCAGCTATTAACTTAGCATGATTAATTTGTTCGCCTCTGCAGGTGCAGTCGTCGAATGAAAATACAAAAAAAGCAAATTTCATTGTGTTTTTATCCTGACCCTGACGCTGACTCCGACCCTGACTCCGACCCTGACTGTGTCCTGCCCAGTCTAGACATCGTCGCCATATCAGCAAATTGCCTTTTGCTAATGTTGTTTGTTTAAGTTAAGCATTTTGGCAATTAGCTGAACAAATAAATGAAATTCCTCATTACTAATTGCTATGTAAACAAAGTTTGTCCTTGCTAAAGGCGGAAAGGCAAATCCATTCTAAAGAAGAAAGAAGAAGGAACAAATGTGCAACTTAATTAAGTTCCTTGATCAAACTATAGTGTACAGAAGTCCTTTGAAGAAAGCACTGAAAGAAAAAGTTGTTGCCATATCTGATTGACAAATCGCATTACTTACAGCCACAGTACAACTTAATCAGTGACCCAAATTCATTTATTAATTAAATTCCTATGTCTCGAAGTCTTGAACCCCAACCAAAAATTCAGATCCATTCACAGTAGCTTCCTGTGCATTTTGTCATCTTTAATGAATATTTAAAAGCGATAATGAAAATCAGATACACATATATGTGCCTCAAAAAGATTACGTGCAAGTTAATGGAAAGTCTCCTGGGCAAAGATGATGAGAACGAAAATTCAGCTGCCCGTGAGCAGATTAAGCGTAATGAAAACCTTTTTTTTTATGTTTGGGGTTGGTAAACGGAGATAAGCAAACGGGTTTCCAGAGCTAATCATTTAAAAACGTTGCCCCGAAATATAATTTAGCAAAGCTTTCCCACTTTTGACTCGGAGACAGGGCAACCTGTTGTGCTCAAAAAATAAAAACCAAAAATTAATTTGTGCTGTTGTCCTGGCAGCAGAAGGCAAGCTGCATCCGGTGTTTGTGCTGATGCCAACAAACTTCCGTTTTTCTGGCAGCAGCAACTTTTGCGCATGCGCAGCCACAAGTCAGTCACATCCACATCCACATCTACATCCACATCCACATCCCCCAGCTACACAGAGCAGGAGAACACGTCAACTGCTGCCAACAGGTGTATTTACTGTTTTTTCTCTCTCTCTCTCTCTCCCTCTCGTTTATGTTTATCAGGAACAACAGCAACAACAACGACACACACACACAAAAAGTGCTCCCCAGTTGGGTTTTCATTTCTGTTTATACCCTATACACGAAATAAATTTGTCTGATAGGGTATATGCTAGTTGTTACCCCTTTCAAGTTAATTATCACCAGATATTTGCACTTTTTTTTTAACTTCTCAGTACATTTTGGTAATTTTAAATTTAATTTCAATTATTTTCTTGTTTTGACTGAATTCAGTTGACATTTAATAAACAATTGCAAACAAAAGTGTTTTCTTTTTATACCCTGAACCCATTAAAAATGGGTAAAAAGGGTATTATGGTTTTGTGCAAATGTATGTAACAGGCATAAGGAAGCATCTCCGACCATATAAAGTATATATATTATTGATCAGTATCAATAGCCGAGTCGATCTGGCCATGTCCGTCTGTCTGTCCGTCTGTCCGTCTGTCCGTCTGTCCGTCTGTCCGTCTGTCTGTCTGTATGAACACACAGATATCAGAGACTACAAGAGCTAGAGACTTCATATTTGGAACATAAGTTCTCCTAATCCCGGGACAGATCAAGTTTATTAAAATTTATCGATAGCTCGTCCCGTTCAAAAGTTATCGATAAATTTCGATTTTAGACCAGCGTTTTTTGGATATAACTTACAAGTTATAAGAGCTAGAGGCCCCTAATTTGACATGTATAATCTCGAATAGCATACACATGTAACAAATATTTCACTTTTTGGATACCACCCCCCAAACCCCCCAAAAGTTAAAAAAACCCATTTTTGAAGGTACGACCTTGCAATTTGGTTTGGTCACACATATTATTGACAATTGTTTGCCCCAAAAATTTCAATAAGATCGGACGATAAACACAGAAGTTATTTAAGATTTAACTTTCCATTATGTGGGGCTGAGCGAAAAGCAAGCTAACTGCTTAGACCGCTTGCACTGCTTGTACTGCTTGTACTGCAGCATGTGTGTGTTTAGATTAATATGAATGATTGTAAGGACTGGGTTCAGGGTATCTCGTAGTCGGGCACTCCCGACTAGAGCACTCTTACTTGTTTTAATTTTATATTTTAGCCTTTACAGTTATTATATATTTCAAAATCTTAAAATTTATATATAATTTTAAATAAAATATTCTATAATAAACATAATTTTAATTAACATCTTGTGTCGACTGTTTTAATGAACATTAAATAAACAAATTTGTCAGTTAAATTAGATAAATATATATAAATAAATAAAAACATATTTTGCAATTTGCACTATATACATATGTATTTATAAATAAATAAATAAAATTTTCATGAAATTTATTGGTTTATATTTAGTATAATATATATACTATATATGTGTGCATAAATAAATAATTAGTTAAATGTATTCTTGCATCAACAATAGCTTTAGTTTAACATAGTACAACCCAATTGCGTTTATTTAGTTTTCTATCAATTTGACTTTCAAACAGGGTATCTGGCAGTCTAGAAGTCGCAGTTATTTTTCATTTTGCGGATCTTCTTCTTGTTCAGCTGGTTGGCTGCCTGGGCAACTTTTTCATTGCCATAATTACCATGATTAGCAATGAATGCTGGCTGGGCCCGGCAGACGTTTTAGCTTGGTTTGGCTTGGCTTGGCTTTAACTTTAACTTTAACTTTAACTTGGCTTGCCATCTTTCTGGTTTTGGGTCTTCGACTCCAACTCCACAACTCCGAGTGGAACTCCATCAGTTGCTGTTTTTATACTCTTTTCGAAGAAAATAGTATATTAAGTTTGTCCTGAAGTTTGTAACGCATAGAAGGAAGCGTCTGAGACCCCCAAAAGTTACTGCCAATATGCTTATAAAAAAAAAACAAATTGATCTAGCCATGTCCGTCTGTCTGTCTGTCTGTCTGTCTGTCTGTCTGTCTGTCTGTCTGTCTGTATGTATGCAAACTAGTCCCTCAGTTTTTGAGCTATCGCGATGCAACTTTGCACAGACACTTATTATTCAAGGGGACAGCACATTGGTCGGAGCCGGCCGGATCGGACCACTATATCTTATAGCTGCCATACACCTCAAAGTCGGTTTTGGCCATAAATCCGATGTTTTCAAAGCAATTGCCTTAAATTTCCTTGTACACTTGAACATCCATATAACTCATCGATGGGTAAAATCGCAAATCGATTGAGTCATAAACAGCGAAGATATGCGTCATTAAATATTTTGAAAAAACAGGTGCATATGAGCAAACAAAGTCAAGCGCAAGAAAGCTTTTGATAGTCTGAGCAAACAAAGTCAAGCGCAAGAAAGCTTTTGATAGTCTGCTCTTCAAGGTATTTTGCCACCGATCATCAAAACGGTTTGTGGCGTATGGCGTAAAGAGCCGCGCTAACGAACGCATGTTTCGCAAGTTCAAGTTCGAGCCTCGGCGGCGACTGATTGTTAATTTAATACTTTTTCTTTTTCTTCCTTCCAAATATATAACTGTAATCAAATTAATTTGCTTCCAATAGCTTAGAACAAAAACAATGCCACGCGAAAAAACAAATGCTGACAAACGCGAGTTGCAGGTTGCAGGAAAACAAAAGAAGGAAATTTGTAACAGTCGGCTCTTCAAGCAATTTTGTCAGCGATCATCGAAACGGCTTGTGGCGTAGTGGGTAAAGTTGCGAACTGGTGAGCGAGAGGACCCGGGTTCGAAACCAGCGGCGACTGGTCATTTATTTTCATTTTTTCTTATTCTTCTTTTCAAATATATAATAACTGTAATCAAATTCATTTGCTTTCAATGGCTTAGAACAAAAACAATGCCACGCGAAAAAACAAAAGCTCAGTATAAATCGAGTTTGTTAGCGATTCTTAAAACTGCTTGGTGTAAGCAGTACAAAGCAAAACAAGAAAGCTTTTGACAGTCTGCTCTTCAAGGGATTTTGTCAGCGATCATCAAAACGGCTTGTGGCGTAGTGGGTAAAGTTGCGAACTGGTGAGCGAGAGGACCTGGGTTCGAAACCAGCGGCGACTGGTCATTTATTTTCATTTTTTCTTATTCTTCTTTTCAAATATATAATAGCTGTAGTCAAATTCATTTATTTTCAATTTCCTAAATTGTTTCTAATTTTTTTTTCATACATAAAGTAGCTTTAATAGAATAATTCAAAAGAAAAATTTAAATTCATTGGCAAAACCAATGACACGCGAAAAAAAATATGGATCTCAAATTCTGAATATAAGCTCTCGTATGTTCAGATTAAGTTTTATGACAATTCAATTTCCGACAGCGGCCTTGAAAGGTATAAGAGCAACAGGCACAAAATTTGGTATGTATATTGTAGTATACATATGTAATGTAGTTTTGACTTTTTGGAAAAACTGAAACTTGTATATTGTTCAATTCGGTAGCACTTATGAATGCTAAGGGACGCGTCCACGAGCTGCGGATAGTGAAACGTCCCTGTTTACATGAATACCTTTATATATTTTATTTTATATGTAGGGGTATATGTATGCGACATTAATATCTGCGAATTAAATAAGCAGTCACGGAAAAATAGTAAAAATTGCTTTAAGGTTCGAAAAGAGTATTTAATCTTCGGCACGCCGAAGATAATCCTTCTCCACTTGTTGTTTTTTGTTTTTGGTTAGTTTGTCAGCAGCAGGCGGCGAACACGCGACAAATTTAATTTTAATGCTATTTCTTTCTCTTTTATTTCATTTATCATTGCTGTTGTTGTTGTTGTTGTTGCGGTTGCATATATTAACCGTAAGTTGCCTGCACTTTAATTTGTATTTATGCGGGCTGATTATGTGCCCCCGTCTGCAATGATGTTGTTGACTTCTTTATTTTGATTGGCTCTGACGTTTCGTATTACATCAATATAAGTAATCAATGTACCCAACTGTACCTGTACCTGTACCTGTACCTGTACCTGTAATGCTACCTGTACTTGTGCATTCGCCTGTATCTGTGCCTGTATCATAAAATGTATATAATATGTACTAATTTAATATATAAATATCACATTTATTTGGTTCAGTGGGAAGCGAACATGAATACCCAGATAATTTTATTTCCAAATTTACTTAAAATTTATTCGATAATTAATGTTATACTTACAATATATTTTTAATCGTAACTATTAATTTTAACTACTTATTATCCAGTGTCAACATTAAATAAATTAGTCAATTCTATTATATCTCTTCATTCATTGATAAGATCCCTTTGCAAAATATGCATTAAACTCTTGCATTATTTTACACTTTAAACTATTAGGCATAGGAATTGTAATTGTTTACTTGGATGTTTGATTAAGATTAAGTCGCAAGCTCAAGTATTATAGTTTTATAACATTTCTTCATATTTGGAATATTTATTCTAATTGAGTTATTAAATTATAAAATATTTGGTAATTTTTAATTAAATTATAAATATTTAAAATAATATTATGATCAAAATGCTGAAATATCAAAACGTTCAATTATAAATTTTAAGATTAAAACTGCAAAGTGACGTATTTTATTTACTCGATTTATTTGTAGCATTTTACGTAATTATAGTAAGTATTTGTCAATGTTTGAATATTGGACTTTGTACTGTACTTAAGATTTTTAAACATCCATTTCCTGAAATCCCGAAGCCGAAATCCATTTTTGCATAACGAACTTTATTTATAGTAGCCATTTGTATTTGTACTTCAAGGTACCAGACTTAAACTTCGTAGCTTATCATATAGATATTTCTATGAAACATATATATAAACATAAGAAGTTTCTTTCGTTACAATTGATAATTCCAATGCGCCCTAATGTACATAATGCTTCCTATCGAAAAATGCCATTACATAAATGTGGAAATAATATTGATACAGCTTAAGTAAGGAGAAGAATTCACTTTATGCTTATTTTCTGTTTGGCTCGTGCTAAGCTTACCGCAAATTCCCAGACAAATAACAATTCCAAGAAATAATGGGGTTAAGTTCAGTTTTGGAGCCAGTCAGGTCCCGAGAAGGGGACAGCCCCCTAAGCGCCCTGGTAAACTGAACGGAACTGACTACCAAAACGACTGATAAGCCATCAAGCGGGACAGATAAGATAATGTCGGAGCCGAAATCTAAGCAAATAAATGCCAAGCCAAAGATATCGAAATGTCGAGAGGTATGTACTATAAGCGAACATTTCTTATCGAGCTGGCAATTCGTTGTGGCAGCTGTTTCCAAAGATAAACCAGACACGGCACGCGCGATTCTCAAACTGGAAACATTTATATATATATATAGATATATATATACCATTTATATGTACATAGCATAAGTAGTACCGGGTCATGCTTATCGATGCATTCCGAAAAGTGTTTGCTCAAAAGTGCAATAAAAGTGTTGCGTATCCTTCCGCTGTTGCATCTGCAGGAAAGGAGACTTTTATGGCATGGTTTTATTGCCACGATTATCCTTTTCGATACTTTGTTGTGCCTCATTAAATGGGCTGCGAGTTTTATTAGGTTGGATGCGCAGTTGCTTGATATGATAATTAAATAAAAGTATCCTTATGACTTTTATGACTTGGCTGCTCTTATGCGATGGCGGCAATTGAAACATATACCTATCTTCATTTAGTAGACCACAAAGATGGGCCAGCAACGATGGCAAGCTGTACCAAGTCAGCAGCTCAAGAATGGCCCAAAAGGCAGACAAAAGATGATCGTATAGTCAGCTCCTTTATTGTTCCACCCCTAAGCGTTGCGAATCAAGCAGATGAGATATCCATGTGCGTCAATAATGCTGTCGTCAATGTGAATAGAATGGCATAGTCCTGCTCCTGCTCATGCTCCTGCTCCTGCTCCTATGCTCTATGGGCAATGTTATACATTTCACATTTGGCCCTTTGTGTGCCCAAAATGAAGCTGTAACTGTCTGTCAAATGCTCGACTGCGTGTTGCCTTCTGTTTATTGCCTTCTGTGGTCGATCGGCGATAAGATCGAAAGTGGAGCACACCACTGAGCCCGAGCCCGAGCCCGATCCCGATCTCGATCCCGCGGTAGCTAGCTGCCAGTAGTCCATCATAATTATAAGGATAATCGCTTGATTGGTTATCCATCATGTAATATTTCAATTTCAATTGAGCTCAAGCTGCTTTTATCTACGGCTCGAGTGGTTCCTTGAGTGTGTGTTTGTTAGTTTGCATCTTGCGGGAAATTGATATGGATAGGCATAGGGTTTGGGATATCTAAGATACTCACATAATAGAAGCCTGCGGCATAAAGTGCGATCAGCTGCATAATAAAAACACGCTGCTGCACATTCGATATGCATTTGGGTCAAGTACGAGGAGGGTACTCAAAGTACAGTACCCAATGGGCGGTTTTCAAACTATATGTGTACACTAAGAGAAAAAACGAGCTCTAAAGTAAACGATATGTGTGATTCAAATCAAGAACATTCGGTTTTAAAACGAGAAGTAGACTAAGACGGTTTTTTTCTCTTTACATTCTACATTTTTTAAAGTAAGGAATATAAACAAGATTTCTATGATTTCTAATTTTTACTTTTAAGAGAGCTTATGCATTTTTTTTGCTAGACTCTAAGATATGGTGTTTCATTTTTAATACCCATTGTTCTACTTTTAAGACAATTGTTCTACTTTCCAGAAGAAGTGTCCAAGAACAAAATGGCAAACAAAATATAACGCTGATTCTTGTTTTCAGAACGCAGTTTTCATCTTAGATTTTTTATGCAATATTAGGAAGCATAATATAATATATAATAATACAAGCAAAAGAAAACCTGGGCAACTGATATTTCATTACATCAATTATCCAAATTATATTCTTGAATTTGTTTCTCATTAGAACAAGCAATTTGAAGTCCTTGCACTCATTATGGGCTTCCAAATTAGGGAATAATAAAACAGCTAATAAAACACAAACACAGCTATAATAGCTAAGAATCTGAAATATTCACAGTATTCAAAAACAAAGAGAATACGATACAAAGTGTTTTACTCTTGAGGATAATATTATTTATTTTTCAATTTAAATACTTTTCGTTCATTATGTGTACAATGATAAAAGGCGTCTTGTATATATTTGATACATTATTTAAAATAGTAACATAGACAGTCTGGCAGATTGCTTGATTTTCTGTTTTTAATTGCCTTAATGTTAGTTTATTGTGATTCTAATGATACATTCAAAATGCTTTTGTCTATTACGATTATATAATCAAGTTGTAAGCAAATCTATTATACCATTTAGTATAAGTATACTTTTAACTTGGGTGGGCTTTGAGTGCAATTTATAAATGATGTTCATTGTCAGCTTGTGAAGGGTTCTAAATGTTTCTGTGGGCAGTTTGGATTCAACAACGACTTAAGTTCAATTGTGTGTGGTCAGTTGGGAAGCAGCAGTAGCAGCAGCCACTTGCTTGATAAGCCCGTCCAAAATGATGAGCTAACTCGTTAAACTGGGCCTTCATTAATAGCTAGCCTCTTGGCGGCATCTTCAAAGTTGGGGTGACAAATAAAAAACTGAAGCGAGCTCCAGGTCAGAATATAGCCAAGCCCAAAAATCGTAATCGTAAATGCACTAAGTACCTATATAAAGTGGCTTAAAGACAAAATGTTTATCATTAATGTACGTGACAAAAATGTTTGAGCTGCTCATTATGATAGACGCAGTCGGTTGTGCTTGGACTCTGGATGAATATACCCTAGCCGTATCCGTATACGACTGTAGTTAAGAGCGTTTCAATCACATGGCCACATTGGCCACTCCGATCAGAAAATCGTTATAAATTTGTTCCGTTTTTTTGCTTTTGTTGTTGCTCTGGATCGCGCCACCTGAGCCAAATTAGTTGGCCAACTTGATACTTTACTTTGGCCAACTCGAGTCGAGTCGAGTCGAGTCGAGTAATTTCGCCCTGGCACCGACAATCTCGCCAGCAGCAGCTAAACAACAACAGCTGGGGGCACTTAACTCGCTAAAGGAAATAGTTGAGAGCTGATCTGCCCCGTCTCTCTGCCCATCTCTCTCTGTCTCTCTTGATCTTTCAATGCGCTCCCTCGCAATATCCAAACCCTTTTCTTGTTGCTGCCTTGTCGTTTTTTGTTATAATTCGTGTTTAACTAATTTTAGCCTATTATCGCCATCATTATTATCATTAAATGTGAAATTGTTGCCCCGGCGCGCATGTGCATTGGCAATTTCACAGCAACACAACAAACACACACACACACACACACACACCACACAGCAAACAGAGACCAGCAGGTTGCTCCAACTTCAAGCCGAACTCCAACTCCAACTCATCGTCAAGTTGCTGTCAGACACCAACTGTTGTCCCTCTCTCTGTCAGTCTGCCTGTCTGTCTGTCTGTCTGTCTGTCTGTCTGTCCCAATCCTCTGACCGCTGGGGTTGGCTCCGGGGTCAGGCCAACAAACATAATGCGCCTGCTATGAGCTTTTCAGCAATATGTTCTATTTTTCGCTTTGCTCTGGCCAATTACCAGCCGTAATTTGAAAGGTATGCCAAATGGGGGAAGTGAAGCAGGAAGTTTGCAATGGCCCAAAAAGGGTTGACTCTTAAATCGACCAGTTAGCTAAATTAACAATTATTTATGGATTCGTAGATTGCCCCAGTGATAAGTATATTACTCAGAATTATAACAAAACTGCATTTATATTTCCTTCCTATAAATATAATTTCCTGCTATCTATATGGAATTATTCAATATTCATGAAAACCTAGCTACCACCGATTAAATCTCTTTAAAAATAAACAACTGTTATGATTTTATACTTTCAAAATGTCGCTGAAATGGATTTTAAAAAAAGTCACATATATATTTGAATTTTTATGATTTTCTAGTTGTACATGTAAAATAAATTTAAATATAATAAGTTTCTAGTTGTACAATAAAAATGGAAAGTTATTATATTTTCCTTTGCCAACTGTAAGTATTATAATCTATGACTCTAAGCAATCTACTGTAGCTTTTAAATATAGGCAATTAACTACTGACTTTACAGAGTGTAAAACAAATTTGTAGATATATGTCAAATAAATGTTAATAACATAAATGTCTACTTTCACAATACAAATGGAAGAATTGTTGACATTTCCTTTGTCTACCAACTGTTATATTATGTTTTATTCTAATAAATTCATTGTAGCTTTTAAATCTAGTAATAGCATTATAACATTACTGACTTTACAGAGTGCTAAACAGATTTCCAGACAATGTAAAATATATGTAAATAACATAAATTACATAAATGACTTTACAGAGTCTTAAAAAATTTCCTGATGTATGTTAAAATAATTTAAATAAAAGAAATTTTTAGTTGTACAATAAAAATGGAAGAACTATTGACTTCTCCTTTGTCTGTCAACTGTTAGTATTATATTATATTTTATTCCAAGCAACCCATGTTAAATGACAGTGTGTTAAACAGATATATGTAAAAGAAATATAAATGAGCAGTTTCTGTTGCAGTCGATACTCCGCAAGGCAGAAGAACTCAATTACAATCAGCTTGGCAAACAATTGCATTTCGAAATGATTGAAGTAATACGAATACAATTTATGCGACAGCCGCAGCCAAAGATGGCGAAAGATGTGATGAGCCGAAACAAAAGGCAGCCGAGCGAAAACCACAAGACTGACAAATGTAAGCGACACCGCAGGATGATCGTCCTGCAGACCTTCGGTACCTTCGGTATGCGACTCTTGGGTGGGTTGTGCCGAGCAACACCTACAACACAGGGACAGTGATTCTCGTCCTGGCTGTCTGTCTGTCGCTTTCTTGTCCTTTTTGTAAGGATAACCGATACGACCCATGCGGCGTTGCAGACGGCGCTGCCCGAGCGAGTCCTGGCAGCAGACCTGGCCACTTAGAGTAGTTTCAGTTAGTTTCAGTGATGCCTGACCAACGAATGCCCAGGATTGGGTTCCATACACTTCTATAGAAAATATAAAATCGGCCATATGCCAGTGGACATTTGCTTGATTTGTCCGTCTGTCGATTCTGGCTACCGACTGACTCCTTACTATCGCCTAATCATTGTTAGTTTTTCCTGTAAATGCTCCTCTTATTGTTTTTCATTTGCTTTGTCGCCTGCTGACAGCTTCTTGCAAATTGTTCTCGTTTTACGTAAATGATTTACACAGTCTCTATTTGTACAAAGGATTTGTGCGTACTTTTACGTATTTACTATTTGTACAGTTGCCAGCTATTTGCCATTTAGCTAACGAAATGTTATCACAATGACAATAACATAAGTAAACCAACAAAAGATGAAGAACTTTTGCATTTGAATTATCAGACTTATCCCAAAAGCTATACATGTTGAGTTATTTATGTTTTGGGGTAGAGTGCCTTAGATTTGAATAGGGGTACATGTCTCTTAGTCTGGCTTAAACTTTGCAGTCAAATGGCCTGCTGTTTAAACTGAAGTTGAAAATTTGGCTCCAAGGACTTAATACTTTGTTAGCCAAATTGACTTCAAGCCGAAGAACGGCTGCAAGTTGTCTTTTTTTTTATTTGGCTTGCAACGTGTCCAAAACACTGCTGCTTATCTACACAAAGTCATCAAGAAAGAGCAAACCCTTCTAACTGCAGAAGCAGCAGCAGCAGCAGCAGCAGCAGCAGCAGCAGCAGCAGGACGCAGGCAGAATGCAGGAGCAGAAGGAAGAATTCAATTTGACTGCCAGCTTCAGCTGAAAATCAAAGGTGTTGTTTACAGGCGGCAGCCATCGGACAGTTGACCCTTCTACGAATGGATAAAAAACAGAGAAGCGAAGAGAAGAGAAGCATCTGCCAGTGCATGCGTAATGACCAACTGCCAAAAAATAGTGAGGGCCAGGAGCCCGAGCGAAAAAAGGACGGTCTAATGAGCGACGTTGTTGAAAATCTACGAGAGACAACAGACTTGAAAAGAAAACAAAAAAACCCTCGGTTACAGATGCCATCGAATTATAGCAGCAGACGCCAAGCAAAGAGTTGAAATTGAAACAGTTGCCGAAGGGTTCGAGTTTGAGTTCGGGGTTTGTATTTGTATTTGGGTTTGGGTTTGGGTTTGCGTTTGAAATAGTGAGTTCAAGTCAAAGTTCCAGCGCATGGCGTAATTATCGAAGCGGGCTAGGGATTTACCACCTGGACGCGGACTGACCAGCGGCAGACGGACTCACTGGAGACAGCAGCCGCAGCTGGAGCAGGAGCAGGACGATGCTGACTTGGCCCAAAAGGGTTGGTTCCTCGCAATGTGTTACCAAAATTTAATTTGACGCTCATAATTGAGCCGTTCCCGTTTTCAACGTGGGATGTGGCGGCTGCATCTGTCGCTTAGTTACATATGCATACACTGAGCAAAATCAGCCAGTAGTCTTCTAGTCCATCAAATGTCCTTTAGCCTACAGTATATATTTAGTTTATTTGGATAAAGTAATAAGTCAAATTTTCTTGTCCTCTCACCAAGGCTGAAAACCAAAATAAAATGTGTTTCACCTTTGGGTTCGGTTCGTGAATCTGTTTTTTGGTATCCTTGAACCTAGATTTTGGTTTGAACCCATTTTGATTATATAAATATTTTTGGAAAATGTTTATTAACCAATTTTTTACATATTGAACCAATACATTTTTAATAATGTTTGTATATTTAATATGTAAATTCCTAGCTTTGACATATGCATATATGAAATGATTGACAGCAGAAGGTTTAATTTTAAGTGCCCATTAATTAGCTCCTAGTTCAGGTTCAAAACTGGTTTGGTTCACGGTTTGGTTCCGAGTAGGCAACAAATGGACCTCTGGCTCGAACCGGTTCAGTTCAGACCCGGTTTGCAGCCATTTAAAAAGTTCAGTTTTTAATAATGATCTTAAATCAAGCCCTTACAATACTATTTTAAGACTTGCGTCTTATTTCTATCCCAAAATGTACCATTTTGGAATAAGAACTGACCGCTTTCTTTTTGGAATGCATTCGTATCTCTCAGTGTATTTACATGTTAGTCCTTCAAGTGGCTGAGTATCAGAATCAGTCAAGACGTCTAGAGATGGCGATCCTTGCATTGGCTTACAGGGCACGTGCTCAGTTGCATCTTGCAGCCTTTTTGCTAAACTGTACCGGTTCGTCTTGCTGCCTCTTCGTCCTTACTGCTGGCTGTCCTGTCCTGTCCTGTAAACAACAGACACCAGGTGCTGCATGCAGCCGCCTGGCTGGCGTTTCTTATTCTTATCAAGTCAGGCCCGGCCAGGCCCATTGTCCACTCGAGTACTTGGCCCATTGTCTTGGCTGTCGTCAGTTTTGTGTCCTGCCGCGTGCTGCAATTGTTTCGCATTTTGTGCGTGTCCTTGCATGGACCGCTAGTCCTGCCGCTCATTGTTGTGATTCGTTTTGTCAAATTTATATAAAATTTATTACAACGCACGCATCCAAGTTTTGGTCTCTAATGGCGGCCAATCGACTCCCATAAATGTGTATTTAATAGTGTCACAACAGAACGCTGCTGGGAAGCAGGGATGTAGAAGGAGACAGGACTTGCATCTTGCCACTGTGAAATTTATTGAATTTCAGTCAAGCGATCAAAGGTGGATGTTACATTATAGTCACAGCAATATATGAAATTCCAAAGTACGCTTTAATGCTCATTAGCAAAGAAATATGTCTTCTATATGTAATAATAGAAGAGGACTTTAATAAATCCATTAAAACAAAACAGCTGCTAAGGTTTCCAAATTCTTAAGTAGCAAAAAATATGTAAAAATGTGTAAATGTTTATTTTTTTGCATTATATTTTCTATAAAATATTTTTTAAGATTTTGTGTGGTAAGTAAGTAAGATCATTGGCGCGATAAAAATAACCAAATAATTTCAAATAAATACTAGTGTTTTTGAAGTTTAATAATAAACCATTAAACAAAACTAAAGTGTTTATATTTAATTGACAAATTAATTATTTAAATCATGGCATACATTATTTTTGTATATATATTTAAAATATATTTATCTTGATAAATTCAAGGAAAATTTAACAGTTTTTTTTAGGCTTTTCTTGGTTTGCGCTGTTGCTTAGTAACCGTTATCAGTTTTCATCTGAAACTCATCATCTGCTGGATTAGTTGAGAGATTCGCAACTTAAGATAGAAGTGATCGCCCATGTACAAATTTGTAAAAATCTGTAGCTTAGGTTTTCTTCAGATGCACTGAGATAAAATCGTTTGCGAATAGCGTAAGTATTCCACAGATCTACGACGAAACACCCACGAAGCTGAGCCAAGAGCAAAAACGAAACATAAGCTGGCTCAAATATCAGGGCAAACAGATTCAGAGAGCAGGTCAGTTGGGTTAACAAAGCACGTGGCATTGCCCAGGGTCAGATGCCCGGGGACAGGTGATGCGTAAAAAGTAATAAATTAGATGGCATTGTGTACAGAAACACCCACAGTGCGTGCGCATATGCAAATAAATACAAATTTCGAAATGCGAGGCAGCTGCAAATGCGGAAACAAAAGCCACAGAACAAGCAACAAGCAACAAGCAATAGGCAACAGGCAACAGGCAACAGGCGGCAGGCCACAGGATCAAATAGGGTCAGTCGAGGCCAGTGCAAACTAGAGAGATAAACAAAGCCCGGGCAATGGAAACGCACTGAACCTGCTCGGCAAGGATACTTTTCCTAGGATATTATGTCTAGCAGCTTGGCTTGCTGGGTGCCTCAAGTTCTACGCTCTTAAGGTATTTGCATTGTGCTGAAGTGGCCAGAACAGATGTGTTTTGGACGGCGAACAATACCATTACATAATAGTCAGTCAAAGTATCTTGGAAAATCAAGCATGAGTGTGAATTGTTGCTAGACCATTTATGGCACTGGGTATATAAAATAGAGTGAGAGAGAGCGAATTCAAAGGTTTCTAAGAAGCTGAGCCGTATGCAAAGACTAAAGGATTCACCCGAGGCACGTAAAACTTTTTAAATTCAAAGAATACACTGAGAACAATAGAATACCATGCAGATGCAGCGGCTCTGACATCAAAATCAACTGATAGCTGACAATTTGATTTGACAAACATATCGCGACCTCTATTGACATATCCCTATCGAAAACTAACACAGCTAACGTGAAAACCTGAAATGCCAGCAACAATGACTGCAAAGGACATTCAACATTTGGCACCGCAAGCGCTGCTAATCAAAAGGCAGATCTGAAATCAAAAAAGGATTTCACACACAAAGGACCCAGTCGACAATGGTCCAAAGACATTTCTGGGTCATGTTTGCGCAAATAGTCGATCCCCCAGCAATTGTCGCAATTGTCCCATATGGCTAAAGGTGTGCCAAAGGGTTTCAACTCAATTCTCGAATGGCAAGCTGCAAGAATGTTGTCAAAATTGTATAAATTTGCAGGGAATTGCATACAATTGCCAAAGGGTAACTCAACCGATTCTCCATGGCTAATTTGCTACGCTTTCAATGGATGGATCAATTGAGTTATCGAGTGCCTGCATTTATGCAGTGCAAATATTGTGGGGCTAGGCGACAAATACAGCTGCCAGTGGATTATGAATAACATTCATTATAATAGCGGCATAAGCAATACACAGAGACAGATGTTTATCAGCCCACACAGGGATTTGAGTATGTTTGAATATGTTTCAACTTTCCAATCTATTTTATAAAATATCATTTACACAATCGTCTAATTTTAACAAAACATAGTAGTTTTAGTACTTATTTATGATTTTGCTTATGAATTTTTCAATCATATTTTTTTATTGGCCTTAAACTTATAAATGTTATTTTGTTTTCTCTTAAGGAACAAATTATTTGTATGATATAAGCCAAATATATTTTATTTATTTGAGATGCGTTTATTTTTTTTAAGTCAACAAAAAGTTTATATAAAAAAATATTTAGCTAATCCTATCTTGGCTTTTTATTTTGAAATATAGTATAAATATAATAAAGTAATATTTAACAGTTTTCATTATATATTTCTATGTCATCGGATTCCTTTTTGAATTCCATCCAAGGAACAAAGTATTGCAAACTTATTTGAACCAATATATTTAGTTTATTTGAAACAAAATATATGAAATATTTAGCTAATTCATCCTTGCTTTATTATTTTTAAAACCGCAAATATAATAAAGTAATATTTAACAGTTTTCATTATATATTTGTATGTCATCGGATAACTTTTTGTATTCCATGCCTTTGCTACTAGTTTCGTTGAATTAATTTTGTATATATTTCGCCAGCTGTATTAACATAATATCCATAATATATTGTTGAAGATGGGTAATATATACGTCAAAAGTTCTAAAGAAAAAAAAACATGAAGATGACCAGCATGTGCCGCAATCGCTGAGCTGCATATAAATGAAGACCTTGAGTGCTTAAAAAAGAAACTATTGAATCATCGATTAAACGAAGGTAAAAAAAACTAGACAGCGCTCAGATTGAAAGCCAACTGTCAGACAATGGAGGCACCCGCACTATGCTCTATGCTCTATGCGCTAGGCTCTATGATGGCTCCTTGATTCCTGTGAGGCGGAAACAATAGTCAGCCGATTTAGTAGAAAAAGTTGACAGCATTGTGCGCCAGTTACACGTACCTCAATCTTGCTGGAGGACAATGCTCCACAACTTGAGTGCGACGCACTAAAAAACCGAGCGAGCTAAGCATAAAAAGCAGCAGGAGCTGCGCATTAGGACGAGGAGAGGGCAAGAGACTGAGAAGACAGTAGACAGGACCAAGTGAACTGATCATGCGTGGTGTTGTTTCTGCTTGCAGCCTGCTAAGGAAACATCTGCCCCGCTCAGTTTTTCGTTCGCTTCTTCTACTTCTTCTTCTTTTTTAGCTGTTGTCTTTCCTTGGCATTATTGTTGTTGTTGCTGTTGCTGTACGCATGCACACGCAGGACATTTGGAACAGGATACTTACAAACAAAAAACAAGTAAAACGTTGAGCTGCGTAAAAAAATAGGCAGAATGACTGTACATGTGTGTCCGTCCGTCCGTCCGTCTTCGAGTTGTGCATGTCCTTACAGCGATCGCTTGACTCCTCCACTAGCTTGCCAGCTGCAAGGACTGCACATGTACAGTCCCAGGACTCTGACTCTGGCTCTGCCTAGGAACAATGTCAAGGTCAAGCGCGTGCCGTCTGCTCACGATTTTTTAATAGAAAAAATCTCGAATTTTAAACGCAGGATATGCGTATCCTGCTTAAACTGAACTGAACTGAACGGCATGTGCTATCCCTAGCAGCTGTCACACTAGCACTGATCCTGTCATTTCATTTTTGGAGCGTGCGTGTCCTTATTATGATGGCACTTTTTCTGACAAGAATTTTAAGATCTTTTTTTAATAGAAATTGCCAGTCAGCACATTTTTTGGGCCTATATCCTGTCGACTGGCGAGACCATCAGCTGCTCCTGCTGCTGCTGCCGCTTTGCAATTAGCATATGCGACTTGGAAGTTTTTAATATCATGGCATCGTCAAATAGTGTCCTGCAGAGCACCCACATATTGTCGCACTGACAGCTGCGAGCATTTTATTTGTTATATCATTATTTTGGGCATGATTTCCATTCTAATCCTTTCTTTTCATAAAAGTGTTGCGTCCTGTGACAATTGGCCCCATCTAACAGCGTCTGCAACTTATACAAACATGCCTCACAATGGCGATTATCCTTGCATGCCACTCGTCGCACTCAATCCTTCCATTGTTGCTACATATTTCTCCTTCTGTTTGCTTTAGGCATTTGACAATTTGCGACTGTTTGGATTGCCAGTAGGATGGGGGTAGATTTAGTTGAGAATGGAAAAGATTGCGCAAATAATATTTTGCAACCGATTAGCAAGTAGAAGAAAAGTTTACCAATACCGGTTGTGAATTTTAAATAACCCAATAAACCCGCTGAAATTCATCACTTTTTTTAAATTTGACTTTACTTAAAACAAACCTACAGCTTATTTATTATGTATTTGGGAAATTAATGAAAACCTGAATTTCGTAAAACGACTACAACAAAAATATACTTAAATATAAAATATAATTATTTGTAATATAATAATATTAAACATTTAAAAACAAACATAAAACTTTAGCATAAACCTACATACATACAATATTATTAACTTATGCACATTTATTATTAAGCAATAAAAATCATTTGAGAATTCGATAACATCTTCAAGTAGATTATTATGCAGCTTATCTTATCAATTCTTGTAGTCAGCTATAATTTGTTTTAGTTTCGTAAAAAACCATTTTAAAATCTTTTGTTTTCAGGCATTTTCCAATGAAGGCATTTGTCTAACAGCAAGACATTGTGTCCTTAATGGTATTCTTGCTCATAGCCGTAACGATCATAGGGGCCGGCTGGCTGGTTGGCTGGAGGACTGGACTCGTCCTTGGACGTGCAGACGCGGCCATGATCTCTAATCTCTAATCGCGCGTCACGCTGGCAGGACAGAGTCCTCACCTTGCCGGAACGCTGGAGCCAGACTCATTTGGGACGCTTAAACCGGCGATAAGCATCGGCAGGTTCGGACTGACAGTCGGCAGGTAGTTGCTGCATTTGGACACGCCACGCTATTGTCCTGCGCGATTTTCGTCCTGGCCAGCCGGCAGCCGGCAGATCCGCTGACGTCTAAAATGTTGCAATGTGCATTGTAAAATTTATATCATAATTTTCATTGCATTGTGCCGGTTGTTGTATATGTATGTGCTGCTGCTCCTTGTTAGCGCCTGCAGCTTTATCCTGTTGCAGGACTTATCTTGATTTCAGCTGCAGCCCCTGTCGATTTTGTTGCTTGTTCTGCTCATGTTTTTTGCGCTTTTGTAGGGAGTCGCAGCAAAAGAAACATGAAGTTTATATACACATTTATAGCGATTGGTTTGTATTAGTTGCCGAAGAGCAGCAGCGGACTTTAGACTATGTATTATTAAATTGAGAACTGCTTTTGCAGATCCAGGACATTCTATAATCTAAAACATAACTATCAGTTCAGCTGGTTCGTTTCCTTCCACTGACAGTCTCCATTCGCAGGGATCTGCTTAGGAAGTTGACATTCAATTATTGTTTCTATTGTTTGAGAATATCGCAAACAGATCATCAGCATCACCTTTCACCCTGGGTCAAACGAAGAGAGCAACTACTTCCTGTCATGCAAATTTACCGAAACAGGAAACCTGTCGGCAACAGAGGCTGTAACTAATATTTTGTACGAATTCTCATTAACCACCCGCCTTGCTGTAATTTGCGGAAATCTGTGATCCTTGGCGATTAGTTACAAAAGACATAAAAACTTCCGGTCTGCCAAAATACGCGCAGAGGAAGCCAGAAAATGTGCGTAGCTGTTGCACTGGGAACTTGTGTGTGATCCTGTGCCCTTGTACCTGTCTCAACGACAGATGCGCAAAATCTCTGGAGGACTAAGCAACAACAAGGATGCGGAAACAGCAGTCGCGGCTGAAGAATCAAAACAAACCCGGCAACAAGAATGAGAGAAACAAACGGAGCACAAAGCGGAAATAATAGCAATCCCAGTCCCTGATCTCTGTTCTCTGTTCTCTGATCGGCGATCTGCGATCTGCGAGCCCAGTTCCAGTTTCCAGTTTCCAGTTTCCAGTTGCCAGCCTGTGCAACAGTTGTCCCTGCAGGCAAACACTACTGAAAATCACAAATGTTCCCAGCTCGTTTTGAATTTATTTCCATTTTGAATGCCTCGGCTGCTGCCCCTGTGCAACATGTTGTTCTCAATGCGTTTTCAACGCGTCTGGCCATGTGTGATGATCATTAAAAATGCAAACAGCCGTGGATGCTGCGGTTTGATAATGTCAAACATGTGTCTATCCTGCGGTTGCGCATCCGTAAGTGGAGAAGCTGCTGCTGACGCTTCTCTCAGCCTATGCTGCATATGCTAATCATAGCTGACAGTTAAGATTATGGGCAAACAAAATCAGTTAACTGTTCTCCTGCGAGTAACTGCATACCTTGAATATCTTCACAACGGAAATAGCACATACTAATGGGTTTTGTTCAACGATTCGGATAGCAACTCTGTAAATATAAATATTTTCTTGATAGCAAATGTAACTAAATCAGCTTTGGAAAAACTACAGTTTTATAAAAGAAATTACATTTTTCATTTCGGATTTTTAATGGAAACCAAGCCAAGTCTCTGAAAATGCCTTTCAAACATAAAAACTCTTCTAAGTTTGTCGAAACTGATCCGATTTTCGTCCCGAGTCAGTTTTGATCATGGGTTGTGCTCTTTATTAGATCTGCATTGAAATCTGAAGCAATTTGGATTTTTCGATTCCCTACAACAAGTCCCTAGAAATTCCTTTCATACATCTGAAACTCCAATAACTTTGTCAAAACTGATCCGACTTTCGATCTCGAGACAGTTTTAAAAAAGGCTTAGCATATATACTAGTTCTGAAGCAATTTCGTATTTTCCATAAAACACAAGCCAAGGTAATGCTCAAGATAAGTCTTCCAATGCCTGCAATCTGCATCTAAACTGCCATTACCATAAGATATAGTGGTGCGATTCAGCTGATACCCAGAAATGTGCTGTCCCTTTCAATAATACGTCTCTGTGCCAAGTTGCATCGCAATAGCTCAAAAATAGAGAGAACAGTTTTCATACATACAGACAGACAGACAGAGGGAGATGGCCATATCAATTTCCTCTGTCGGCCTAAGCACACTAGAGGTGATTTTTGGGTGTCCCCTTTATGAAGCATAACTCCATTGGGATATAACTCAAACGTGATCGATATCATTAAAGTATTAATTATATTATATTTATTATATTATATAAAAGTATTAATACATAGTTCTTTTACCTATGCTTTTTATGATGCCTAACTTGCCATTTTACTCACTATCCGCTCACCATTATTTGCCTTATTTATTACTATCTTAGCTTTAATGTATGCTTTTTGAGACATTTATTTAATCGAGCCAAAATTTAAACATTTAAGGGTCTATGAAGTCTTTAAGCATTTCAACAAAGCATTTCACAATTACACTTAATTCAGAGTCAACTCACAGCCGTATCATTTGGTATTGTTGAATCAACGAAAATGGAGCATTTCATTGTGCATAGGGCATTAAAATGCTCGATGCGAATCGATTGCGAGCTAAAAATGCAACCTGAATGCCTGATCAAAATTAAGACTGGGCAAAATTTAAATGTATCAGAGGCCGTAAGGAGTAAAATGCTTAAATTATGGTGCCATATTTTCTGGCAAATTACAAAAAAAAAGAGAGACAACGTTGTCCAACTGGCTGCTAAGTAGCTGGGGATGTGGGAACTGGGAATGGGGCGATGGGCTTTGGCGGGCGTGATGATTGCATTTTAATGGACAAATTAAAAATCAATGCCTTCGGAGCTGCACGTACTTTGTACTTAAATTAAGCAAACCAAAAATTGTGTACGCCAAAGAACCAAATACATATGAAAGAAAAAGACAAAAAAAACAAAACAAAACTGTCGATCGAACACCGATCGTGAGAATGGAAATGGCGACAATGTCGACGGGCGGCTGCCTGAACCCCATAAATCTTCATAAGCTTGTCACGTTTCGAGTGCAACAGCTACTCGTAAATATCTGAATCTCAAGCCATAGCCATAGCCATAGCCATAGTCATGGCCTCAAGCTATGCCGCTGACGAAGACGATGACGAAGCTCCCCAAAATGTTGCTGCTCCCTGCGGATTAACAATTATTTGGACATCAAATAGCCGCACGCCCCACCTGGAGACGTAGACGAAAGTCGTCAATCGGTAGTCGGTAGTCGGTAGTCCGCCCCATGTCCACGGCTTTCTGCTCTGTTCTGACATCCATTGGCCCCACACAACAAATTTCGTGACACATACGCAATGTTGTTATTTTCTGGACTACCGTTGCCCACAACATAGCAATTGGGCATCATTTGTAAGCCGGACACGTGTCGGCGGAGAAGAGTTGGAGTCGGTTTGGCGTACATGTGGGCTTTTAGTGGGCTCTTCAAATTACGTTCGCTGTTGGTAAACGTTCAATGAAATTTGGTCATAAAACTGGTTGTTTATCTTAAATTCGTTTTGTCGGCAATTTGCATTTCGGAAATGTGGCTGGAGTTCAACAACTTGGCTTCGACGGTGGTTTAAGTGAGTCGAGTATTTTATTTGGATATGCCAAATTTTAGGTATATACTACAAATTACAAAGATAAATAAAAAATACATTCTTGTTTCAGTAAAAGTCCATTTATATTCATGATTTTGTCTTTGAACTTCAATTTAAAAAGAAAATCTCCATTTTGACCATAAAGTGTCTTCTTAGAACTTTTAATTGACATTTTCACTTACATTTTTATTCTTATATAATTGATTATTTGCTTGCTTTTATGTTTCCTGTATAATAAGCCTGCTCTGACTCTTATTTCTTCTTGAATTTCTATTGCGTTTGCATTATTTGTATTTCAATGGTAATACATAATTAGTTTTTCCACAAAGAATAAATTAACTATTTTTAATACTTTATATTGGCAAGTATGGTTTCGGTTTGAAAATATCATGTAGTTTTGTTTTTGTATGCTCAGAAATTGTAAATTTAAACTTATTTGTTAAACCAAATACGCCGAAATAGTTTGAAAATATTACAGAATATATAAGCAATAACTAATTTGTAATTATGAAATGCACTTTTCGATTAAGTTGAATACGTTGTGAGATTCTCATTGGCATGCTCCAAAAACTGATTGAAAAGCAATTACCAGCAACGAGAGCCAATTAAAAAAGTCAACAACATTCGGTGCCCAATCCAAGTGTGCTTAAAGCTTTTTTGTGCAGTTAACTTTTCCCAGGCCTGAAGACGAAATGGAAAACTTGTCTGTGACACTGACACTGACAGCCACCTCAGAGTGGCCAATGATGGCCAACCAACAAGCAACAAGCAACAGTCAACTGGCAACAGTGAACAGCCAACAAAGTAGACCAGTCAGGCAATTGGAAAAACAAACACATGCCGACAGAGGCAATAGGCCGCTAGATTGACATCTTCATCATAAATAAAAGTGAAAAACTTGCTGGAGAAAAGCAAAAAGCAAAAAGCAAATAGCAAACGAAATGAATCCAAGTCAAAGCAAAGCAAACCAAACGTAACGAAAAATGCTGCTACAGTTTTCAACGATTTGTTGCTCTGTATCTGCAACTGCATCAGCATCTGCATCTGCATCTCTATTTGTAGCTGTATCTGTATCTGCTGTGTGGCAATGTGGCAAGTGAATGTCAATCGAAATGACACACAAATAAACCAACTAACAGCCAGGCAAATAATCAATCACAATAACAATGCCATTACCCACTACCAACTAGCTTCCAAATGGACTAATGAAGACATGTGTGTTGGCCATGCTGCTCCTCCACAAGGCTGAAGTTGGGCCCCATTTAGCCGTTGTCATAATTACACTTAAATATCGCAGACGGCCGCTAATGGAGCAGCCAAACAGCGAGTATCGGGATGCCACATTGATGCAACGCCCTCTCGTCGCTAGGTGTTAACAAATTCATTTCACTCAATCATTTTCTCAACGATCCCGCAACTGGTTTCATCCCAGCACGTAGCTAACAAAGCCCCCCCAACTTGGTCACAGCTACATGCCTCTTTAATCTGCTTGCAGAGGCGGCAACATTATTTGCATGCTGATTAGCCTTCAACGTCCGACAGGTTGCTACACATTTTGCACCTCCTCACTTTCCAGCCGCCAGACGTAGCGCCATCTCTCTCCCTCTCTCCCTCTCTCGCTCTCTGTCTATGTGTCCAACTCCAGCTCCATCTTCGTCCGCAGCTTGGACTCCAGTTTTATCTATTAGCAGCCGCCTTGCACTTGCCAGCGTTGTTGGTCCAATTTTCAACACTTTTGACGTGCTGTTAATTGATTTAGAGTGCAGTTTGCGTTTGCGTTCACGTTTGGCCATTGAGTCGCTGCCTCCGTTCCGTCCGTCCGTCCGTTCGTCCGTCTATGATTATATAGCGCCAGTCGCTTGTTATGGCCAACTTTGGCTGCCACTGTAATGACTGCTGTTGGTAATTGTTTGCCTCCTCATTGATTGCCGCCTGTCCCCCTGTCCGCTTGTCCCCCTGTCCGCTTGTCCGCTTGTACGTGCCGCCAGTGGGAAACAATCTTTGGCTAACTGCTCAATCGTGCTGAATTGACAACTTTATTAGCTTTCGTACAGATGTGGGCGCAGCCACCCGACATCAACTGTGTGCGGGTGTAGAGTACATACAGACTTCCTTTAGTGCAGCCAATTAGCTGACTATTTGGCAACTGTACTCTCAGATATCTGGAAATTTCTACAGCCACAGTTGCTGCTGTTCTGCGAAAACAACAAAGATCATTCGAAATGCATATGGACCAAATGTTGTTTACCAAGTCCCTATTTTGTGCGCCTGCCTGTGCACAAAAACAGGGTCAGTGGAACACCTTGCGAGGGCATCAAATTCTCAGTGCTGAATCAAAACACCAGAATCAGAGACATGTGCACAGCGAGCAGCAGATTGCCAGCCAGAAGAGGGTCCTGTATATATATCCTGTATGTGTGTGTGTGTGTGTGTGTGTGTGTGTGTGTGCAGCGTAGCCAAAGGGAGTGCAACAAATGAAACGAATGCTTGAAACATTTGGCAGTCGCTGCTGCTCACAGCAGGTACTTTTTAAGCATAATACAGATGCGAGAGTCCTGAGCATCCTGTGCGCAACAGGCTGCAGCCGCTAGTCCAAATGCATTTCTTTTTTACCATGCCAAGCAGATTTGTTCTTTTGTTCGCGTCCGTTTTGAGCTGCAGCAGCTGCTGCTGCACCCAAAATGGCAGCAATCACAGCAGACGCTACTTACTGCAGTACTTTGTTAGAAGCAATGCTAGCTGTTGCTTCGCCTGGAAAATGTAACTTTTGCAGGCAGCGCTCTTCGAGTTGGGTGTGCCAGACATGTGTATGTATCTATAAACTATATAAATCTATAGGTATGCCGCCCTCAGGCATGCCAATATTCTGCTTCTAATGTCCACTTGCTGTTCTTTTACTATTTGCCCAGCGACTTATTTGTTATGCATGGCCGTTGGCCAATAGACGTTTTAAAAGCGTTCAGATACATTTGTAATTCCACTGAATTAACGACCATCTACATTCTTGATGTTCAAGTCGTGTTTCGATTGTCTGCAAGTCTTTGACGTTACTCAAATGGAACAAATAAAAACAAATAAATAAATACAAATTACAAATTGCTTAAAGAATGTGTACAAGAAAAACGATTATTTCAAAATTAATTTCTGTTCATTTATAATGGGTATTGTTGTAAATGTGAAATAAATATAAACTATTTTATTATATATTAAATAGCTCATTGCTTCAAATTTCAATAAAAATTAATTTTGTTTCTATGCATATGTTTTAATAATGTTGTTGAACCTAATGCAGGCAATAAAACATTGATTTAACAGTGAAACATATTTCGAAAAGTTTTATAAAATAACATCGCAAATTTAAAGTTAAAACGTTAAAACAATTGCTAGAATCTGGTCTTAAATTCCTTTTGTTTATTTTATTATTTACAAAGATTGACATAAACATATTTTTATTCAAGATTTCAGTCCAGTCAAAATTCTAAAAATTTTCTAAAGAGTTTTCATTAGAATAAATGTATGTATAATAATAAAAATATATATCTCAAAATTGAATGATTTTGTGTTAAAGTGATATAAACTTGATTTGAGCTACAAGAAAATTTTTATAGATTCCAACTGTATGTTAAGAGTAACAGGAAGCAAAAACATTGCAACTGAATGCGAACAGGCCGAGAAATAATTTCTTTAAAGGGTGTTGAACTTATATTTAGCAAGTATAAAGCGAGAATTATATAGAAAAAAGAGTGCTTCGATTTGACGGCTTGACTTATTTATCGAGTGGAATGTTTGCGGCATGTTGCCACTGCTGTTGCCACACACGAGCCCCAAACTTACAAAAAAAGAAAGAAAGAAAGAAAGACAAATCTGGGCAAGAAAGCGAACCTGATGCCAGGGCGACAGTTGTTGCAGTTGTTGTTGATGGTCTGCGCCGGCTGCCAGGATTTTTGGAGTTTTTTCATCGCTTTGCTTTGCTTTGTTTTTTGAATACGACATTTAATGCGGCACCGCGAAGCCAACCAAAAACAAAACTAAAAAAAAAACAGCTTGGATTGGAGCTCGAGTTTGGTGGATGCATTTTCGTAAATAAATGATAGGCGTGTGGTTTTTAATTACATGCCGTCTGTCTGGCAGTAGAAGTGGTTTGAGGTTGGTTTTTTTCCTTCTTATAAGCTAGCTTGGACTTGACATATGGCACGCGTTGTGCCTGGAGATCGGGGATTGGGCATTGACTCTGCGGCAGCTGCTGGGTGTCGGAGCAACTAAAAGTTTGCACAGCGTTGTTAACATTGCGCAAACATGCCACAAAGGACCTCGGCAGCATCTTGATCTTCGACTGCAAGATGATTTTTGTGTTTCATTGTCGCTGGAATGTCGAATGCATAGAAATCACTCGATGCCCGCAGGGGCAAACCACCCCAAGTGCGACTACTGTGTCCTTTTTGTCCTTTGCTTGATATATTTTGTACGATTTATTTTACGATTTGGCTGCTCCTTTGTGCGCTTGTGTCTGCTGATTTTCCATGGCTGTTAAATTGATGGATTGCTGTGCGACTTTTGACACCACATACAATTGCATTTCCCTCCAGACATCAGAAATTCAGCTAAGAAGCATCGAAATCTTAGCTGTAAGCATAATTAATGTGCCAGCTCCTTTGGGATGTCCTTCTGTCCTCTCAATGCAATATTCAATGCAATATATTTATTTGCTTAGGCACAACTTAAATTGACATTTATTCTTCGACATTTACAGCGATTTTGATGGACTTTCGCAAAAGTCAGTTTTGCTAATGAGTAAGGTACGGCTGCTATAAGCCGTTTAGTTTCGATCGTAAATATGTCAAGCAGTGATTGGCATATAATTTGAATAGTATGTCTTGATATTTGAATATATGTGTAAAAAGAAAATGGTTGACAAAAAAATGGCCTATCTATAACAATTTTCAGGTGTGCTTAAGTTTATCAAATCAAATTAACTAGTTTTCAATCAAATATATTTTAAATAGTTTGTATGTTTAAAGCATAAAGTATTTGTGTCTATATATATTTTAGTTTATAAATTTTGATTTCAGACTAGCGTTTTTGGGTCATACCTTAAAAGTTATAAGAGCTAGAGGCCCTTAATTTGGCATGTATAATCTCGAATAGCATACCCATGTAACAAATATTTCACTTTTTGGATATCACCCCCCAATCCCCCCAAAAGGTACGACCGTGCAATTTGGTTTGGGCACACACTTTATAGTTAGTGCTATATCCTACAAATTTCAGAAAGATCGGACAATAAACAGAGAAGTTATTTAAGATCTAACTTTCCAATGTGTGGGGCTCAGTGAAAAATCAAGCTAACTGCTTAAACCGCTTGCACTGCTTGTACTGCTTGTACTGCTTGTACTGCAGCATGTGTGTGTTTAGATTAGTATGAATGATTGTAAGGACTGGGTTCTGGGTATCTCCTAGTCGGGCACTCCCGACTAGAGCACTCCTACTTGTTCTCCTTGCAACATTTAATTTTTGGCTTCAAAATACACTTGTTCCACTTAAAGTAGATAAAGTACTAACATTTCTAAGTCTGCTTTCAATGTTGTGTTGAATTGCTTCCCTTTTCAGTGAGATCGCAGCTACCCTCACACCACTACACATGCAAATACTTATACAAAGTCATAAGAGAACGGACGCAGCCACTTGAGAAATCCACCTGCAACTGGCAGGCAACGATCTGCATCTGCGATCTGCTGTCCCTGTCCCTGTCTCTATCCCTGTCTCTGTCCCTGTCTCTGTCCATATTCCTGTTCGGTGCTCGAGTTCGAAGTGCTGCGTTTCCTTAACGTTTTAAAACCTTACGCACACTTATGTTTTAATTTCGCTGGCCCAGTTGCTGTTGTCGCTGCTGTTTCTACTTGAACAAACTGCAGATTACCCAAGTTAAGCCCTTAAGTGTGTTCCATATCAGGTTTATCATTACCGGCCCTCTTCGGCTATATCGAATCGAAGACGAGCGAGCATTCGCTTGACTGCCTCTACGGCCGAACGCTCGAACGAACGGATTAAATATTTCATTTTTGGCTGTCTAATGAAAGGGTTGCCCCAGCAACTTGGCTAACACCTGAAAATTGCAGTTGCCTCTGCTACTCGCAGCCTGCTCGGAACGGTAATACTTGTTTTTTTTTGTATATTTCTTTGGGGCTACATGAATGCTTTATGAAGAAAGTTGTTTATGGGGGTAGGAAATATAGCAGGCGTAATGATTGATATTGAGGAAGTTGTCTTGCGGTCGTATTACAATTTTATAGTGGATCTACACTGGCAGAAAACGAAGCTAACAGAATGCTTCATAATTGCATTTCACTTATGAATTTATTATTGTTTTTATTATTTATAAATTAGAAAAAGATAAGTAAACGCAATTTAAAAATGTATAGTTGACTTTATATAAGTTAACTTGTAATCAAGTCTAATCAACTTTTATGAAGCGATGAATCGCTTCCAATTGTAATTTTTCATGCCCAGATAACTTTATTTGATTATTTTCTTTCAAATATTTATATTAAAAATATTTCATGCATTATTTTTTATCATATTTTTTATTTCAAATTACAAATGAAAGCAGTACACATTTATTCTCAGTGTGCTTAAATGCTTCTGGTTTGTACCGCTTACGATACAATGCCGATAATAAAGTCCTTAGTACGAAATTAATGACTAAACAGGGGCAAAAGATACAGGGTGCCTCGCTTTTATGCATGTAACTCCAAATGTCGAGAGTCAAGTAAACTTAGTTGTTTATTTAGACTCTGTCATTCGGACCTTACACAATTATTATAGATTTCCTTAAGTTGACAAATCGCTGGATTTCGACATGAAGATAACTTGGCACACCTTTCCCAAATTGTGTATAGTCTTACCAATTTTACACTATGCACTGTCATGGTATATTCAAACTGAATCCGAAGAAAACAAGCGCAGAAAGGAGCTGGGTGAGTGAGCAGTACAGACAATCTATATTTGTATATATCGATTTGAGGTCTGCGTACTGATATACTGTAGAAAAAGCTGATGCAAAAGATGTGAATATTGCCCGCTGGATGGAGAACTTAGACCAAAAATAGTGCGACAAGTGCTGGGAGCATCCTGTATAGCAGAATCGCTAAATGGTTTTTTACTCGTTTTTGTGGTGAGGAAGTAAATGCACACAAATTACCCCCGGCCAAAAACTTATCGACAGGGCTGGACGACAACAACCAAACGAAACGAAACGGAAGCAGAAGTCAAGGTGCAAAACAAAAATCATTACACCTGTTCGACCACGGAGTGAGTGTAGAAAGCGTAGAAATCGAAGGCAGGACCAGAACCAGGACGAGGATCAGAATGAGGACGAGGACGAGGACGACGAACCGCTAACAAAATTTTACGCTCGCTGTATTTTCGGTTGATTTCGGTTGCGTTTCGATAAGCCAAAAGGGGTAAGAAGCGCGTGCAGCCGATGCATATGCCCTGCCTTTGGGCTAGGGTTGAATTTTTGGCCATCTTGCCACACGTTGCATGTTGCATGTTGCATGTTGCAGGCGACACAAATGCGAGCAGTTCGCTATCAAAATTAATAATACAAATAAATGCGCTGCGCTCGGCTGAGCAGCCGTTAATGAGCAGCCAGCCAAAATATGATATGGATCTGCAACAAGTTGCATATGCAGATGCAGTTGCAGTTTGCAGTTGCAGCTGCAACAAGCTACAGTTTCAGCTACAGTTACATTTATTGTTGAGCCAAGGATTTTGGCACAAAATTGCATTTTAATTGTGGCATTTAAAAGCACATTTTTTGAGCTGACCCCATTTGCCGTTTAAGGCACACATTCGACGATCATTGTATCTACATTTTATTGATATCATTAGCACTTCGTTTAAGTTAGTTGCCGTCGCCTGCACCTGCTGCCCGTAATGGCTGAAGGGTTTCGTTTGGTTTGCTTTGCCTGCTGCCCTTTTAATTGCTGTTCGTCTGCATTTTTATAATTTATTATCTATTCATCAGAAGCCATGCACGAGAGGGTTGCCTTTTTGGCTTTATGTTGCATGTGCATGAAAGTGCATCTATAATAAGGAAAGTTAACGGTAAGGGCAGCGAAGATATTTCGGGTTCATAATTAGACAACTTAAATGGGAGGCAACCAATATTTATGCATGAGAAACATGCATATGGGCATTTAAGGCGTATACGTAATGTTAAATGCAAATTTAATTATATGCACAAATATTATTAGCCTTATTCAAATGGATTAGTAACTTTCGTATACCTAACACCTGAACTTCCTTTCAAAATGTGTCTTAAATGGAATGAAATGTGTAACTCAATTTAATTGCCAAAGTATTTTAATTAAACCAAAAATAAAAGAGTGCTTTTATTTTAATAATTTTCTGACTACATAGATTTAATGTGTATATAAAATAAATATAAATACGTCAAAATATATTACTTTTATTCTTGAATTGTATATAAGTACCTCAGACGCAAACACATGCACCATTTGGCAACTAAGCAGACTTGTGCCATAACATTAACAACTTTATGATGCAATACTCACAATTATGAAGTTGATAACTTGGGTAGCCGTTAACAGTGCCCCTACCGCAAAACAAAAGACTTAAGCCACAATATTCATTATTCCGCTTGCCGCGATACCTAAACTCATGAATTATGGCCAAAAGGGGTCGAGTGACGCATTGCATATTATTTAATCATACACTGGCTGATAGCAGTGTAGTGGTCCAACAATTGGATAAGAGTACTTGTGACAGAAGCAGACAGAGACAGAGACAGATAGAGAGAGAGAGAGGGAGAGGCAGGGCTGGTGGCTAGCGCACCTTGCGCTGTTTATTTGGCAGCATGAAAAATTGAAATGACAGTCGAGCTTATCGCCAGAGGACAAGACGCAGAGACGCAGACGTGGCAAGGAGGCAGGATGTGCGCCACTGGCTCCTGCGTACGTATATGTGTATTTTTGGCAATGCGTCAGTTGCAATTAAAGTGACAGGACACAGCGGCGTACTGCGATGACAACCTGCAACTGTCAAAATGTCGCTGCGGCGACGGCAGTGGCAGTGGCAGTGGCAAAAACTGTCAGCGTTCAGTGTCGAGAGACAGACAGAGAGACAAATGTGACGCCATATAGAATCAATAAGTTATGAAAGGCCTGGCGCACTCCTGCTGGCTCAGAGTTGCATAATACATATTCTAAGTGCGGTCCAGGATGCGAAGGCAAACCGGTTGGTCGCAGCCAAAGCTCATGTCCTTAGGGAAGAGGTTGTTGCTTTGTTGGCGTTGATTGATTTAACTGCAGAAGGTGTGCACGAGGTTGGCTTTTGTCGTTGTTTCTGGGGCTGCTTAATGAATTAATTGAGTCCGGGCGTAATTAAATTTGCACGTTTTGTTTTTGCTGCAAGCCGTTTATTTATGAGCTTTTAATTATTTTCGCAATTATAGCTGCAGCGTTCACACGTACAGTAGTAGGCTCATAATTATATTGCTCGCAACAGGATCAACAGGATATGCTGCTCATTTGTCAGTAGTGAAGCGTTAAATCGAAAGGCAAACCCAGAGAGCCCAAGTTGTCTTAGCCGAAAAAAAAACACACCAGAAAACTTGACGAGCTCCCGGCTGCAAAACAAAAGACTCAAGCAACAAACTTGTTTCACTTTTTTTGTTTTTTTTGGTATTTTTGTTTTGTTTTTATTTTTTTTTTTTTTTGGCAGCTGCTTTCTTAAGCCGCTGCCATCGCATGCTGATAAAGCGGACTTTTTTTTAATTATATAAAGCATTATTTTCTCCCAGCTACACAATAGACGTGATCTTTCACTAGCTCAGGTGCAATGCCAGCCATTGGCATTGTTCTATTTATGTTCACAGCCAGCTCAAAGCAACAGCAACAACAACAACAACGAAAATTGTCATTTTGAAAACTCAATTGTGTGGAAGCGCTTTGCTATACCTGCTGAACAAAAACAACAGCAACGAAAAACTGAAAGAAGACAAAAACCAAACAAAACCAAAGAGCAACACAAAAAACATTTCGTGCGTAGCTGTTCTGTGAGGCTCGCACGCAGCTGGGACTAGCAGATATGCACAGTACGGGATCGGGATTGCAACAACAGATCTTCTTTCCTCTTCAATTTTAGTTTTTAGTTTAGGTTTTTGCAGGTGGACATCACGAAATATTCTCAGGGGCAGCTATGTGTCTGGTTACGGTTATAAAACTGTACTTGAGTTTGGCAAACGTGGGAACGGACTTTTATGTTGGCAAACAATTCACTGCCAGCTAAATCGTAAAATAGATGATGACTCAAATTAATTAAAGTGGCTTTCAAAAACATGCTCAAAGATATGAGATATTTGCGTATAGTTTCTTAACATTTAGAAATATCGTTTCAAACATTCGATTTAACGATTTTGTTCAATACCAAATAAGACTAAGGAAGTAGTGATTCATGTACACCTAATTCTCTATTTACACGGAAGATTGTTTCCAAAAAAAACCGTGTGCAAAAATAAAATTTGTCAAAAAAATATAAGCACACAAGATACAAATCTTGAAAAAAAATTTAAAAAAAAACGAATTAGGTGTACATATATTCATTTTTCAAAAATTTCACTTTTCAAGCAATTTCACATTTTCTGCAATGAGTTTGCTTTACTGCCTAGCTTCTATCGGCAATCAAGTGACTTGGCAATTTTTTACATAACTTTGTTGGTTGTAATCAAATGCGCGCTTTAAAGCCACGCATATTCCAACTTTAATTGTTTGCAAATTAGCTAATTAAGAGCATTAATGAAAATATTATTACGATTTTAATTGGAGACGAAATAATTCGCAGAGCCACAGGTTAAAAACCCTCAGCTCACAAAAAGAAGGCATTTGAAGGCATTTATGAGCCCATTTAAATTGTATTGCCAACGAATTTCCGCAATTTGGACAGCTCCGGCCGATCTGCGATGAGATAAGCGCATGGAAAATAAAAACAAACACAAAATGGCCATAACCATAAGAAAATTAAGAGAAAAAATTTAAAAACAATGAGCTTAAACAACATAATTGAGATGTTCGAGCGCCCTGCCGAGTCGCTTCTGGCATCGTTAAAGACTTAATTTATTTATTAGCTTCAGATTTTAACTGCTCCATTGTTCAAGTGGATTCCCGTTCAAAGGCTGTGCAATTGCCACAACAACAACAACAACAGCAGCAGCAAAATAATACATATATGTATGTAAAATGAAAATATATACCAAAAATATTGAAGCGCGGACTGAACTGTAAAGCAGCCGTCCACTTAATTAGGAGGGCATCTTTAGCTCCCCTTTTCGCCCCACATTTCCCCCCCGCTCTTGCAGTTAGTACCAGAACCTAAAAGAGGCGGTTCTGTCTGCTGTGGCGGCTTTTACGACTTTGTTTCTGTCCCTTGGGTTCTCTTGGGTTCATTTGTGTGCATGTTTTCGGTTGTTTCGTCTTTTATGATCATATCCACAGATTTTGCACCTTATGAGAAAATCCCAAGATTGGCCGAGGCTGTCCCAGCTGCCGACGTCTCTGCCAATCTTGTTAAAGCTGCTGCCTTGCCACATTGACACTTTGTTGCGCCGCAAACTGCTCTTTGGACATTTGAAAGTCCGTTTGGCTGTCAAAAGCGTTAATTTTTAAGTGCCTAGTGAGAGTTTTTGGTCGCTGAACTGGGCCTTCATGCAGCTGCTGCTACTAACACAGCATTATAACTAATATACTATAACTGTCTCTATCTGTGTGTGTGTGTGTGTGTTTGAAGTAATGAGTACACGGGTTCAAGTGCCAAGTGTCTTGACTATTTTTTATTTGCTACATTCTTTGTAAAATGTTGAACCCATTAATTTGTGGCTTGTCATTAGTAAGCCGACATTTCTTTGGTCCACTCGCCCTGAGTTCTTCATAGGTTGCCCTCGCTTTTTTTTTGCCAAATTAACAGTTGCCTTTAACGGAATACAGCTTGTCAACTGGACACAGTAAGGCTCCAATTATCACAGTTCGAAATTTCCAGTCGGAAATGTATTCGAAGAGCTTTGATGCTCACAAACGTAAATTTTTTAAAATTGCAACCCAAAATATGCTACTTTATTTGTATTTTTACCCTGAACCGATTAAAAGTGGGTAAAAAGATTATAATGGTTTTGTGCAAAAGTATGTATAAGGCATAAAGAAGCATCTCCGACCATATAAAGTATATATATTATTGATCAGTATCAACAGCCGAGTCGATCTGTATAAACACGCAGATATCAGAGACTATAAGAGCTAGAGACTTTATATTTGCAATATAAGTTCTCGTAATCGCGGGACAGATCAAGTTTGTCTCATTTTATCGAATACTCAACACGTTCAAAAGTTATTAATAAATTTAGAATTTAGTCTATTGTTTCTTTTTGCCATAACTTGAAAGTTATAAGAGCTGAAGGCATCAAATTTGGTATGTATAATTTCAAATAGTATATAATAAGATACCGTTTCCCCCATCCTGCTTAAACTGCTTGCACTGCTTGCAGTGTGTGTGTGTTTGTATGTATGTGCATTGATAGATAAGTATGAATGGATGCAAGCCATGGGTTCAGGGTATCTACTAGTCAGGCACTCCCGACTAGAGCAATCTTATTTGTTTTAGGCTACGTCTAACTTCCAAATCTTGAAACACTCAAAAACCAATACAGAAAAGATCATTTGTGTTAAGTTTTGATTCCTAGTCGATTTTCAGGTCAATCGTATCGTGTTATGTATTGCAATTTGGACTCTTGTAACATTCTCCATATACATGTGTTGCTTTATTTATATGTGGGTCAGTGTAAGTGTTTCGAGCATACCAACAGCCATTAAGAAATTTACATAATTAAAAACTCGCGTTGCGGGTAATTGCAAATAAAATTGCGCCGAAATTCACCTGGCCTGAGAACATGGAAATATGTTGGGCTTCATATTTAATTATTTCAAAAATTGCATTTCATTTCGTATCATTCCAAGTCACACACATATGAGTCGCTGCGACTGTGTGGAGTGTCGTTAATTTCAGAGGAGGAGGAGGAGGCCAAGCATGACATGCCGAAAGAGGCGCAAAGGAGATCCGGACTCCAGATCGGGGGCAACAGGGACAACCAGCCAGCCAGTCAGCCAGCCAGCCAGTCAGTCAGTCGCTGATTGCCGCAAGTAGTAGGAACAATTTGGATGTTACCGTTATTTTTGCTTTATATAAATACGTGCGATGGCATGTTTGTGAATTCATATATTTTTATTTTCTCAAGCGCATGTCAGCGGCAATTTCTTCATGTTTTTCCATTTTTGTTGCTGTTGCAACCAGGGGGAACAGGCGGGCTAATCAACTCAATTAAGCGGACAGAGTGCGCGTGTCCGACAGAGTATGAGTATTTTCGGCTTTCGGCAAGTGTTGACGATTGTTGTCCCCTACAAGGCATTTAATTGAGCAGAGTTGAGTTTCGTTGCGTTTGGCGCTGCTTCAAATGTAAATTTCTGCGTCTGCGGGCTTTGCATATCCACGGAATGGCTCTGGCACGGAATGGCACTCATGTCACACATTGCCAAACGCATTATCATCTCCATAATTCAAATGCTGGCTAGCTGGCTAGCTGGCTGAGACATTGCATGACTCAACAGGATCAGATAAATGCCAGCGAAAAAATATGAAGAAATGCAAAAAGTCGTACGTAGAACGGTAGCTGCTGCGGTTGACACTTTATAGCCATGCCGAAGGCCCAAACAGGCACAGGCACAGTCAAGCCAATCCAATCCATGACTCTCAGGCTCGCACAAAGTCTCATCGTGGTTGTTGATAGCCCCAATGGCTGGCGTGAATGAAAAATAAAGCATGTAGAGACCAAAGGCACAGCCAAATCCAAATCCCGAAATCCAATCGCCAGTTGCTGCCAAACAAAAGCAACGCAATATTGTCCATGACTATGACTATGACTATGTGGCAAATACTTAGATAGATACATGTGTGTCTGCACAATTCACAGCATGCGCCAATTTCTCAAGAAACCAACCCATGGCGTAGAAGGCGAGGGCTCACTGTTGTAAACAACGACCAAATATTGCCACTGTTTGCAGTTGGATGTTGGATGTTTGTTGTGCTTGTGTGTGTGTGTGTTTATATGCTGGCTGCTTTGTTCTCTTGACTTTTGTGTTGACAATATTTGGGCACACGGCAGCAAGCAGATGTGAGATGTGGGTGCCAGAGGGAGCCGCCGAATTATTGATTGTGTGAGAAAGTTGCGAGAAATGGGAAGCATATGACCAATACAGCTATGAAAAAATATGAAGAATATCATATAATATTCTCAAATGCATCATTAATATTGTATTCATCAAGTTTTAACTTTCTTTTCGTTTACTACTTATATATCTAGCAAAATTCTAAGAAAATCCAAACATTTAAATTATATATATTATTTAATTACATTTTTTAAACAGCTATTTTTTTTTAGTGTAATAATTTCGTGCAGTTCGCTTTGGTCCACTTTTTGTTTAGAAAAATCTTTAATTTAATCACTGCCCCACAATTAATCAATGCATTCACTCAGCTGGGCGTTCCTCTCACATTATCGCTGCTGCTGCTGCTGCGCGAGCTGTTCAATCGATTTCATAGCACTCTCTCTTTTGGGACTTCTCAAGCAATTCTCTATGCTGCACATAAGTCAGCGACAGTGGGAAGACAATGCGTTGACATTCTGCTGCATGCAATGGCCTGACCATTGGGTGCCCCTAACTTATGACCAATTGTCAACAGGACAACGCCTGGCAGCGGGCAAAACAAACAATCAATAAGACAATAGCTGGCATGACAACAATGTGCGTTCCTTTGCCTTCTGTGTGAGCACAGTTGGCCCAGTCGCATTCACTGGTGCAGTACCGTGAAATGGCGCAACAATGGTCACATATATTTCCCAAAAGTCCTCGGATCCATAAGACTTATGTCATTGCATGCGCTTGTCTGATGATGCATGAGTGCATGCGGCGACTAACGGGATGTTTGGAAGGACTTGAATATGCATTTGTTAGATTTTCGTGAGAGGGTCAACTCCATACAAAAGTCGACTGAAGTGAGCTGAACTTTTTCGAAAGTCAGCTTCTTGATGCTAGTGAAAACTATTAGCGTAAGTGAGTGGATCAAATGCCCAACACTTTGGCTGTCCAGTAGCAAACAAATGACTTAAGCGACGAACTTGCAGCGCTCAACTAATTTCAACATAAAATTCCCATATTTTAGACTCTTTACGATTAGACTAGCATTTCTACAGGCTGTCGACCCTTTCACTTCACTTCACGCCACTCAATCTCGACGCGAACGTGCCTGGCCACACAAAACTCGGCTTAACATATTTAACGTCAGCGGCACAAAACCAAAAAATATTTACAAATAAAAAAAGCAAAAAAGTAATAAACAGCTATAAAAAACAAGATTTATTATATTAAATGCACGCATTTAGCGCCACTTAAGATGCCACCGTGTAGCCAGCCACAAAGCAGGAAGTCAACATAATTCTCATAAATATCAATAATGTTTTTTGTTCAGCTTTCGTTGCTTTTTGTTATATTTTTTCTCGTTGCTGTTTAGTGATGTCGCTTGTAATGATTGTTATGTTTATATTTTCGTAGGGAGCGCCGTGAGAGCAAATCGTAGCTGCAGCGCCTGCGCCAAACTTCAAATGACACAGAGCAACAGCAACAGCAACAGCAACAACAAATGATACTAATAATAACCATAATAATAACAACGAGCAATTTCATAAAATGCTGCACGTTTGCAGCCACAAATCGAACGTCCAACGATGGCGATGACAGCGACTCTTGATGGTTGCGGCGACAAAGTCCACCAGCGACATCGAAATCGACAACGACATCGCCAACGACAACGACAACGGCAACGGCAACAAGTGAAGTCAATAACAACAACCATGACAATTACAAATACAACAATAACAACAACAACAACTGCTACTACAACTGCGACTGCCATAACAATTACAATACCAACAAGCTATACCAAGAGACTATGGAATAATTATTTTAAAACAAGTGGAGAAGGATTATCTTCGGCGTGCCGAAGATTAAATACTCTTTTCGAACCTTAAAGCAATTGTTACTATTTTTCCGTGACTGCTTATTTAATTCGCAGATATTAATGTCGCATACATATACCCCGACATATAAAATAAAATATATAAAGGTATTCATGTAAACAGGGACGTTTCACTATCCGCAGCTCGTGGACGCGTCCCTTAGCATTCATAAGTGCTACCGAATTGAACAATAAACAAGATTCAGTTTTTCCAAAAGTCAAAACTACATTACATATGTATACTACAATATACATACCAAATTTTGTGCCTGTTGCTCTTATACCTTTCAAGGCCGCTGTCGGAAATTGAATTGTCATAAAACTTAATCTGAACATACGGATTTATATACAGAATTTGAGATCCATATTTTTTTTCGCGTGGCATTGGTTTGCCAATGAATTTAAATTTTTCTTTTGAATTATTCTATTAAAGCTACTTTATGTATGAAAAAAAAAATTAGAAACAATTTAGGAAATTGAAAATAAATGAATTTGATTACAGCTATTATATATTTGAAATGAAGAATAAGAAAAAATAAAAATAAATGACCAGCCGCCGCTGGTCTTGAACCCAGGACCTCTCGCTCAACAGTTCGCAACCTTACCCCTTACGCCACAAGCCGTTTTGATGATCGCTGACAAAATCCCTTGAAGAGCAGACTGTCAAAAGCTTTCTTGTTTTGCTTTTTACTGCTTACACCAAGCAGTTTTAAGAATCGCTGACAAACTCGATTTATACTGAGCTTTTGTTTTTTCGCGTGGCATTGTTTTTGTTCTAAGCCATTTGAAAGCAAATGAATTTGATTACAGCTATTATATATTTGAAATGAAGAATAAGAAAAAATGAAAATAAATGACCAGTCGCCGCTGGTCTTGAACCCAGGACCTCTCGCTCACCAGTTCGCAACTTTACCCCTTACGCCACAAGACGTTTTGGTGATCGCTGGCAAAATCCCTTGAAGAGCAGACTGTCAAAAGCTTTCTTGTTTTGCTGTTTACTGCTTACACCAAGCAGTTTTAAGAATCGCTGACAAACTCGATTTATACTGAGCTTTTGTTTTTTCGCGTGGCATTGTTTTTGTTCTAAGCCATTGAAAGCAAATGAATTTGATTACAGTTATTATATATTTGAAATGAAGAATAAGAAAAAATGAAAATAAATGACTAGTCGCCGCTGGTCTTGAACCCTGGACCTCTCGCTCAACAGTTCGCAACTTTACCCACTACGCCACAAGCCGTTTCGGTGATCACTGACAAAATTGCTTGAAGAGCCGACTGTTAAAAATTTCCTTGTTTTGTTTTCCTGCAACCTGCAACTCGCGTTTGACAGCATTTGTTTTTTCGCGTGGCATTGTTTTTGTTCTAAGCCATTGGAAGCAAATTAATTTGATTACAGTTATATATTTGAAAGGAAGAAAAAGAAAAAAGTATTAAATTAACAATCAGTCGCCGCCGAGGCTCGAACTTGAACTTGCGAAACATGCGTTCGTTAGCGCGTCTCTTTACGCCTTCCGCCACAAACCGTTTTGATGATCGATGACAAAATACCTTGAAGAGCAGACTATCAAAAGCTTTCTTGCGCTTGACTTTGTTTGCTCATATGCACCTGTTTTTTCAAAATATTTAATGACGCATATCTTCGCTGTTTATGACTCAATCGATTTGCGATTTTACCCATTGATGAGTTATAAGGATGTTCAAGTGTACAAGGAAATTTAAGGCAATTGCTTTGAAAACAACGGATTTATGGCCAAAACCGACTTTGAGGTGTATGGCAGCTATAAGATATAGTGGTCCGATCCGGCCGGCTCCGACCAATGTGCTGTCCCCTTGAATAATAAGTGTCTGTGCAAAGTTGCATCGCGATAGCTCAAAAACTGAGGGACTAGTTTGCATACATAGACAGACAGACAGACAGACAGACAGACAGACAGACAGACAGACAGACAGACGGACATGGCTAGATCAATTTTGTTTTGTTTATAAGCATACTGGCAGTAACTTTTGGGGGTCTCAGACGCTTCCTTCTATGCGTTACAAACTTCAGGACAAACTTAATATACTATTTTCTTCGAAAAGAGTATAAACATGTATGAAGGCTATAGTCGTCTAAGTGAAATCCTGTTTCAAAGCAGCAAGATACGCCTAATCAATCATCCTCCATGCGTAAAGTATATACAAACTATCAATTTAATACAGAATTTAAATTCTGATTACTATTTATACTTATTATATACTGAACAAAATGATATCTATAAACTGTTTGTATTAAAATACTAACTTCAGGTCTAAGAGATACTTTCATATTCTATAGTTGTCTAGGAGAAATCCTGTTTCAAACTAGCAAGATACGCCTAATCAATCATCCTCCATGCGTAAAGTATATACAAACTATCAATTTAATACAGAATTTAAATTCTGATTACTATTTATACTTATTATATACTGAACAAAATGATATCTATAAACTGTTTGTATTAAAATACTAACTTCAGGTCTAAGAGATACTTTCATATTCTATAGTCGTCTAAGAGCAATCCTGTTTCTAAGTAGCAAGATACGCCTAATCAATCATCCTCCATAGGTAAAGTATATAAAAGCTTTAAATTAATTATATAAGATCTATAAGCTGTTTTCATTCGCAAATGTTGTATTAAAATACTATCGTCAGTTCTAAGAGATACTTTCATATTCTAAAATGTATCTTAAGATATGAGCAGCAACATTTCAATGTTCAGCAGAAATGATTTCATCTGCCAGTTACAACTGTCTTAACTTTCAACCATTCCCTTTATATATATATATATTTCAAATGAATTCGACCAACTCATCCACTTGGCATTCTTTTGTTTATAACTTGAGTTGAGAGCGAAGCATATCCTTTATTGCCACTCGTGCAAATAAGTTCAAATTAGCTGTTTTGTTTTTCGATGTTAAAGAAATTATTTCCACTGCCCCTAACTCATTAATTTGTGAAAAAAGTGCAAGTTCATGGCAAGCTGAACTAAATTAATAACTGTGCCAGCATTTTCCATGGTCAGCCCTTTGCAGTAGCTCACAATTGCAGTTGCACGCATTTGCCTTTCATGGGGCGTTTTCAATTATATAGCTGTGCGATCTGCTGAGCAGTCAAAAGCCTTTCACAAGCTTTGGTCGTGCGACTTTAAGCGCACATTTTCAGGCACTTTAACGCCATGTGGATGTGCTTGTGATTGTGGATGTGGATGGGGATGTGGACGTGGTCGTGGTCGTGGCAACGGCGACCGCATTGACATAACACCTCATAATTTGCGGTGCACATTGCAGGCACTGTGCCACGCCCACAAGCGTGCACACGCCCCAACTGGCCCGGCGCACGCACTTCACATGCACTTTCGCCTTGAGAATTCTCAAATTGCCTGTGGCCGGCTTTTGTCTGATGTGCGCATCCAACGAAGGTGGAAAAGAAAGTGTCGTCACCATCGGCGTCAACACTTGATACGCTGCCAGTGTCCATGGGGCAGCCCGGCTAGCTGGCTAGCTGGCTGACTGACTGGGCATTGGCATTGTCATTGCTGCCACTTGGCCAAAGGCTAGCTGCCTTGTCTCGCTCATGTCTCGCCACACCTCAAACACAGTTTTACATGTCCTCGGGCGCAGCTGGGACGCTCGCACTTTCTTTTGCGCGTGTCCAGCTACTGACTCGACCTGGGACCTGGGCCTTCTCATCGTCTGGCTGATGTTCACACTTTAGGAAAGTTGGTTTTCAGGGACGCTGATGTGTGCCGCGAGGTGCGAAATCAGTTTGCAACGTTGTCGCCCAAAGTGTGGCCATCGTCACCGACATTGCGTCCATAAGCACTTCAATATGGCCCGATATTGAGCGCAATTGCCCTTTTCTTGTGCACAGCATATATTGGGAGCATAAGTGTATATAATTTGCATGCAAATTGCCATGTACACATGGCATCTGTGATCTTGTGCATTTAATGCTTAATTTATACTGATTTTAACCGCCAGCAATTTGCAGTTTTATTTTCCAGTCCCTTTTACCTGACCGCTGCGGTCACAACAAAAGACTCAAGCAACGAACTCAGGCAACAAACTGTCACATTTGCTAGGCCAATACTTGAGAAACAATTGTGAATGTAGAACAGCAGGATACAGTTAATGCCGAAAATTGCGGAAATACTTAATTGTTTATACATATTTTAGCATATAAATTATTAATTATGTGGATATGGCTGCCCTCTAGAATTAAGGAAAGTCTTTAACTGGTGCCGCTCTAATAAACACTAAGATTTTCATGCCAAAGTCCGATACAGTGTATCAGCTTAAATTTGAGTTGAAAAAATGACAAACTGACAAAAATATTAAAATTATTTTAATAATTATTAAGATTTTATTATTTTATGAGTAAATATATTTTAAATAAGCTGAATTTAGAGCTGCTTATAGGTTGTCTTTAAAAACTCTATAGATTGCTGAAATGAATACATGTGTATTCTAAGTTTAAAAGTTATTTGCCAGTTAACTATTAGCGAGACTCTTTCCCAAATTATATAAACTTTATTCCACAGTGCAGTAGCTGGCCAATTGTAAAAATGTGCAACAATGTCATGCCGAAAAATGTAAATGTTTCTTTTATTATTGTGTACATAATTAGACCATAAGCTAGTTGGCACTTTGGCCCTTTTGGCAGTCGCACGCGAGGCTGGCTTTCTGCTAATTTATAATGCAGACTGCAGTCAACGGCTAAATTCAATGCTCAAATTTCATACGGTGAAATTGCCTGTAAGATTATTTATTATTTTAATTATTTCTGGGGAAAAAATTGCATTGCATGTGGCCAAAGTGGCGCCAAGTTGACGGCGCAGCTCGGATGACTTTGACAGTTCTTTTGTACGTGCTTAACATAAATGTTTTCAGCTGTAATTAATAATAAAACCTGCTCAGTTTGGCGCTTAAGTCACTTGAATGAAGCGCAGCTACAAATAAACAAGTGGGGAAGGATTATCTTCGGCGTGCCGAAGATCTTATACTCTTTTCGAACCTTTAGGTAATTTTCACACTGCCAACTGCGCCACCACTGTGCACGACACATATATTTGCTAATTATAACTGAATCGTTTTGAAATTTTAAGCATTGATGAGTTATAAGGATGTTCAATTGTATAAGGAAATTTAAGGCGATAGCTTTGAAAAGATCGGATATATGGCCAAAGCCAACTTCGAGTTGTATGGCAGCTACAAGATATAGTGAACCGATCTGGCCGGCTAATAATTGCCATTTTTCTTTGCAGGCATACAATTTGATCTTCAAGGACATCTCTAGAAACGGATCCATTTCCTGGCTACCAGGATTATGTTATACGGACAACCACCAAAAAAAAACTCACCAAAAAATACTGGAAAATTTGAAGTTCCTCAGACGCAACAACGTCACCATTTTTAATGTCATCAAGCAAATAAATAATTTACTTAGTTAATTTAAAATTATTTGTTTGATTTCCGTTTATTAAAATTATTATAAGAATGTACTTAAGAATAAAATATTACATTTAATTTATAATTACAATTATTTTTTGATAAATTCTGTTTTTTGTACAAATATATAGTGCATTTTAAATAAATGAAAATACAAGCCAAGAAACTTTGTTTTTCTTTTTAAAGTACCAGGCGCACAGAATCAGGCAGAAGGATGATGATTTTTCTGTTTTAAATTTTAGAGCGACCTTGAATGAGAAGTAAATTTCATTGTTGCATAATTTTAGGGTGTCTGAAGCAGCAGATCTGCTTTGCCAAATGCTATTTTTCGTCAGAAAGTACCAGGCGCACATAATTCAGCAGATGAACGATGATTTTTCTGTTTTTAATTTTAGCATGACCTTGAGGGAGAATTTCCCTTTGAGAGAAAATTTCCCTACACTCAGAGCTGGGCTTGCTTAGATTTTCTGTGTGCAGTTGTCAGTGTTCGTTTTTGTCTCGAGCAAAGGCAAATTTCGTATGTTTCTCTGATAAAAATACCAGGCGCACAGAAATCAGCAGATAGACGACGAATTTTTCGTTTTTAATTTTTGCTTGACCTTGAGGGAAAAGAGCAAATAACCCTGAGTAGAACTTCTGAGCATGGCTCTCAGCTCTAAACTAATACATTCAAATAAAAAACGATGATTTTTGATAAATCGTTTATTTTCTTCTTTTATTCTACAAATGTGTATAAATATTTCTATTTTTCTTAACTATAAATATAGTATATTTTGTATTATCCTAAGAATGCATTTAATATTACAATATTTATATAAAATGCAATGTTTAAAGTTTACAGTTGATTGTTGTTTTGTGTTTGTTTGTTATTGTTGTGTTTGTTGTTGTGTTTGTTGTTGTTGTTGTGTTTGTTGTTGTTCATGATGATGATGATGATGATGATGATGATGATGATTATTATGATTATTATGATTATGATGATGTTGATGTTGATGATGATGATGATGGCGACCTATTGGAAAACAAAGATTAACTAATTATATAGGTATATATAGATATTATAGTACTTACATAATAATTTTCACTCTGCCACTGCACCTCTGAAATCTCATATGCTGTAAAAAATCGTTTTGTCGCGTAACATTTATTTTTTTTGTTCTAAAAATATTTTATTCATTGCCAGTTGTATGGTAGCTATATGGTATCGTGGTCCGATCCGGCCGGTTCCGACCAATGTGCTGTCCCGTTGAATAATAAGTGTCTGTGCAAAGTTTTATCGCGATAGCTTAAGAACTGAGGGACTAGTTTGCATACATACAGACAGACAGACAGACAGACGGACATGGCTAGATCAATTTGTATTGTCATTCTAACCATACTGGCAGTAACTTTTGGGGGTCTCCGACGATTCCTTCTATGTGTTACAAACTTCAGCACAAACTTAATATACTATTTTCTTCGAAAAGAGTATAAACAGATTCCACACATAAGCATTGCAAATACTACATTTAAGTTTTACCGATTACAATAAATCAAGCTAATTGGGAGGTCTATGCTGTAAATGTGAATAATAGTATTGTGTTAAGCAAATGAAAGAGCATAAACATTTTGACAGGCGCCGTTGTTGTCGCTTTGATAATTTCTTGTCATTTCTCTGTTCGCTTAAGGTTTGTTTTATGCTAATTTCATTTCTTAACCGAATTTTTAACGACTCCGCAAGATGCTCACCGCAGATAGTCGGCCAAGACCCAAGAGCGGGCTTAATTGAAATGTTTCTAAATTTCTCAGAGCTCAAAATTTCTTTTCACTGTTGTTCATTTGCATAGCTTGAAATAAAGGCGATGGCTATTTTTTTTGCGCAAACGTCAAACGAGAATTTTGTTCACACGCAAAACAGACCGAAATAAAAAAGTGAAATAACAATTTTCATAAAATTTAATTTGCTTCCTTTTTATTGATGCTCAGTTGACATTCACATTTTCATTCGGCGTAATTATACATCGTTGTTGGCGTACGTGTGCGAAAGGGTTGCCCGCAAATTGGAATTGGGGTCACCTTGCTCCGGTCAACAACAGCAACAACAGCAGTCTCCAAAATTGTTGTCATTGCCATCGGTGCCCTCCTCGGTGTCGAGTCCTCTCTCAGGCACATTGAGCATTCGCAGCGGTTTGCCCTTTGGTGTATAATTAGACCTGAAAGCATATTTGTCAAGTTGCATGCGGCTGTAGTTTCGAAGTTGTTCGCATTGTTGCACTGCTCCCAGATCCACAGGATGCGATATGTTAATGATAAAGAGCGTTCCATTGGGGCGCAGCCAAATTGAGTAATTGTTTACTTTTGGGTACATATGTCCGTTTATATATATATATACAGATGTGTCTGAAGTGGCCTCATTAGCACACAAGTCTCATCAAATTAAAAAATATATATTTATTCACTTTTCGAAGAAGATTATATATATACTTTGTGCAGATGTGTGTAATGCATAGAAGGAAGCGTCGGAGACCCACCTCCAGTATGCTTAGAATTGATCTAGCCATGTCCGTCTGTCTGTCTGTATGTATGCAAACTAGTCCCTCAGCTTTTGAGCTATCGCGATGAAACTTTGCACAGAGACCTATGATTCAAATATACAGCACATTGGTTGGAACCAGCCGGATCGGGCCACTACATCTTATAGCTGCCATACAACTCGACGTCGGCTTTGGCCATACATCCGATCTTTTTAAAGCTAACGCAAAGATATGCGTTATTCAATATTTTGCAGGAACTGGTGTATACGAGCAAACAAAACCGAGTGCAAGTAGGTTTCTTTAAGCTAGTTTGTCATCGATCACCAAAACGGTTCGGTGGCGTAAGTGGTAAAGTGATGCGCTGACAAATTCGAGGTTGCGGTTCGAATCCGTAGTAGCGACATAATATATCTTTTTTCTATTTATATTTAAATTTAAAATAGCTATAATTTAATATTTCAATAGAAAAATTTAAATTCTTATGATAACAATTCTTTAAACAACAAAGAACTACACGTTTTAATTATAAATAAATGAATAAAATTATATACAAATTTCAATTTAAAATATAAAATACTGCAGTAAAAACGAGGCGAAAGTAAATAAATAAAAGTTTAATAGTCATTGATTCCAATACCTAATATTTATTAAAAAAAATTAAATGGAATTTAAATGGATAAATAAACAAATATATATACTTCGCATCTTCTATATTGTTCTTTGCATGAATATGATAAATTTATCCGGCGCAAGTCCAATTCAAATGACAACTAAGCAAATGATTAAAGCTTGCTGTCTAAGTCATTTTTTATAAGACTTAATGCAGTAAGTTTAGAACTGGCTATAACCTGGAGCAAATTAGTACAAAATGTGCATTTATCCAGCAGACTTAAAGAAATGCCGCCATGCATCATGAAAATCGAAATTGCATTCCCTGAAAAGCAAACAATTTTAATGTAAATATTTTAAAGACATACTCAAATGTCCGGAAAGCCTACCTCATAATGAGCTCTTTAACTTGGTTAACGATACCATGCGGCCAGGTCCTGGCAGCCAGTTAAAAATAGTGTTTTCTAGTGGACTGACTGCAACTCGACTCAATTCACTTTATTTTGCTAGTTTGTTGTTTTTTCCCTCCTAGCTGGCCTTCTACAATTTGTACGGGCGCCAAGCGGCTGGGTGAAGAAAAGAAATGAAAAGCAAAAACACACAAAGTTGTAGCAAGGCAGCCAGCGAGCGCAAAACTTGTTGCCAGCTTTATTGCATCAATTAAATTTTTTAATTATTTCTGCCATGGCTTTTTGTTCCTGCTCCTGTCAGCAACATGCTGCGCTTTTTGCACAATTGCCCGGCCGGGCCATCTTTTCGAGCAGGTCGTACGAGTCGTGGTCGTGGTACGACTATTTTTGAAAGCCGTCACTTGCCGTCACTGGCGACGACGACGACGACGACGACGGCGGCGGCGACGTGTGTTTATTGATATGTTTTCATTATTGAATTAGTTTTAATAAAAAGCGAAGTCAATTAAGTTAACAAGTTACCAGAGCGACCAGCGCTAAAGCGCTGCTTATGGGAATAATCGCAATTAGGTTGTGATATTTTTGAAGAACGGCCTCTAAAGTGAAAACACAAAAGGGCAAAGATCATGTTCCATTTTAATAGTTCATCATTTGAAAATATACAAATTAAAGTCACTTCTGCTCCTAATTAGATTTTATACCTTTTTTTTTTAACTATCGGGCATAAATTAATAAACTTGTAAAGCTGTTAAAGCATTTCCGTTGTCACACGAAACTACTCGGAGGCAAGTTCGTTGTCTAAGTCATTTGTATTAGCCCAAAGCAGACAAAATGTCTGAATGACTGAACCAGAGCCACGCAACAACGCACTTGGCGCATTCACGCATCGCCTGCCAAAATAATTGTGCCACACACAAGCCGAAAAGATGGTTGAGTAATAATATAAAAACTAGTTGGGTAGGATTATCTTCGGCGTACCGACAATTTTATACTCTTTTCGAAACTTTATTTTGTAATTTTATTTTTTTGCAATTTTAAACATTGATGAGCTATAAGAATGTTAAAGTGTACTAGGAAATTGAAGGCGATAGCTTTGAACAGATTGGATGTATGGCCTAAACCGACTTCAAGTTGTATGGCAGCTATAATATATAATGGTCCGATCCGGCTAGATCCGCCCCATGTTCTGTCCCTTTGAATAATAAGTCCCTGTGCAAAGTTTTATCGCGATAGCTCAAAACCTGAGGGACTAGTTTGCAGACAGACGGACAGACATGGCTAGATCAATTTTTTTGGAGGTAACTTTAGGGAGTCTCCGATGCTTCCTTCTATGCATTACCCATTTCAGCACAAAGTTAATATACTAATTTCTTAGAAAAGAGTAGTATAACAATTTGTTTGTAATCAACACCCGCCGCACAGCCATTAAGTGTGCATGACATTAAATTAGCGCAGCAATCAAGCACTATGAGCAACAACAGCAACAATAACAACAACAACAGCATACAGCAGACTAAAGCCTGTAATCAAATTAAAAGAACAACAGCAGCTATAACCAAAACTCACAGAAGGGAAACTTTTGTGCGGCAATTAGTTACAGCGCATGATTTTTATAATATGTTTAGACGTGCATATAATCAGGTCGTAGCATGTCGAAATTCTTGAGATTTTGGGCACATTATGCAAAAAGGACCGAATTGTACAAGCTACTTGTAAAGAAATACATTTTGAACGGTAAATTATATTGGTAAGGCATCCAGCTAATAAAATAAACAGGACACGCTGCCGTGTCAGACAATAACTCACAAAGAACAAAACCAGCAAACTTGTTATACAACATTTATGTGGGTCTTACACTATAAGTCATCAGGTACATTTACTTAATGGAGCTACTTGTAACACAAAACTTAAAAGACCACTCAAATTTTATTTTTTATATGCATAAGCGAAATGTGTGTAAGAAATTCCAATTGAAAATAATCCATTTAATATGAATGGCTATTTAACTGGAAGATATGGGTTCTTTTGGGCTGAAAAGACTGTTCAGTCAGTCAAATGAAACCAGATAGACAGATACATATATATAAATATAAATTATAAATCAACAAATACTTCAATACTTGGTTTACTTTGTATTCAAATTCAATAGGAAAGTATTTGAAAATATGAATCGTACTTACTTTGGCAATTTAATAGGTTTTTTTTTTATTAAATCAAATACATACATGAATATTAAATAAACCAAATGTCGATTTTCTTTATTTTTTTTTGTTCCAAAAATTACATATAACAACTAGCGATAAAAACTGACCACTGCTCAGCAACTTTTATCTCGTTTATTTTTCCAAAACGCTTTTATAGATGAGGAAGTGTATTCGAGTGTGTAATGCGTTTCTTTAGAGTTGTCAACAGATGTCCACGATGGCAAATGCGACTCTTCGCATTGACTGTTGGAATCTTGGACTTTTCAATATGACAATTCTTAATATTCTGATGCCAACTGCAAGTGGTTGCTGCAACTTTTTCTCTTGTCCAGTTGACCAGTTGGCAGTTGACTATGCCAAAGACGGCAGGGCAGACGGAGTCACCACTGTGCACTGTGCGTCCGACTGTCATAAAGCTGCACGTTTTAGCTACAGTTGGAGAATCTCAACAATTTTAAAAGTGTGCATTTATGCCAAGTGGCATCTGCGACGGCGTCGGGCGTCCGCGTCCTCGTCCTCGTCCTCGACCTCATCCTCGGCCTCAGCTGAAGTTGGAGTTGTCGTTTGCAATTTTCGTTGATGTCGTTCACCGGTTTCCTCCCTGCCGACAGTGCGTTTATTAATTAGCAGCCATCCCGATCGCGACACACACTGCCAAACCGAGGCAGAAGCGGAGATTCAACTGCAAGTGCAGGCGGCACACAGACACAAACGCACACTAGTGCATTTTTTCTTCAATTCAATTAAACATCAGAAACAGCATTTCAATCGACTGGACTGCGGACTTGAGGAAAAAGAAATTATTTAAAGGCCGACAACAGCCTCGTCCCATTGGAGACTCTTTGGACTCCTGTTAGCTTCATTCTGAAGTTTTGGCTTTTATGTCCGGTGGGTGTGGTTTAAATGTTTATTAACTAACGGCAAATTTAATTATCAGCTTGTTTTCTGCTACCAAGTTTACAGTTGCAGCATATGTTTTGTTTGTTCGCCAGCTTAACCGTAATCCATAAGCCCTTCTTTGAGTCGAATGCTTCTTATAAAGGCAGCTGCTTCCGTGCACATAGGCGCATCCATTCTTGTGATTTAATCCAGCGCAACTAATAAGCCACAAAATGCTGACTTAAATCCTTTCTGTTCCCCTGAGCTGGAAGCTGCTGGCAAAGATGCTCGGTCGATAAATCAAGACAATAGCGAGATTGCGTGGCCACACCTTGAAAAAATAGGCAAAAGGATTAAATTTTCTTTTACCGCTAGGGGGCGAGTGCCTACTCCTTCTTAATTGTTTTGCAGGATCAAATCCTTTCCGCTGCCTACACACATGGCCACAAAGGCCAGCAGACAAGACAGTCTGGCAATCTTCAAGGTGTGTGCCCTGGCATGCAGCAACGTTTTTCTCATCCCTTTCTCTTGCTATTTGTAAAAAATGCAGGATGCTCTAATTCAGGCAACCCCAACTCCCTTTTAGTTCGGCATATTCAGTCGCGCGTGCGCTACACCAATGTCGGGGGACTATCATCATCGTCATCGTCTTGGCACTTAAGTCCCGTGTAGTAAACGAGCCCAGTGTCTTGGCCGAACCCTCAAGGAGAAGCATTCATCTGGCAGTCTATTTTCGTGGCAGCTATTTTTCGGAAATTAAAATGTCTACTCCTACTATTTGTCTGCGAGGGTTCGTACTCCGCTTTTTTAGGTATCCCATCAGCTACAACTATCTATCACATGCTGCTATTCATGTCCCTGTCCCTGTCCTTGTCCTTGTCCCTGTCCCTGGCGATGATGAATGTGCGCGTTCGGCGTCTCTAATTCAATTTATCTTAGACAAGACGAAGTCAGCATTCTCGCATAGCGCATAATGGATATAATGCTTCTCACTCATTCCAAGCTAGCAAACTTTAAACAAGCTGAGCGTCAGCTGTCCTTCGATTGTTTTTTATTCGCCTATTGTTATTGTCAAGCCGAACAATCACTGAATTGATGCGTAAGAGCAGCTTAAGCTGACTGGAATATCAAGAAAGTAATCCAAATCATTTAAGTTTTGCGATATCACTTTTGATACGTATTTTTGAGCTATTTTAAGTTAATTTGCAACTACAGACCAATATTTTAAATCACCAACTGCAAAATTTGCAATTTTCCAGTTTCGCTTTAATTTTGTCAGTTGGTTTACTGATGATCTCCTTCAAATACACAATCAAAACTAGAGTTGACAGGCCATTTTAATAAATAATGTAATACGTCGAGGATTCCCAAGAGTTACCTCTAGAATGGCTGGGATGACAACAAATTTGATCTGACCGTGTACGTCTGTCCGTCTGTGTGTATGCAAACTTGTCCCTCAGTTTTTGGGCTATCTCGATGAAACTTGGCACAGAGACTTACTATTCAAGTAGACTGCATATTTGTCTTTTAAAGTTGCCCTACACTTAGCATTGAGCTTGTGCCATATTTCCTATGTTTTTCAAATCTTTACATTCAAATCTGTTACATTCAACTGTTACATTCAACAATCTGTTACACTTCAATATACTTACCACTCATCTATGTTAAGAATTTTAAATCGGCCAAGTCATAAATACCTAAGATATGCGTCATAAATAAGCAGTCACGGACAATTCAATAGCATAGGCATATTCATTTCACACCTAAGCTAGTGCAATCTGTGTAAAGATCAAAAAACAGTTCCTCTCCACTTGCTTCTGTTGTAATTACTGTTACTGTTACTGTTTGTGACTGTTACTGCTACTGCTACTGTTACTGTTACTGTTACTGTTATGTTACTGTTACTGTTACTGTTACTGTTACTGTTACTATTACTGTTACTGTTACTGTTATTGTTATTGTTACTGTTACTGTTACTGTTACTGTTACTGTTACTGATACTGTTACTGTTTGTGACTGTTACTGCTACTGCTACTGCGACTGTTACTGTTACAGTTACAGTTACAGTTACAGTTACAGTTACAGTTACAGTTACAGTTACTGTTACTGTTACTGTTACTGTTACTGTTACTGCGACTGTTACTGTTACTGCTACTGTTACTGTTACTGTTACTGTTACTGTTACTGTTACTGTTACTGTTACTGTTACTGTTACTGTTCCTGTGACTGCAATTTGCAAGCAAACACAATTTATATTTTAAAGTGATCAATTTTATTAGACTTGTCTTAACACGTTTCAAACTAAACTGAGGACTACAAATGCTATTAACAATGACGGCATCACATATCTATGTATAAGGGCTGTGCTCCTTTTGAATAAGCTCGCAAATGGAATTGATTCGAATTAATCGATGGCTCCAGCGCCGCGCTCTCCGTGCGTCATCGGACTTGGCGCCCGGCTCGTGGCCGGACTGCTGCCAGGCGGAGTGGCGTCTGGACTGCGACCGAGTGGCACCAGCAATGGGCCCATGGGCCTCCGTGCCCGAGGAGCGCCGCGTGAGCCGCGGCTAACGGGTGTCGCTATCTTGGAACGGGGACGTCCTGGTCCGCGCTTGACCAACGAGGCGGCGGGTGGTGTTCCCATTGTGCTGGCGAGTCCACTGCAACTGGCATTCGTTTCTGCAAAGATACATTTTGTGAGTGCGGATTTAAGTAATCGCAATTAATGCAAATGCAGACTTTAATGTGTTTGCCAGTTTGCCACATGGGAATGCAATGCAAATCGGAGTTGGGAACGGCAACATTGTCACTAATGCCACTGGCGCTTGTGACGGCACGTTCCGGGCATGTCCTGCCTCATCCTTATTTCTGCCTACAATGTTGCATACTTTAGGGCGAGCACATTGCGGTTTACTTAATTGCTGTGCCAGCAACGGCCAGGCCCAAAACCAACGACAACAATGTCGATGGCAGTTAAGTGGCATTTATGCAACATTGCGCTTAAATACCCTTCATTTGAAACGGCAAACGAGACAATTATGTAACCAATTTGCTATGCTGGAGTACCTTTCGCATGTTCGTATATTTGCGGTCTAGGTATCAAATTAAAATGCTCGAAAGCTCATATACTGAAATAAGTCAATATTCTTATCTATAGCTAATATATATCATTGCTCAGAAACTTGTTATTTGTACAGAATAATTAACTTCTTAGAAAATAATTATTATTGTATATATTTATATTTTTTTGTCTGCGCTTTCTCACTCTATCTTTCGGTGACTTGCTCCATTGTTTTTAATAGTTTAAGCATTTTTTTTGGTCTTAGTTTATAAATTGTTTATTTTTACAGTAAAACAACACTAGTCTTCTTATCGTATTTTTTACTGACCAAAACTATTATCTACAAAACTCGAATCTTTTAGAGTATAGAGCTTACAACTATTTTTAGTTGACAAGCTATTAAGCACTATAATCTTTTAGTTCATTGTTAATCGATATTCGAAAGATATCATAAGAAAATAATTTCTACACAGTTTGTACAGAGCATTGCATAGTCGTTCATCTGCCATTCCTGTTGTATTTGCATTTGCGATTATGTCTCCATTTAGCAGAGAGAGGTTTATGTCCCCGTCACGTGTTAGCTCCGCCCAGCAAAAACACACACACACTCGTTCACACACACACTCATACACACACATACACACACACACACGCGTATACACACTTTATCATTTTGATTGTGAGTCTGAGCGTTTAAGCCGATTTATGCAATTATCATTTGTCGCACAAATTTGACATGTGCGCCAACGTGTTTTTAACTGCAAATTCGAAGAGAAGTTTTGCCCAAATTGTTGGCAATTTTCCATTGAATTGCATTAATTTCTGGCTTTAAAACTGAGCAGCTGTTTGCATAATTTAAAAACCGCCCGTCAGCTAATTACTGCAAATAACTATATGCGAACATCGATACAAACGCCTGTATTAATTAAACGATTGAAACGTGCCTGGGCAAATATGTTGAATACATTATAAATTCGCTAATTGAATTTTGTGCTGAAACTAAATCTAATTATTGTATTTGTATATATTTTGAACTTTTCCCATTTAGTATCTAAAAGGAAGCTAGCAATCTAGACAAAACCTACTCAAGAAGAGTGCTTCAATTATGGGCACTCAGGAAGTACTCGGTATATGGAACAGTCACCATATAAACTGCACCAGGGGGGCTGTTTCTGTTTCTGTTTCGGTTTCTGTTTGTACATCAGCGATAATGCAGCCAGATGCAAATCTTAATACAAATATTTGGCCTGACTGCGTGAAGGGGAGCGCAAGCAGCAAATGCCAATGAATCTGATCTGATGATATAATGAGCATGGCTTGTGCTGCGTTAAAATTGTCACGTACTACAAGTGGAGTTCTCCCCTCCCGAAAAATGCGGGCAGCCAAAAATTAAACGAAAAAGGGGGGCAGCAAGCACAAAGTGGCACTCGAGTGTGCCCAATTGTTACCGGAGATGCAAAGAGGCAGCGATAAACGTGATTATGTCGGCGATTAGCGACAAGTGACACTCGAGTCCATGTAACCCCAGAAGAGAAGGAAGCCGATCAAGCCTGCTGCACTTACCTTCCTCGGATGGGCCACTTGCAGCCTCGCCGCCAATTCCTGCTTCCTGCTGCGGTAGTGGTAGTGGCGATGTGCTCGTTCCAGTGGCCATCGTTGCTCCGACTGCCGATGACGATGCCGATGACGATGTCGGCGTCGGCACGCGCTGCAGAGATCCATGGCCACCGCCGCGTCTTGTGCTGCCACGTGGTCGTCCTCGCTTCGCTCCACGCGGCGCATGACGCCGTCGCACCGGGGATATGCTGTCAAAGTCGCCCAGGAAGTCTGCAAGAAGAATCATTGGTTATTTTTATTGATTCATTGAGGGAGATATGTATTCTCTCTGTCACAAAAGCGAAAATTTCATATTACTTATTAGATGTGTATGCATTCGAGATTATATGTACATACAACATTTGGTTAATCTAGCTCTTAAGACTTTGAAGTTATGGCCAGAAAAAAACAGGTATTAGATTTCATACAATTTATCGATAACTTTTGAACGGGACGAGTTATATATATATGTATGTATATAATCGTGCTCAGTATTAACATGCGAGTCGATCTAGCATCTATGAACACGGATCTATGAACACGGATATCAAAGGCCGTAAGTTCTCGTAGTCTCTGGTCGGACCATGTTTATTTCATTCATATCGATAACTCGTCCCGTTCAAAAGTTATCGATAAATTTAGATTTCATTTCATACCTATATATATAAATATATATATACCATATATATATAATTTATATGGTCGGAGATGCTACCTTATGCATGTTACATACTTTTGCACAACTTAATTACACAAATTTTACCAATTTTTAATGGGTTCAGGGACCCATTTTTAATGGGTTCAGGCTATAAAAGTAAATCGATTAACATTGAGTATCACGAAGTGGTTACCTTCGACTATAACCTTCTTACTTGCTTTCTGTGGCTTGAGTATTTCTTCTTTTTTTTGCGGTTCCTGCCAAACAGCTGGCACAAAGCTAATAACAGTAAACAAGCAAGGTACAAAAACCAAAACCAACGAAATAAAAGAAAACTAATATCTTATTTCCGAAATGTTATCTAATTTTATGCAACTAAAATTGATTTCGGCGCCAGTAATTATGCGGCTCATGCTATTAGTTTCTGCCTAATACTAAGACTTTTATGTTATTTGTACACGTCTTAATAAAAATCTAACTAACTTTTCAACGCATGAACTTTATTCGAGTATTCTGCGCTGATTACAATCGACTTTATCGGGTTTTGAATACAGAGCTATAAATCAATGATAGACTTACTTATTTATCACGCATTCTTAATAATATTGTTGCTTGTTCTATTATTTTTTATGTGATTGGATTTGTTCTGGGATTTCTATAATCCTTGCAATAAATGTTGGACAAATATTAAAATTTTAATTGTTATTGAAATTTGATTCGACTGTTTGCGTATTTCATAAGTGACTGACACCAACAATATAATATTTACTAAGTCAGATGGTATAAGAAAGTTTTAATTTTGCTTTTGCAGTTATCGGTAGAGAAGTTTTCTATATGCCACGGTCAAAGAGAATATGGCTCATCCTGTTCTATCATATTCTCATTAACATCTCTCTTTAAGGTTGAAAGTATGTTAATGAAACCTTGGGCAAATATTCACATCACATAAGGAAAAAACTAAATTTTTTGCAATTATTCAACAAAATGAAATAGGGATTGAAAACCAAACCACCAAAGAGATTTTGTGATTCGGACTGATTTCTTTGTCAGCCTCAATATGATCTTAGTGCGCACAATAGAATGCTAGTCTTGACTTTAATTCGTCACTTTCTCCTCCCCAATCACCCACTCAGCTACCACTCAGCTAAAGGCGCGACAGCTGCTGTCTTCACGTAATGTGTGCCATGACCATATTTGTATTTACGTGTTACATTTTGTAGACAAGGCGCTATCCGAGCCAAATCCGAGCCAAAGAACAGGTCGAAACTTTGTTGGCTCTAGCAGCAGGGTTCAAAAGCATCAGGACAAGCACTGTGAATGTATGCATATTTTATTTGTCTATGCCAGCTGAAGGAGGTTGTATATAGTTATGTATGGGAGACTTATCATACCCTGAACCCATTAAAAATGGATGAAAGGGGTATAGTCGAGTTGTGCAGAAGTATGTGACAGGCAGGTAAGGAAGCATCTGCGAGTATATATAACATATATATCAGTATTGATCAGTATCTACAGTCGAGTTGATCTTTTGGTATGAGCAAACGAGTCTCAGGAGCTAGGACTTTGTATTTGGAGTTTCATTTTATCGATAATTCGTCCTGTTCAAAAGTGATCGATAACTTTCGATTTCAGATCACTTTTTTTGGCACAACTTGAAATTTTCAAGTGCTAGAACTCACAAAGATCGGAAAATAAACACAGATTGCTTAAGATTTAATCAGTGAGGAAGCAAGCTAACTGCTTGCAGTATGAATGTAACCCAGATAAGAAACTCTGAATGAATGTATTGAGTGGTTTCAGGGTATTTCTTAGTCGGGCATTCCCGACTAGAGCACTCTTGCTTGTTTTTTGTTTTTGGTATGTCTCCCTTTTGCTTTGCTTAACTTAAGTTAACTGTAAATTGCATAAATAAAACAAACTCAACAAGAATACAAGAGACGGGCTTTAGCAAGCAGCTCTAACTAACAACAATGTCGTTGTTGATTCTATTGTTGTTGTTGTTGTTGTTGTTGTTACTCTCATTGTTGTTGTTGTGGTTGTCGCAATGGCAACATTGCCTGGCGCTTGCTATTTTGGTATGCACCACAAGTGCGGCAACATCATCGCATTCACAATCCCAATCCCAATCAACATCATCATCATCATTGTCATCATCATCATTGTCATCGTCATCATCGTTGTCTCGTCGCGTCCCAGTCATGATCGACATAGTCTCGTCAGTGGAGTGATCATCATAATCTTCATGGGATGCAGGCAACAACAAACAACAACAGCTGGAGCCGCCACTCTGTTGGCTCCTTTGTGGCATTGTCAGTCAACAACTTGCAGCAATTTTTAATGAGAGTCGACGACATCAGCAACAGATCCCATTCGAGCCTATCGTTCCGATTGTTGTTGTTACACTTGCGCCCAAAAAATCGAGAACGAGAACGAGTGCCAAATTATTGAATCGCCTATCTGACTGTCAGCCTAACTGCCTGTCTGCCTGCCTGCCTCGTTTTGCCATAAGTTTTATCAATAATATTCAATCCAAGGCAATCCTTTTGCCATGCATTGGCTATATTATTTGGGCAATTTGTTATTTTGATTGCTGTGTGTAGCCGTTGCTTTAGCTGTAGCCAAATGGATTTCGGTCAAACGTCACGGCAATGCAGAGTTCGCCAAAAATTGGCTAAAGTTTCGCTTTTCAGCATATTTCAATCGACAGACATGAAAAATATAATCAACCGAAATGTCGGCTGCTCAGGGTAGTTGGCCCTTAGCTTAGCTGACAATAAGCTTAACTCCTATTTAAATTGCATAATAAATAACAATCTTAAGCAAAACTGTCTAAAATTTAGCTGACTGTTAGTTAAATCTCTACTGCTATTTCGATTATTTAGTTCATGAACATAAAATGTAACGACACAAAGCCATTCGCTTTTTTACAGCTCAATGAACAAGAAGAACCAAAACGCAAAGATTGTTATTTATCAATATATTAAATGCAAAACGGTATCGATATGAATGATTGTATAGTCACATTGAAAGTTAACTATTTGCTTGATTAATACCCACTAAAGCAAAAAAAATATACAAAAGAAAAAAAAGTTAAAAAAAAACAAGTGGGGAAGGATTATCTTCGGAGTGCCGAAGATTTTATACTCTTTTCGAACCTATAGGCAATTTTCACTCTGCCAACTGCACCACTGAAATTTCATAAGCTGTACAAAATCGTTTTGTCGCGTAACATATTTTTTTTGTTCTAAGTATATTTAATTCATTGCCAGTTGTATAGCAGCTATAAGATATAGTGATCCGATCCGGCCGGCTCCAACCAATGTGATGTCTCTTTGAATAATAAGTATCGGTGCAAAGTTTCATCGCGATAGATTAAAAAACATGGGATATATGGCCAAAACCGACTTCGAGTTGTATGGCAGCTATAAGATATAGTGATCCGATCCAGCCGGCTCCCACCAATGTGATGTCTCTTTGAATAATAAGTATCGGTGCAAAGTTTCATCGCGATAGATTCAAAAACATGGGATATATGGCCAAAACCGACTTCGAGTTGTATGGCAGCTATAAGATATAGTATTCCGATCCGGTCAGCTCCGACCAATGTGCTGTCCCCTGGAATAATAAGTGTCTATGCAAAGTTTAATCGCGATAGCTCAAAAACTGAGGGACTAGTTTGCATACATACAGACAGACAGACAGACAGACAGACAGACAGACAGACAGACGGACATGGCTAGATCAATTTGTATTGTCATTCTAAGCATACTGGCAGTAACTTTTGGGGGTCTCCGACGCTTCCTTCTATGCGTTACAAACTTCAGGACAAACTTAATATACTATTTTCTTCGAAAAGAGTATAAAAAGAACTGTTCTTAAGCTCTTAACTCAAATCATCAAATTGTATTAAAAAAGCGACACATGATTCGATAACTTTGGTAGGAGCTTAAGGAGTTGAAGCGCATTATACAATGTTTTTGATTTTACTCGATTTAGGTTTTAGTTGTTGTATGATAATAATAATGTTTTTGTTGGCCATTATGCAATTGTTGTTACGAAACTTGATGACTTCAAATTGTGCATTAGCACGAAGGGTACCTGGGCTTGAACCTCTTTAAGACGCAGACGCAGACACACACAACACACACACACAACACACACATAAACACACACTGAATATATGAAGAGAACTTGGTGCTCAAAAGAACGACGCACATAATCCGGATTTTACAAATCATTCATTCAATTATCTAATTGATTTGACTGATGATCATTTGTGAACCTTGATCCTAGCCCGGCCAGCCAAAGTCAATGTGACGCATGTTTGTTACGCTTGATAAGCAGCGATTTGGAGCTGGCCAAGGGAAGGAAGGAAGGAAGCAATACTATACGAGCAGGCAGGCACAATTCTCAATTCCACAATGCCATTCTTTGCCAGCTCACCTTTGACTGCGGGACTCTAATGCGCCAGCCATGACTAAGTGCATCGTGTGCTTGGGCAGATTTGGGCGCTTGGATTACTTATGTGATGGTGATGGTGATGGTGACGGAGACGGAGACGGCAACGTCGACTGGGGCTCCTATGGCTTGGCTACCGTATAAGTCGTTAAAGATACAAATTGTAATTTTTATCAGCGTGAAATTGTTAATTTTTTGCAGAGACTTTTGCTCAGGCAGCCAGCTGCCGCAATTGGAAGATTTGCAAATTGTCGTTGTTCGTTGAGTACATTTTTAATAGTTGCCCATAGTTATAGTTAAGATAAGTTAAGTGTAGTGCACACATAGAATTTACAGTGCCGAAAAGTGGTCTCCTCCATGGATTCACATATAGAAATACTCGAACTCGGGCCGGGACACTGGCTTGGACAGGTAGATCAAGCGTATTTGGTGCAAACGCCAGCCACGTGGTGTAAACTTCCTGCGCTTGGGCGGTGGCGTTTCCAGTGGCTCCAACTCCCTCTGTGGTATGGGACAATGCGGTGGACTCGGTGGCATTATGTGCGGCCTGGCCAGGCTGAGGATGCGGGCGGTGGGGCGGGCCTTGAGCGCCGCTGGGCGGACGGGAAAGCGCAGATTTGCCCAGAATTCGTCTTCGATATCGTCGTTGGGGAAACAGCAGGGTACGAAGGGGCCTGGGAAGGGTCGTCCTTTGTCGTAGCGTGGCGGCTGTCCCCACACGATGACCGGTGAGTATGCATGGAATGGGTATATATATTCGTGCTTCGGAGTACTTTTACGCTCCAGTGGCGTTGCTAGCTTCACCATGTGCTCCATCAAGTCCTCCATATCCATTTTGCGTTTGTCTCGTGCACAGGGCAAGTATTTTGGCGCACAGGGTATCGGCACCTCGACAAGTCGAGGCTCCTTCGGCATTGCTTTCTCCATAGCCCACTCGAAGAACTTCTTCCACTCCTTCTTCTTCATGGGCCCGGCCTTCTGCCAACGCGTCAGTTCGCGCTCCACTCTGGGTATGCAGCGCCTTTTGGGCCGCGAATTGCGCTCGCACCACTCAACCCATGAGGGCTGCTGGTTTTCCTCCTCCTCCATGCCGGCCTTATCCGCATCATTGTCCTCACCGTCAAAGCTCATTTTGGCAAGATTATATTGTTGACTTGAAACTGTTACTTAAAATTTATTTTTTTTTTTGCTGTTCAGCATATGTTTTTTCCTAAGGCTTACAGAAGTAATGATAGGCTAGTAAACCTAGCAGCTTAACGCATGCTATGATGCTACAAACGTATCACCAGCTACTGAGATGCTTGCTTTTGGGAACAGATATGATAAATTTATCTTTAGAAATATTTAAGTTATTTGCCGTTGTATGGCAGCTATTAGTTAAAGTGGTCCGATCCGGCCGGCTCCGACCAATGTGATGTTTGTTTGAATAATAAGTATATGTACAAAGTTTCATCGCAATAGCTTTGAAAACATGGGATTTATGGCCAAAACCGACTTCCAGTTGTATGTCAGCTATAAGATATAGTGGTCTGATCAGGCTGGTTCCGACCAATGTGCCGTCCCTTTGAATAATAAGTCTCTGTGCAAAGTTGCATTGCAATAGCTCAAAAACTGAGGGACTAGTTTGCATACATACAGACAGACAGACAGACAGACGGACGGATATGGCTAGATCAATTTGTGTTGTCATTCTAAGCATACTGGCAGGAACTCCGACGCTTTCTTCTATGCGTTACACACTTCAGCACAAACTTAATATACTATTTTCTTCGAAGAGTATAAAAATAATTGCCAAATAGAATCAAATATGTCACCAACATACTTTCGTAATACTTGACTTGAATACATTATTCCAACTACATTCGAATCAAGCTAGAATAAGTGAAAAAGTTAAGTTATATGTATATCTAAAGTTGTGTGTTTCAACGTTTAATTTGAACGAATGACTAACAAATACAAGAATCCATTGGACAGCAATAAGCTGGTACAATGATTGTTGCTTCTATGCATACACTTGTTCCATCTTATTTGTGTCCATTGAATCAGGCACCGGGAAGCCACATAATTGGCATATGTAACGCATATTCCCGCAATCGCAGCTGGCGTCTAGCTCGGAAAGGACTCGAGCATTTGGCTGCGACAGATACTCCAGGCGCAGCAAATGCTCGCGCCATTGCCTCGCTGTCATCCTTCGGCGCTTGGGCGGACGCTCATTCGGGGGCGGGGGCGGGGGCAGTGGACAATGTGGCTTGGGTGGATACTGCCGTGGCTGGGCTAGCCTAAGGATATTGCTCGTAGGCCTGGCTCTCAGCGCATTTTGGGAAACGGCGAAGCGAATATTGGACCAAAAATCATGCTCTAAGTATTTGTGTTGAAAGCAGCAAGGCACTTTGGGCTTTTCCGTGGGTCGTCCGGCCTCTGGGCGCGGTGGACGACGCCGGCTGCTGATGTGCGGCCGATAGGGATGCTCCGGTCGGGGTGGCCTCACATATTTGACACGTTGCCGGATTGGCTTTGGTCGACTCAGTTCAGCGATGCGTTGCTGCAATCTCAGCTGCTTGTCGCGCTCCTCTTGCAGCTTGGAGGCAACACATATGAAAAGCAAACGCGAATTTGTACTCATCAGCTCCGCTTTCGAAGTGGAGTTCGATTTGGGCTGCGGCGTTGGCTGCGATTTCGCTTTGGGTTGATCGACCTTCAGCTGCACGGGACTCGCCCTCACCGAGGCCCATTCGTAGAACTCGACCCACTGATCTCGGCTCATGGGTCCAGGCTTTTGCCAACGTGTCGGCTGCTCAGGCCTACTACCCGCCTTGAATTGGCACTTGGGCTGTGCATTACGATCTGCCCAATCCTGCCAGCGTGCCTGTCTGCTGTCCATAATGCGTTTACAATTTTTGAAGTCGTAGTGGGCCGAAATTTGTCAGTTTTAACCAAATGAAATCGATAAATCATCTAAATTTTAAAACGAACCTAGGTTCTAAATAACATTTTCAACTATGTGCACATTTTGTGGCATTTTGTCAAAATGTTAAACATAGTTTTAGCACTAGACGCATGGATGGCTACATTCCAAAGATTCGGATTAATGGCTGCAACAATTTACATCTATGTACTTGCCGACCTTTTGCTCATTATATCCTTAGTTCGTTAAGGACGTTTTTTCGTTGTTTTTGGTTTTTGTTTTTTAGTTGTTCTTCGAGTACTTGTTTTTACGGCTGCAGGAACAGCTGGCACTTCGTATTGAGGGTTGCATCATTAAGCAAATGTAGCGTAAAATTGCTTTTGTTTCCGCCGCCAGAGCACCACTCGATGGCTCGGCTCTGGCATATGTGGTGTCAATTTCACACATGTTATGAGCACTCTGCGGTTGAGTACGAGCCGCACTCAGATTGATGACTTTGAACTTGGACGAGTGGGTCCTTAGAGGAACAGTTCCGGGCTGTGGGCACTTCCAACCGGAAGTGTCCGACAACAAATGGCAAAAGGCAGTCTGGTGCTTTATATAAATTCTTCACTGGCTACTGGCCACGAAAGCAAAAGCAAAAGCAGAAGCCAAAGGCAAGAACCAAAACAAGCAAGCAAGAAATGCAGACAAAAATCGTGGTATGACCAGGTTACAAACTGGCGACAACAAATCATGACAACGGTAACCAGCCAACAGACGACATCAACAACAACAACAACAACGATGGCGACATGAAGTCAACGTGTTGCATTCTGCAATGCAACAACGACGACGACGACGGCGGCGGCGGCGGCGATGCACATCATCAAATGCAACACGCGGCAGCATGGATGATAATGAAGATGGGCGACAATGCGAACGGGCCACAAGACGATCGGGCCAACAACAACAGCAACATCAGCAACAACAACCACAAAACGAGTGCTACGAGCAACGTTAGAAAGGTACTCGCACAATCACAAGGCAAAAAGTGCGATCAATTGCAATGCGCACCGAATTTCAATTGGGCATCGAGCGACCAGCAACTGGAGAACAGAGCACAGTGAACAGAGAGACAGAAGCTTCGCTAGCTTAGCTAGCTAATGGATGGCCAGCGCATCGCATTCGGGAAATACGTACAGCTGCTATTGTTGATAAAACAGCGATCACTTGCCAAAGCATTGGATACATAAGGAATTGGGTTATGACCTCGAATGCGTGTCGCCAACATCGATTTGCGGGTTGAATGTTGTCTTCTATGATTGAGCCGTTTACATTGTGCACTAAAGTGGGCGAAATAGCATACAACACTGGCTTCAAACAGCCACAAAATCCAGTTGTAATCAATGTTGCCACTGGTTTTGGTTAATGGTTCGAAACTGTGCTGACTTTTGGGTTCGGCTCTGATATCCAGGAACACAGGTTTTGGTTCTAACTTATATCCATAAATGTAATAATTAGCAAGTTGGGTTTTAATCTGATATCTGGTCTTTACCATAACTTTTTGTGTATTTGCTTCAAGGTGAAGCAGCAGTGTTCATTTCATCACTCATGTATCATTTTGGTCACTCTCTTGTCTGTTGTGCTAGCAGAATTGATTCAACATATCTTGAAAAGAAACTGAAACATACTTGCTATCTTGACATAGACTTTGAAGGAATCACCATTTTGATATTCCTTACCTTTTCCAAAGTATGATTATTACTATTATTACATCTATTGAGTAAATCAACATTTCTGTCAGTTTCGTCTCTATAAAATTGACTTATTGTTCTCAAGACATCTAAAATATAAACAAGTAAGAGTGCTCTAGTCGGGAGTGCCCGACTACGAGATACCCTGAACCCAGTCCTTACAATCATTCGTACTACTCTAAACTCACACATGCTGCAGTACAAGCAGTACAAGCAGTGCAAGCGGTTTAAGCAGTTAGCTTGCTATTTCGCTGAGCCCCACACAATGGAAATTTAAATCTTAAATAACTTCTGTGTTTATTGTCCGATCTTATTGAAATTTTTGGGGCAAGCAATTGTCGATAATATGTGTTACCAAACCAAATTGCAAGGTCGTACCTTTTTTAACTTTTGGGGGGTTTGGGGGTGGTATCCAAAAAGTGAAATATTTGTTACATGTGTATGCTATTCGAGATTATACATGCCAAATTTGGGGTCTCTAGCTCTTATAACTTTGAAGTTATGTCCCAAAAACGCTATCAAATGAAATAAACTTGATCTGTCCCGGGATTAGGAGAACTTATGTTCCAAATATGAAGTCTCTAGCTCTTGTAGTCTCTGATATCTGTGTGTTCATACAGACGGACAGACAGACGGTCATGGCTAGATCGACTCGGCTGTTGATACTGATCAATAATATATATACTTTATATGGTCGGAGATGCTTCCTTATGCCTGTTACATACATTTGCACAAAACCATTATACCCTTTTTACCCATTTTTAATGGGTTCAGGGTATAAAAACAAAATCCTGCATTCCTTTTATACAGAAATCCAAGCGTTTGTCTACGCATTCGATGGCGTGGCTTACTCCATGCAGACACTTTAAATGATTGACCAAAGCATCTAATAAATATATTAATTAAAATATTTACATATCACTGCATATGTATTTCCCACTGTTCAACATTTTTCAGCAGCAATCAATCGACGTTAATTAATGCTTCACTTAAGCCAATTGCCAACATTTATGCACAAATCATTATACAGAAGACATTAGCTCACGAGTGCAGCTAAATGCCGAAATTCTCGCATTTAAATTACATTCACAGCCATAGAAATAGTAAATGCTAGAAACAAATTCAACTCGCTTGAATGTAATTCATTTATTTGTTGCAGTTGGCTTTGCGTTGGAATACTTCACATATAAATATGATTAACCAATTTAAGTCAAAACCACTTTAATTATAAAGTTTTAAATCAAATAGACAAGTGGCGACTGCGACTGCCAATCCGATACGATCCGATCCGATCCGAACCGTGATCCATCTACACACTTGCAACTATTCATGTATATATATAGATATATAGAAACGAGTCTGAACGAGTATGGGCTGTGTGCTGGCCGGGCACGTACTTGCTCTGGGCGCTATGGGGGCCAATAAGGTGTAAATTTATGCGCCAGCGCCAGTTAAGAGAATCAGTCAACAACAACAACAATAGCAACAAGCATTAGCAAACGAGCCTATGCAATTTATTGTTAATTCTTATAAAAGCTCAAGCAAACGCACATTTTTCGTATGCCTTATGATTGGCATTTGAGAGTTTTTTTTTGTTTTGTTTTTATAGCATATATCTTCACATGCAATCGAAGCGCATTTTGTAATTATTTGTTAGCTGTGTGAATTTTTGTGGCCAATCAGCGTTTTTGTTCGCAGTTTTGTTTTGCTGCCAAGATTTCCAACGTAATTGTAACTCATGGCTAACTTGTATTCTATGAGATAGTTTTTTCGTTATTGTTGCTGTTGCCATTGTTGCTGTCGTCATGTTCTTTGGGAGTTTTGCACCTTGTTTACAACTGTTTCTTTAATTATTTATGTGTATGACAAAGTGGACAAGGATCCATGTTCAATCTAATGAATAATGAATACACACCACTGACTACTGTGCCACATTTCTCAATTGGGCGTATTCGCAATTCGTGTCTCTAACTGGTGCGTTGAGAAAGTACATATCTTTCACAATATGAAAACGGCTGCAATTGGCACGCGTCCATTTGAAAACGAAATGAACTTAAATGAAATCAATTAAAAAATCGCCATTTTCCACCGGCTTGATTACACAACACACAACATTTAATGTAAGTGCAATTGCTATTTGAATGCCTTGCACGCGGCAACTTCCAACTTGCAACTTGCAACTAGCTGGCTGGCTGGCCAACCAACCGGATGATTTGTGGACTGCCTCTTGTATTGTTAAATTAACCCACATTTCTAGCGCCGTTGGCGGGTAAATGCGAAACATTGTTTACAACCCAACCAACAACAGCGAATGGAGCACAAATGCAGCGAAGATGCGAGAAGTATAAAAGTAGCAGAAGAAAAAAGCAATCCTGCTGCATAAAATTAAATGTGCTAAAATATGCCGTCGACAGTGGAAAACGAAATGCTGATGATTCCGTTGTTACGGATCGCATCAAGTGTTCGCCGTGGAATGCAGTTAAGTAAATCATACTCGTTAAACAAATGCTTTAACTTTTAAGTAGTCGCCAGTGCGTGAGGCACGCGTAATTGGATGAGCCCATGGCTAGGGTTGGGCACAAGCAGGATATGAATGGGGGCCCAGTTGTGATTGTATTTATATAAATAGTAAACTCAGTACAGTTTAATTGTCGACAATTTAATGTAATAAACCATTAATTACAATTAACAATTGTTACTGGAAACTATTTTCGTTTTCTCAATTTATTGCCAGCTAATCGTAACGGTATTCTTAAGATTTAAATGCACATTTTTAATTGCTCTTCAAAAGATTTAATCTTACACATTTAATTACAGCTCGTGAAAAAAAATATATATATTTTTGTACAATATGTTAATCAATTTATATTGAGTACAATTTGAATGTACGAAATATCGTTGCATTTCTTAATCATGACAATTTCTCATTATGACCCATAAACAGCAAATAAATAAGTCTAGAAAAGAAAAAAGAAATTACGAAATCGAGGCTACACAAAAACAAAAGCTCACAACTGCACAGGTCGCTACAATTTATGTAGCCACAACACGTGAAGCCATTGATTAAATTAGATGTTTTCATTTGCCAAGCCCTGCAGAGTCACAAGCAAAAACCAAAGAAATGGCCTATAAGAAATATTTATGAGCGCCTCGTTTTTTGTGGCATTTTAATGCATAATGCCAAGCAAACAACTAACAGCCAAATCAATAGGCCGAAAACACACACAGCAAGCTGTGCAACTGACTAACTGACTAACTGGCTGACTGACAAGCGAGCCGCTTTGGGGAACATAATCAACTGGCAGCAACAATTTCCAAGCAACGAGTGATATTAAATTGGGTTGCGTACGTGGCTAGCAAATGCTCAAACAAAAAAACGGTGGCCAATACAAATGAAAACGTTATCAAACAACACAACAGGGAAGAAATGCAGCAGTCGAGAGTGCACGACTAGCACATACCCCGCAAAGAGAGATCGTATGTGCAAATAAGCAGAATTAGACTAAGCACTTTTCAAATCTGGCTGTTATTCAAGATAAATATTATAAAAAGTAGAACCCATCTCTAACATGCACGCATTCTTACCTATCAATACACAACCATGCAAACACACACATACTGCAAGCAGTGCAAGCAGTTTAATCAGGCTAACTTCTTCACAAAGGCCTCACACTATGGAAAGTTAAATCCTAAACAACTTCTGTGTTTATTGTCTAATCTTTGTGAAATTTTTTGGACATAACATTGGCTAAGAAATTTGTGATGAAACCAAATTACAAGGTCATATCTTCAAAAATGGGTTTTTGAACTTTTGGGGAATGGGGATACGGTATCCATGAGTATGCTAATCGAGACTATACATACCAAATTTTGTGCCTTTAGCTCTTATAACTTTCCAGTTATGGCGAAAAAAACACTAGTCTGAAATCGAAATTTATCGATAACTTTTCGGGATGAAACCAAATTACATGGTCATACCTTCAAAAATGCGTTTTTAAACTTTTGGGAGATGGGGATACGGTATACATGTGTATGCTAATCGAGACTATACATACCAAATTTTGTGCCTTTAGCTCTTATAACTTTCCAGTTATGGCGAAAAAAAACACTAGTCTGAAATCGAAATTTATCGATAACTTTTGAACGGGTCGCGTTATCGATCAAATGAAACAAACTTGATCTGTCCCGGGACGGGACGGACAGACAGACGAACATGGGTAGATCGGCTCAACTGTTGATACTGATCAATAATATATGTATATACTTTATATGGTCGAAGATGCTACCTTATGCATACACTCTTTTTACCCATTTGTAATGGGTTGAGGGCATACAAATTCGGTTTAAGAAATAGATTTACTATAAATTTACTTTTAAAGAACGCAGTAAATTGTCTAGTGTAAAGCACTCAAGGTGACATTTTGGCTTATCAAAAGCATATGTACTTCAAACAAAGTAGAAGATATCTCCGTCTGAATGTAACATACATTGGCACAAGCTACTAATACCCATTTATGCCTTCTTAATAGGTACAGGGTTGACGACAACATAGGCAAAATTAGTTGCGTTTGCTCTGGCAACTATAGCAATTGAATTGGAAACGCAACCAGGCAAATAGTTAGGCAGCTGGCAAATGGCCAAGTTAGCAGACAGGTTACAGTTGCCATGTTTTTCTGTTGTTGTTGTTGTTGATGTTGTAGTTGTTGTCGTGCAAATTTGACTTTAACAACGAGTCGAATCTGTTGACGTTGCACTTGTCGCGATTGAACATCAGTTGGTTGCTGCTTTTTGTGTCGCTGCGTTGCCTACTTTTCAACGTCTTGTACTTTCGATTGGCTAATTGTTAAACAAATATCGAATTAAGCAACATTTTTGTATGCTTCGAATGCAAATCGAGTGTGCATGCGTTGTCTTCTGGCTGCCTAACAAGTTGCAATCATAGATTTTATGTTGCTGTTGTTGCTGTTGCCGTTGCACATCCCACATGTAATTTGCAACTCATAACAGCCAAACAGGCCAAGTTGCTTAGGCCAACTTGTTGCTCAGCTGGTAGACCACATTCTCGCTCTATTCGCCTGCCTTGGCAATCGCTCGTGATTACCAAATAATTTGAATTATTAATGCCAAAGTGATTGGAGTATGTTAAGAATTTAAGTATATGAGGCAACAACACGAGGGTGTTAATGCTAGCGTGTCGTGAATTATTGCTTTAGACAATATAATATAATTTATATATACATATATACGTTAAGGGTGTATTCTCTAAAGCGATACTATCTTCAAAAAACAAATAGAGAAAACATGACTAGAAGATTATGATGAAGTAGCTGACTAGATCTAAAGTATGCTCAGATAGTGGGTTAGATAGTCTTGATGGCGAGAGAGTTTAGATGCAACATTTTACAGCCAAGTCTCAAAGATAATTTAGCCGACTTTTAAAGTTACCTTCTTGAATGACATGTTCACGATATGTATTTTGCATATTCAGGCATGTCCCATTTTGAAAATATCATTTGGAGTGGTTTTCAGATTTCGTAGGGTCAGAAAATGTATATGAAACAATCTTAAGACAGTGGAAAATATATTAAAATTGCTTTTAATATAAAAGAGTTGGTTCTTCATTATAATATTGGCAATTACTTTTCAATTCACATTTAATGGGGATTTGAATTGAATTAGCATCTACAAAATGTATATGAATTTGCCACTAATCTTTGCAATACAAATAACTTGAAAGCTAAGCAAAAAATCGTCTTTATACATTATAAATATTGTAATACAATTGGTATTGGTATTGGTACTTACTCATTGATTCGTTTTGGGACATCGCTGTTGGACTATCACCATCCACCACCAATGCATCATTATCGGAATCGTTGTCAGGTTGTGACTGCTGATGGTGTTGGTGTTGTTGTTGTTGCCGCACAGGAGTCGCACCTGGCACATAAGTCTCTTGGCTGAGTATTTGATTGTTGCTGTCAGTGCCGCCACTGGATATGGATGAGGCCATGCCCACATCGATGGAGTCCTCGTCCACCTCCTGTTTAATGCGCTTGGCAGCGGGACTGCATCTGGCTATATCTTCTTCATTGGCCGGTATCGTAATGCCGCCCATATTAGCCTCCTAAGACAAATATAACGAGAATGAGTTGAATTTCTGCTGCATCAATAAAAATAATTTGCATTTTTATTTGAAACGGAAGCGAGATAACAACGAGTCGAGTATCGCCTTGTTATCTATTCGTTTCGGTGCGGCCTGGCCTAGCTAACTGCTCCGAAAAATGTTCCACTTATAATAATATGCCGATCTCCCCTCTTGCTGTTCTTATTGTTGTTGTTGTTGTTGTATCACTTAAATAATTCATGCCAAACAGAGACTTGAGTTATGGCCAAGCGTTGTGGGGCCGGTCAGCTGTATTCGAAATGGGGCCGGGAACACTACGACTAGTAGGGATGGGAACATAATGGCCCTGGCTTTTGGACATGGCTCGGCACTGGGGTAAATGTAAAGAGTTTTGCATAAAATTTGCACCGATTTTGATAGCAATTATCAAGATTGGCAGCACAGTAGCAAAAAGTTAAATAAAAGGTAATTTAAATGTATAATGCAATACATTTACTTGGTGTCGGATAATCCCAAAGTTGGCCAAGTTGGGGCAACTTAGGAAGCATTGAAAGGGACAAGGAACATAATACACAAGCGCAAAGGTTTGAAGATGTTAGCAGTGTAATGAAAAGCATCTTTAGGTAGAAAGGAATGTAAAGGCTGTGAAAGAGTGGTGGCCAAATAATATAATGAATCCATCATTGAATATCTCCTCACTATAAGCAGTTCGCCGACATATACACTATGACAATTCACTTAAAAGCAATGGAGCATACTGTAACTACTAACCAAACTAATTTGGGAGATTAATAAACAACTGTGACACAAAATGACTACAATCAGTTCCAAATGAACCGTTTTAATAAATAGCCAACTTTACCCGGGCAATGAGAGCCAACCTCAAACTTCAACGTACAATTGGAAACTTGAACTTCCAATTGACAACCAGACGATGTAGTAGATGCACAAATAAGAAGTAGAAGAATAATACAAAAGATGGCTGCGTGCCATTAAAATACTCATAAGCCGTATGTGGTGCGGTGGTATATGAACTTGAGTGCAGTCCGCTGCCCCCCTTTTCCGGCCAGGGAGTAGAAGAAGGCGCATAGAACTCACCAAAAACGGAGAGAAATGAAAAGACAAAGAGGTAACCGACCATAATCAGTGTTCCATTGAACGCACAAAATCATTTAGCGAAACCGAAACGAAAAGAGCCGACCAGCTCAGCAAACGGAGCTGCACCCCACAGATCCAGAGGCACTTGAAACTGTTTTCCAAGACTTTGGACACAAGCCCAAGTTGGTTAGAGCAAAGTGTTTGCTTTATATGTATGTGTGGACGTAGGGAAGACAACACTTGGATGAATGAATATAGGCAAGAAGTAGCCACAGCAGCGGCAGCAGCAGATCCACTACGAATATGCCCAAAGCTGGCAGCAAGTTCAAAGCACGCAAACGCTACGTAACAGACCAAGACAAACTCGACTCGAAACTCGACGATGAGTCGAGTTGAGTCTTGTAGCAAATTGAATTGTCGTTGCCGTTGTTGCATGAATCACGTGACCATGACCACCATGCAGTGTGCCCAAGTAAGAACAACAAAAGACGCGATTCCCCATCACCTGGGCCGGCCCCGCAGTATCTGTAACTCTGTCTCTATCTGTATCTGTATAAGGCCAAGGCGCAATTTGAACTTCACTTAAAAGATCATTTACTTTCATTCAGAGACAGCGGAACTTGTCGCTGCGTGTAACAAGTGTAAACCTGGTCTAATAACTGCCCATTAACAGCCAGTCGGATCATGCGTAAAAGTGCACTATCGGTTAAATAGCACTTGCTTTCAGCCGGAAGTCTTTTTGCCTAGCTCGATCTACTTGTTTTCCCTTTTGATTAAACCTTTTACTCACCTTATTTGGCTTGCGTCGTTTGCGTTCATTCGGAATTGCAGCTGACGCTGCTTTTGTGGTTGTGTTCGGTGAGGCGGAGGAGGCTGTCTGTGGCTCGTCCTTGACCTGCAGATTGGCTTCTTGACGATCTGTTTAGAAAATAAAAAGGGTTTCCACATTTAATAAACATAACGCAGACTTGAAATATCGTATATTGTTAACTATGAGTAATGCTTAGAAATAGCCCGAAAATTTACTGACAAAGAACTGCAGCCCATTTTATATGTGGTAGCAATTTAAATTTAGTACTTTGCTGGAATTTATATTATTATTATCTTCATTTTTAACTCAGCTGCAATTTATGCAATAGCTGAATGTACCATGTATGTTGAGGAGAAAGTAAACTGTTCTATAGCTTGGATATATATTGTGATTATCCTTAAAGTCTACTAATATGCTTTGCCTAAAATAGTAATCATCAGAGAAATCATAAGCATAGCTATCTGTTTATACCCTTAACCCATTAAAAATGGGTAAAAAGGGTATAATAAAGTTGTGGAAAAGTATGTCCGTCTGTCTGTCTGTGCGTCTGTATGAACACACGGATATCAGAGACTATAAGAGCTAGAGACTTCATATTTCATATATTCACGTTTGTTTCATTTTATCGATAGCTCAACCGGCTTAAGAGTTATCGATAAATTCCGATTTCAGACCGTCGCTTTTAAGCCATAACTTAAAAGTTATAAGAGCTAACGGCACTAAAATTAGTATGTATCATCTCGAATAGCATAGACATGTAACGAATATCACTTCTTGGATACCACTCTTAAGGTTTAAGTTTCCATTGTGTGGAGCTCAGTGAAGTAGCAAGCTAATTGCTTACACTGCTTACACTGCTTGTACTGCTTGCAGCATGTGTGTGTTTGTATGTATGTACACAGATAGGTTAGAATGAATGAGTGTAAGGACTGCGTTCAGGGTATCTCCTAGTCGGGCACTCTCGCCTAGAGCACTCCTGCTTATTTCTCTTTCTGTTGTGCCACAGTAACTAGTGTGATAAATTATAGCACTAAGATGATAGATGATCAAAGAAATAAATACATAAACGTAGTATTTACGTACAATTTCTTATTCAATTAAACTAATCAGCTACAAATACGAAAGCGCATACAACTTACATTTCATTTCAATTTCTTCATCATCCAAGAGCAATGAGACGACTTCTTTGGGCTTGAGTGTGTCGGGTTTGAAATGGCCGCCACTTATTACCATGCGTTGTATCTGGAATAAAAAAATCATACAATTATGAAAGATATATATATGTATGTATGCAAATGCCGCAAGCATTGAAAGAGCAACGGCTCAGGAAATGAAACGAAGCACGTAGAGATGAGTAGCGCCTGGGGATTGGGCATAGACTCACTTAGCTTCCGTTCTGTCGGCCCAAGCACTTTCATATGATAATCCGAAGTTGGGCAATTAAACTAATAAATGCACACAGCTCCAGAGAACAAACACTAAATGCGTGTTTTTCTAGAGAACTGAAAGGCGTAACCGAAATGTCGCCTAACCAATTGTATAATTAATTTCCGGTATCGTTTTACCCGTGCCTTTATATCTGCCCCAAACAAAGCACATCGTGTACAAGTGTTTCATGTGTGCGGCTCGTGTTTCATTTAGCATTTTGAACAGCAACAACAACAACAACAAAAGGAGCAACAATGCGCCAGGTAAACTTCAGTTTAGTCCACGCACGTGCCTAATATATATATACTATATAGCAGCAGAAAGCAGAAACTGCAAGCGACTTGTTTCTGTTCGGTTTGCTGAATAGACTTTTGCGGTTTCCTGTGCGATTCCGAGTGGGTTGCTTACCTCGCTCTTTTCGCGTGCCCGCTGCAGAATTCGCTCCTCGATGGTGCCCTTGCAGATGAGGCGGTAGACTGTCACCTGTTTGGTCTGGCCGAGGCGATGGGCGCGATCCATGGCCTGCTGGTCAACGGTGGGGTTCCAATCCGAATCGTAGAAGATGACCTGTAAGGAGAGATGTCGGATGATTACAATTGTTGAACTGCATCGGTTGGGATTCACTTCCGTTTGCTAGCACCTAATCAAAAGAAATGTAAATGCGTATTTAAATGAGCATTCGACACGCACATCCTTTCGCCATCCTTTTGATATGGCGCATTTGTCAGCGCTGCATATTCAATGCGGCTGCAAGTACTCAATAATCCACTTTGTCGCGTCACGAATTCTACGCCTTTCCTATTTCGGCTATCTACTATTACTATTGGAGAAGGGGCAACTCTTTTGATTTGGGACGTGTGCAGGGTACAAGTGTGCAGCGTTTCTTCAAGGGTTGCTACTCAAATCCCATATCCGGCATAATTAAATTGAACTGAATTTAGAACACGTGTTTGCTGATCTTACATATCAGTCTTAACCCCTCTTTCAAACAACATTTCCGTTCGAAAGACAGGGTCTAGATTTTATTTGAATGGAGATAGAACAAAAAACTTTAAAGAAAGGAGATAAGCACATAAGGACAAATTAACTAGAATCAGTATGTATATTTAACCAGCTATCACATCAATTCAGAAAGTTTTGAATAATTTGATATATGAACTAATAAAAGGAATACAACCTAACACAATCAACTTAGAGGCATACTTAAATATTCCAATATATAACATTTGTATTAGTATTTATATGCCTGTTGTTATATATCAAACTGCTACCGCATCAATGAAATTATCAATAACATAGGTAATACATGTATAAAAGTCAGTAAATATATGTATTTTGTCATGGAGTGTAAATAAGCGAAGGTAATCGAATTCACCTTTAATATTTAAGACCGTTACACTTGCTAATTGTTTGAAGCAACCTAGACTATTTATAGCTCCATAAACTGACTAACTTATTACAGTAGTCAGTTGACGTTATTGAATAGATGACAAATGAGTGGAATGAAACTGCAACACTTGCTACTTCTTATCTTTTCACAATTGGCTGCACCGTTTGAACAAAACTTTACTGAAAAGGAGCAATGGATTGAACAGAAACTGGATCATTTTAATGAGACTGAACCACGCACATGGCAAATGGCAAGTTAAAGTTGATTAAAATTAAACCGTTATTACTTTTGTGGTTCACTCTATTAGCGTTACTTGGAAAGTGATGATTTTTTCAAGCCAGGTGGTCCGCTCCTTATTAATGTGAATGCCGAATGGACTGTATCTTCTAAGACTGAATTGTGTGGGCTTTTCTACGAAATGGCTGAGATGTTCAATGGCTATATAGCGCAGACAGAGCATCGTTATTATGGCAGAAGTAGACCAGTACAGTAAGTCAAACCGAATATCCAAAACAGTCATATTTAATAATCGTTTTGCAATAGGAACTTAACCGTCGAGAACCTTCAATATCTGACCATGAAACAAGCCTTAGCTGATCTGGCACATTTCATAAGACACAAGAAGGCCACAGTTCCCGGTCTAGCCAACTCTAAGGTCATCTTAATTGGATGCTCCTATGCAGGCAGTATGGTTACATATTTCCGAAAGGATTACCCTGAGCTTATTGATGGTGGCTGGTCAGCTTGTGGAGCGCTTTACTACAGATTGGATTATTCTGGTATGGTTAATCCACTCGTTTAAGGGCTACCTCAAATCTAATCATTTTTCTTTTATTTAGATGCTTATGTAAGTGTTGGAAGATCAATTCGCAAGATCGGTGGCGATGAGTGCTACGATCGTATTGACCATTTTAGCAAGGCTTACCTAAAGCATAAGAAAACAAAAGATGATATTTATACGAAGCTTCAAGCGCAAAATCTAAGTATGCATTATGACAACATTGATGAAACAATTGCAACTCATGTGCAGCATCGCAAGTAAGATCCATGACCAAATTTATTACCAGTTAACTTTATTAATTTACTTCCGATCAGCATATCAATGATGCAAAAAATATGCCTAAATATCACAGCGGTTGATGGCAATGACTTTATAAGGTTTGGTAAGGTGCTGCAGCATCTTAGCTCAAGGATACCAGACATTGGGAATAGGCTACAAATTGAATTCAACGAGAACTTTATTAGTACGTATCATTGGTTTCTATGCCGCCAGAATGGATTTCCTTAACAATTAATTTCAGTCCGTCAGTATTTTTATCAAACCTGCAACGAGTTCGGTAACTTTCAAACCACGAGCTCAAAGCATCAGCCATTCGGTGATAAAGTGCCTTTCACCACACTCATTGAAGATTGTCAAAAACAATTCGGTCCCAAGTATACCCTTGACTATATTAACGGAAAAGTAAATGAACTCAACGCTCTATATGGGGGTCAAGAGCCCAAAGTTGATCACATGTATTTTACAAAAGCCGAAGATGATCCCTGGAGATGGACAGGCATTATAGATGAGTGTGCGACTGTTATTCCAGGTATCCATATACTCACATTATTCCATTACACTATATATATATATATTAATGGTGAATTTCGCTTAGGAATCGGTCATTGCCATGAGCTGAGAGCTCGTAGTGAAAAAGATCCGCCAGCACTTGCAGCGGCCAAGCAAAAAGCCATCGATTTAATTCGGGACTGGATTAATGGCGGAGGCACTACTCGGGAAACAACTACAAAATGTTAGTTATAATAATCTTAACAGGCAACTATGAACATTACAATGAAAGCAATCGTAGTAGACTAATAATAATGTATAATTAATAGTATTGCGTTTCTTGCTAATTAGAGAATTATTTGTCATTAAAAACAAGTAAGAAAGGATTATCTTCGGCGTGCCGAAGATTTTATACTCTTTTCGAACCTTTAGGCAATTTTCACTCGGCCAACTGCACCACTGAAATTTCAATAGTAGTAAGAAATCGTTTTATAGCGTTTTTTGCTCTAAGAATTGGTATCATATGAATTTAAATTTTTCTTTTAAATTATTGAATTCAAGCTATTTGATATATATTTGAAAAAAATAAAAAGCAATATGTCGCGGATGGGATTTGAACCGTGTTCTCCCGTTTGTCAGTGCAGCACTCTAATACCTACGCCACCAAGCAGTAATTGATATTGGTAGCAAATGAACTTGATTACAGTTAATTTATATTTGAAAAGCAGAATAAGAAAAAATGAAAATAATTATTGGTCGCCGCTGGGAATCGAACCTGTACCTTCCTTTTGACAGGGCGCCACTTTACCCCTTACGCCACAAGCAGTTTTGATGATCGATGACAAAATCGCTTGGAGAGCAGACTATCAAAAGCTTACTTCTTATGTTTTCCTGCAACCCGCAACTCGCGTTTGTCAGCATTTGTTTTTTCGCGTGGCATTGTTTTTGTTCTAAGCCATTGGAAGCAAATTAATTTGATTACAGTTATATATTTGAAAGGAAGAAAAAAAAAGTATTAATTAATAATCAGTCGCCGCCGAGACTCGAACTTGCGAAACTTGCGTTCATTAGAGCGGCTCTTTACGCCTTACGCCACAAACTGTTTTGATGATCGATGACAAAATCAATTGAAGATCCCTTGACTGTCAAAAGCTTACTTGCGCTTGGGTTTCTTTGCTCATATGCACCTGTTTTTTCAAAATATTTAATGACGCATATCTTCGCTGTTTATGACTCAATCGATTTGCAATTTTACCCATTGATAAGGATGTTCAAGTGTACAAGAAAATTTGAGGCAATTGCTTTGAAAACATCGGATTTATGGAAAAAACCGACTTAGAGTTGCATGACAGCTATAAGATATAGTGGTCCGATCCGGCCGGCTCCGACCAATGTGCTGTCCCCTTGAATAATAAGTGTCTGTGCAAAGTTGCATTCCGATAGCTCAAAAACTGAGGGACTAGTTTGCATACATACAGACAGACAGACAGACGGATATGGCTAGATCAATTTGGTTTGTTTTTCTAAGCATACTGGCAGTAACTTTTGGTAGTTACAAGCTTCAGCACAAACTTAATATACTATTTTCTTCGAAAAGAGTATAAACACTAGATTCATTGAAAGATTTTCGGTGTCGTGATATGGGGTTAACGACAGAAACCAATTACCGATGATTTATCGATTGCAATATATCGCAAATGATCCAAACAATAATAAATAGCGATGTTAAACTTTCAGTTCAGCTTATCGATACCCATTATCAGCAAGTTTTAATAACTTCCGGAGAGTGCACCTTCTAAATAAGAATTGCTCGACTTTAATTTCTTTAGAACTATTCAGACTGATTAAGCACCGCATGGTATTGAGCTCGTCCCGGGGTTAAGCCAATATTTGAAGATTAGTATGCAAGTGTTATTTACCACCCCATGTGCAATTTTTAAAGTTGATAATACCTTAATTAGGTGCGCGATAAGAGTTACCGTTAAGCACATATAAGTGGGGCTTGAACAGTGCCTTTAGCTACAGTAGAAGTCCAATCCACAAACATGACACACTACCTAGTCGGAATATCGCTATTGCTGCTAAGCTTTGGCCATTGGGCACAAGCTAGTGACAATATTTTCCAGCGGACCTTCAAAAAACTGCACGGGGAGCCTCCTTTGACCACAAACCAAAAGCGAGCAGATGAAGTGCAAACGTTGTGGATCGAACAGAAGTTGGACCACTTCAATAAGTCCGAGACTCGAAGCTGGCAAATGGTATGTAAGCGTTATGTAATCGGGGACAACTCATTACGGTCTCTTATCTTTACCGTATTTCAGCGCTATATGTTGAACGATGTGTTCTATAAAGACGGTGGTCCCATGTTCCTTGCGCTGGGCGGAGAATGGGAAATATCTACCGGCCGCATCACTGGTGGTCACATGTACGACATGGCCAAGGAGCACAGCGGACTGCTTGTTTACACTGAGCATCGTTACTACGGCGAAAGCCATCCTCTGCCGTGAGTTTTGATCAAATAATAGCTCGATTTAGTTCCACATGGATTACTATGCCTTGCAGAGACTTGTCCAATGAGAATATACAATATTTGCATGTGAAACAAGCCTTGGCCGATGTGGCCCACTTTATAACCACAACAAAGGCAACCTATCCCGGCCTGAGTGATTCCAAAGTCATAATTGTCGGTGGCTCCTACTCGGCTACGATGGTGACTTGGTTTAAGAAGACTTATCCTGATTTGGTGGTAGGTGGCTGGGCTTCCAGTGCACCACTGTTAGCCAAGGTGAACTTCTTGGGTATGTTATTTATATGATCTTCTTAAGTATAGTATACATTATCCTCAAATTTCATCTATCTACCTAGAATACAAGGAGATAATGGGACAGTCCATTACTTTAATGGGTGGCTCTGCCTGCTATAAGCGTATTGAGAACGGCATTGCAGAAATGGAAGCGATGTTTGCCAACAAACGCGGCGCTGAGGTCAAGGCTCTCCTGAAGCTCTGTGAACGTTTCGATGTGTACAGCGATCTGGATATATGGACATTGTTTAGCGAGATCTCTGACAGTTTTGCTGAAGTCGTGCAGGCACATTAGTAAGCATGCGTTTATATGTAGTCCAAAATATTGCTTTAATTGTATGTATTGAGAAGTTCTGGACGAATTGAGCGCGTTTGCGGAAGAATCATGGCTGAAAGCTCCGATCTTATTGGAGTAGCCAAGTATCTGCTTGGTGACTTTGAGAAAAGTCGAGGCAAGTGCAACGATCTGAGCTATAATGCTATCATTGAAGTACTTTTGGAATCCAGATACAACGGCAACATTAGTAAGTGTTGCAATTCGCCCTTTGTTAATACGCCTTCATTGTTTGGATTTAACAATTTACAGTGCGTCAGTGGATATACCAGACGTGCAATGAGTACGGCTGGTATCAGACGTCATCTTCCGCTGGTCAACCATTCGGCACAAAGTTCCCCCTAGCACTATTCACAACCATGTGCGCCGATCTTTTTGGCAATAAGTACAGTAAGTCATTTATCGAGAAACAGGTAGCAGACACAAATGCGTACTTTGGGGGAATGACGCCTAATGTGGAAAATGTCTACTTCACTCATGGGCAGTTGGATCCGTGGCGCGCAATGGGTATTCAGAACGCAACACAGGCAACAGTTTTACCAGGTGGGATAATTGGTTGGAAATAAAAAATAATATGATCATTTGGTTGACCTGTCCTTACAGAATCTGCACACTGCAGTGACCTCAATTCAATCAGTTTAATGGACAGCTCCGAAATGCGTGCTTCGAAGGAACGTATTGCTGAACTGGTTCGCGAATGGCTAAAGTAAAATTGTTGATATATTGTGTGTTCTTTTGGCAATAAAAACATGTCTTTGGATACCGTACACTACTATTTTCTGCAATCCCTCTGAACAGGTGATATACTTTGAGGATATGCTTATAGGGTATTTACACAGAGGTCTTCAATCTCTAAGTAGAGTCACACAATTATTCACACATCCAGCATCAAGTGGTAAGCAAATCAGCAGTACTTTCTTTACTTTAGACTTGTGCAAGTTTTAAGTTTCTATGATCACTTTCGATGTAGCAGTTCACTTATTTTCTCAACTTTAATAGAAGTATAATACAAATCTTGGCAATTACAAAATTTAAACTTAATCTAAAAAAATTTTGATTTGATTTTTTACAAAAGGTTTATGGGACTCGATTTTCGCCACTACTTTGAATCCATATGTCATGGATTTGAATAGATAACCCGAAATCCTTCAGATTTAAATGAAAAGTACCGTTTTTTCCCATTTTTAATGGGTTCAGGGTATAAAAACAAGGAATTTATTTAGGAATAGATTTTTCCTGATAAAATAACTATTAGGGCTCAGTAATCATGTAAATTATTATGAAACATTTTTCATTTTCACACTTAGTATTAAGAGGGCTTATGATTAGAATTAAGTTTTCGAACCAGCGATCTTCCGTATGCGTGCGTTTTCCCACTCAGCTATTGCGCCTCTCCTAATCGATAGCTTAACCCTATATAAAATCAGATTTCACTTATCTTGACATTGGGTTAACGAAGTGAAATAGCAATAGCAACTTATCGGAACATTAATTAATAGCGATGTAATAAGTACAGTTTGACATATCGATAACCATTATCAGCAAGTTTGAATGACTGCAAATACATATGTATAGTAGAAGCAAGAATCTTTCGATTTCAGTTGTTTCAGAAACTGATAATGAGGTATTGCCTTCGACAAGGTTTTAGGCCGACGATTAACGAAGTGTATGATAGTGTTTTGTATTACCTCATGTGCAATTTTCTGCGGTTGATAATACCATAATTAAGTGCGCGATAAGATTTGCCATTGAACTAAGCAACACCTATTAGTGGTGCTTGAAGAGTGCCTTTAGCTACAGTAGAAGTCCAATCCACAAACATGACACACTACCTAGTCGGAATATCGCTATTGCTGCTAGCCTTTGGCCATTGGGCACAAGCTAGTGACAATATTTTCCAGCGGACCTTCAACCAACTGCACGGGGAGCCTCCTTTGCCCACGAACCAGAACAGAGCAGATAAAGTGCAAACTTTGTGGATCGAACAGAAGTTGGACCACTTCGATGAGTCCGAGACTCGAAGCTGGCAAATGGTATGTAAACGTTATGTGTTATGTAATAACCAACTAAGATTTACTTAAATATTTACCCTATACAGCGGTATATGTTGAACGATGTATTCTATAAAGACGGTGGCCCCATGTTCATTTTCCTCGGCGGAGAATGGGAAATATCTACCGGCCGCATCACTGGTGGTCACATGTACGACATGGCCAAGGAGCACAGCGGACTGCTTGTTTACACTGAGCATCGTTACTACGGCGAAAGCCATCCTCTGCCGTGAGTTTTGATCAAATAATAGCTCGATTGAGTTCCACATGGATTACTATGCCTTGCAGAGACTTGTCCAATGAGAATATACAATATTTGCATGTGAAACAAGCCTTGGCCGATGTGGCCCACTTTATAACCACAACAAAGGCAACCTATCCCGGCCTGAGTGATTCCAAAGTCATAATTGTCGGCGGCTCCTACTCGGCTACGATGGTGACTTGGTTTAAGAAGACTTATCCTGATTTGGTGATAGGTGGCTGGGCTTCCAGTGCACCACTGTTAGCCAAAGTGAACTTCTTGGGTATGTTATATATGATCTTCTTAAGTGTAGTATACATTATCCTCAAATTTCATCTATCTACCTAGAATACAAGGAGATAATGGGACAGTCCATTACTTTAATGGGTGGCTCTGCCTGCTATAAGCGTATTGAGAACGGCATTGCAGAAATGGAAGCGATGTTTGCCAACAAACGCGGCGCTGAGGTCAAGGCTCTGCTGAAGCTCTGTGAACGTTTCGATGTGTACAGCGATCTGGATATATGGACATTGTTCAACGAGATCTCTGAAATATTTGCTAACGTTGTGCAGGCACATTAGTAAGCATGCGTTTGTATATGCCCAAAATATTGCTCTAACTGTTATATATCGAAAAGCGCTGGACGAATTGAGGGCGTTTGTGGAAGAATCCTGGCTGAAAGCTCCGATCTTATTGGAGTAGCCAAGTATCTGCTTGATGAATTTACGAAAAGTGGAGGCAAGTGCAACGATCTGAGCTATAATGCTATCATTGAAGTACTTTTGGAATCCAGATACAACGGCAACATTAGTAAGTGTTTCAATTCGTCCCATGTTATTATACCTTCATTGTTTGGATTTAACAATTTACAGTGCGTCAGTGGATATATCAGACGTGCAATGAGTACGGCTGGTATCAGACGTCATCTTCCGCTGGTCAACCATTCGGCACAAAGTTTCCCCTAGCACTATTCACAACCATGTGCGCCGACAGTTATGGTGATCAGTACAGTAATTCATTTGTCGAGAAACAGGTAGCAGGCACAAATGCATTCTTTGGGGGCATGACGCCGAATGTGGAAAATGTGTACCTAACTCATGGGCAGTTGGATCCGTGGCGCGCAATGGGTATTCAGAACACAACAGAGGCAACAGTTATACCAGGTGAGATATTTGGTCAATATTTAACGAATTCTATAATCAATTTGTTGATATTACAGAATCTGCACACTGCAGTGATTTCGGGTCGATCAGTTCTAGTGACAGCGCCGAAATGCGTGCCTCGAAGGAACGTATTGCTGAACTAGTTCGCGAATGGCTTAAGTGATAATTGTGATTCATTTTGGCTTATTTCAGCGATAACAACAATCTAATAGTGAATTTATAATTGTAATAAATTGATCCAATTCTTAAAGACTATTCATTTTACTACGTACTTCTGGTAAATAGAGTTTTTATGGGATTACGAGATCTTGGTACTCATTTTACATGGGTCATATGTTGTCATAAAGCGGGCTAGCAACCATTAAATGTTTTGTAAAATCAATAATAATGGGACATCATAAATTTGTGTTACGGTCTGAATCGCTGAAAATCCCGTCTTATCACAAGATTCTGCCGAAATAGCATGCTTATCAGCTTTATATAAATTTTATAGCCTCCTATCTTGATCGCATAGTTATTATAACTTGCTAGCACATGGATTACATAAAAGCTGATCGTTGGTCAATGGCGAATGTCATTTACGAACATGTTGCTGCTTCAACTGGTCAGCTTAGGGCTACTGGCTTTGGCCAGCCAGTCCAACAGCCTGGAGTGGAAGAAAGATGTGCCCGTTTTTGTGAAAACTATGAAAGATCTGCATCGAGGTCCGCCTCAGCAGGCATCACTTCGAGCCGATACAGCCACAGAGAATTGGATTACACAGCCCCTTGATCAGTTCAATGAAAGCAATAAGGAGACATACGAAATGGTATGAGCATTACGAAAGCAATATTGTAAGGAAAAACCGCTTGAAAATTTGTCTTTTTTGTAGCGCTATTTCTTGAATGATGAATTCCAAACCGAAGGCAGTCCAATTTTCATCTTTTTGGGCGGTGAATGGGAGGCGAGCGCTGGCATGATATTGCAGGGTCATTGGTATGATATGGCCAAGGATCACAAGGCCGTACTAGTCTACACAGAGCATCGTTATTACGGCAAAAGTTTGCCTACGAAGTAAGTTTCTGAATACCAGTAACGAATTATCTGCGCCGAGCATGCAGATCAGATATTCCTCGACAGGAGATTTTCTCCTTTGTCAAGGAGACATCCTATGGTCTTTCAGTCGCAGTGCCTCCTTAATCTCTGTTTGCGAGACTCCCTGATAAATAATAATAGGTTTAATAAGTGCCTAACGTAATCAGAATCCATTTGACATCTAATCAATTGTGAACAGGTCAATGTCTTTGGACAATCTGCAGTATTTGCACGTGAAGCAGGCCCTCGCCGATGTCGCCCATTTCATTAAATCCTTTAAAGCGGAGAATGCGCAGCTTACTAACTCAAAGGTAGTGCTGGCGGGTGGCTCCTATTCAGCTACAATGGTCGTGTGGTTCAAGGTTCTATATCCCGATTTGGTGGTTGGCGGCTGGGCTTCCAGTGCACCGCTGCTTGCCAAGCTTGACTTTTTCGAGTACAAGGAGGTGACGGGCAGAGCCTTCCGGGAGCTGGGAGGCCAAAAGTGCTACGATCGCATTCACAAGGGCATCGCCGACTTGGAGCACATGTTCGACAATAAACGTGCTGCGGAGGCACGTGCTATGTTGCGTTTGTGCGGCAGCTTTGATCATAATAACGATCTGGATATGTGGTCGCTATTCGGCAGCATTTCGAACGTCTTTGCGAGTGTAGCGCAATATCAAAGGTGGGTCAAGGACTCGATTGAAAGCAATTACCACTTATGACTCTTCTACTTAATGTAGCTCGAACGACATTGATTTTTACTGTCAGTATTTGCTGAGCTTCGACGATGATGCGGCAGCGATTGCCAACTTTGTCTACTGGGCTTGGGACTATTCAACCTGCATCGACGTGCGGTACGAAGACACAGTCGAGTATTATCTGTCGGGCATTGATAACTTTGACGCAGGTAAGTTGCAAAGCTGTCAACCCTGCTACCTTCGACTGATAAGTGCTGATTTTGTTTCCCTAGGTCGCCCATGGTATTATCAGACCTGCAATGAGTACGGTTGGTACCAGTCGTCGCGTTCTCTTAATCAGCCCTTTGGCACCAAATTTCCTGCCACGCTGTACGTGGAACTGTGCAAAGATGTCTTTAGTTCCAAATTTGGAAACGATCAAATTCAAAGCAATACCGCACAGACCAATCTGGACTTCGGTGGACTCGAACCGAACGTTGAGAACATCTATATGACACACGGTGGCCTGGACCCCTGGAGTGCCATGGGTCATGGTGTCTCAGAGGGCGCTACGGTTATTACCGAAGCGTCGCATTGTGCTGACTTCGGCTCCATCAGCTCCAGCGATAGCGCAGAAATGCGAGCATCCAAGGAACGTATTGCTGAACTAATTAGCGAATGGTTAGCCTAATAGCATATTTTCATTGATTCAGCAAGAAGTAATTGCTTAGCAATAAAATGTATAAGCTATATTCAATTTCCTAAATATGTATTTTTATCAATAACTTATTAAACTCAGAAGACTTAATATTTCTTGAAAGTATTGGAAACTATCCATCTATCTATCGTTCGATATAAATTAAAATGGGAAACCTATTTTTAATTTATATTAATTTTTGAAATTGAAATGTTTAATTTGCTTCATAAATGCATTTAAATAGCGCCAAGCTATCATTTTATAAACTAAAACAGATATATTAAAACTATGTAACATTTAAGATTTGAAAATAATAAAAACCGTTTGTTTAGTCTTCAGTCTCACATGATCTGTAACACATGTAACACAAAGCATACTTTCAGGATCATTTTAAAATTCAATGCAAGTATAAACAAAACACCGAAACTATTCGTTTAAGGATTGTCTTCTCAACATTAAGTTAAGGTATTTCCTATTTTGCGTTATAGGAAACAAGAATTTTATTAAAAATCAATGCAAATTTATATTTTTAGGACCTCTAATAGGTCAGCAAGAGTCCGTCAGAGTTATGTTTTCTTCCCAAACTTGTTGGGACAATTTTATCCGATTGTTGTGCTCATCATCTCAAATACATATAATTTATTAAATCGGAAATACTATATTTAAAACTTATTTACAATCTTTTTAGTACTTTCTTGTGTTTGTCAAAAGTCTAAATTCGACACTGTTGTACCACACGTGACTGACTTCGATTATACGCAATTAACTAAGCCAGTATAGATATATTCCATGACAATGAATAAATCAATCGAAGCAAAATACGCGTAACACTATGAAAATAAAGATACGACGGATTCTCGTTAGGAAAACCATTGCTATTTAGGAAATGGTAGTCAACGTGACACAGAAACTACTTAAACTTATCAGTGTTATTGAAATGACGCTTAAGACTAAACTATTTGTCAATATTTGCTTTTTAATTAGCACTTATCTTCAATTGCACTTTGTTCAGAAAGTCTTTTTGAATAAATAGGCATTGTATTGGGGTAGGAAACCATTCGCAAACTTGCGAATTATCCATCAAGATGAAGTATACCTTAGTAGTACTAGCACTGCTAGCACCTCTGGCTGCTACAGAAAATGTGGCAGGACCCGAGGACTTACATCCGGCAAGGATTCCGGCATTTGTGCAAACCCTCAATGAGCTTCACCGTGGGCCACCAGTGCAGCTCAGCAGCAAGCGAGCAAATGTGGAGACCCGATGGATCAGCCAGAAACTGGACAACTTCGACGAAGACAATGATCAAGTGTGGGACGATGTAAGATTTGAGTCTTGGTCCTTGAACAACAACACCTGATCCTGGTCAACCAATTATGTTTTAGCGTATTTTGCTTAACGAGGACTACTTCGTAGATGGTTCCCCAATCTTTATCTACCTAGGTGGTGAATGGAGGATTGATCCGAGCGGCATAACAGCAGGGCATTGGGTGGACATCGCCCGTGAGCACAATGGATCCCTGGTGTACACGGAACACCGATTCTTCGGCGAGAGCATTCCCATTACGTAAGTTACACAGGTCTCATTACTGCAATGCACGGACATCAATTCCTTGACTTTACTCTCAGACCACTTTCAACGAAGAACCTCAAGTATCAAAGTGTGGAACAAGCTTTGGCTGATGTTGTCAACGTTATTCACGTTCTTAAAGAGGAGGAGAAGTACAAGGACTCGAAAGTGGTTATTTCGGGATGCTCCTACTCTGCAACCATGGCGGTTTGGCTCAAGAAATTGTACCCCGACGCAATTGTAGGCAGTTGGGCATCTAGTGCTCCTCTAGAGGCCAAAGTGGACTTCTCCGGTTCGTTGATCAGTATAAATTTCCTATAGCAATTGTTATACAAATCTATTCTGTTGCAGAGTACATGGAAGTTGTTGGGCAAGCGCTCAGGGAGCTTGCAGGAGATTATTGCTACGATCTGATCGATAATGCCACTGCCGAGTACCAGAATTTGTTTGCAACCGGTCAGGGCGCTGTGGCCAAGAAAATCTTAAACCTTTGCGACGATTTTGATGTGGACGACGAGCAGGATCAGTGGCAGATTTTCAGCACGATTGCAAATATTTGGGCAGGCCTTGCTCAATACCAAAAGTAACTATGAAGCCCCCTCAACCTTTGCCAGCTACAGTTCCTTCTCCCATACAGTCCTGAAAACTACGACTTGGCCAAATATTGCTCAGTGCTTCGTAGCTTTGATGATGACGATGCTACAGCCCTGTCTCAATTCGTCCAATGGCGTCTTAACTATCCAGAATGCGTTAACTCCAGATATCAGGGAACAGTTAACTATTACAAATGGTCCAAGGACAATTACGATGGATGTAAGTAAAGTCTTTACAATTATTCTTGCCCTAATTAAGTTAAATGCTTTCCTTAGCTGGTCTTGGCTGGACCTATCAAACATGCAGTGAATTCGGCTGGTTCCAATCCTCTGGAAGCCGGAATCAACCATTCGGTTCTTCATTCCCAGCCACCCTTTACACCGACACTTGTCACGATGTCTTTGGATCAAAGTTCACTGAAGCCAAAATTGAAAAATATATAGAGGCAACGAACACGAATTACGGTGGTGCGAGTCCTGATGTGGAGAACGTTTATTTTACCCAGGGTGGATTGGATCCATGGAGCAAAGTAGGCGCCGGAGTAGCACAGAACGCCACAATTATTCCCCAACACTCTCACTGTTCCGATTCGGGTTCAATCAGTGAGAATGACAGTCCCGGATTGCTCGCCGCCAAAGAGCGATTGGCTTTACTTGTTCGTGAATGGCTCGCCTAAGATCCGAATGGACTTAAAGTGTTTTTTAACTTTTTAAACTTTTTTTTTGTATATTATAACTTTTTTTCTATTATTTTGTATTGAATTTAATAAGTTTGTAATAAAGAACATATTTTGAAAGCATAATAGCTAGTTGTTTCAAGAGAACTGAATTACTGAACTTGGAACTATCATTTAACTGGTAGTTCTGGTGATCATTATTCTCTTAAAAGTACATTTTGTACCCGCAGGCGGTAGAAAACTATTTCCAAGGTACAATTTGAAATTTGAAAGGCATATATTGATGCAATAAAACTGAAACTTTATGTGGCGATCAAATCTATCAAGATGTTTCTCTAAGGTGTGACCAGTCGGACAGTTCTTCACGATCACTTCCACTCAGATGTAGACACATAAAGTCAAACGAGACAGCTGCAAAAAGACACACCAATGAATTGCACTAAATTCAGGAACGTGTAAGGCATACCGAATATGATGTGCTATTCAACGATTGTGATAGACTGCGGCTACTTAAAGACTTTGCTATGATTTCGAAAATGTCATAAATCTTGAAGGCAATCACAAACAAGACGCGCATAGCAATGACCCATTGGGCTACTATCGAAGCTCAACATAAGCCATACAATTTGTTTATAAATGGCATAAAAAACAATTAATGAGCTGGTCCCATATAATTTAAAATGTAACTGGTACAATTTCTGTGGGCCCTCAACGATTTCCGTTAGCGGACAGTGAAATGCCAAAGTGTTGAGTTTATTTTTTGTTTTTGTTTTTTTGTTGGTCAAATTATTTTGGTATGCGCCAGCAACATGAACAGCAAATACTTTTGGGGCCATGGAGTTGCGTTTCTCACACACTGCGGCTGTTCTTTTAGTCAATTTATTGAAAGAGAAATAAAAATTGTTTACATTTTTGTATCAATACTTGTGGAAATTGGTTGTGCTGCATTTCGTTGGTTGTTGCTCCTCAATTAAATTTTCGGCATAATTCAGGTTTTTATATTTGATGAAAAATAGTTTTAAGTTATATACATACATACATTGGTAGTGTACAGGTTTAACTTTATCAATGCACTCAAAAAAAAACAGAGTTCTATTTTAGAGGGGATTATTTTAAGAACGTTTTTGTATTTACAATTTCTAGTCGATTAAATACAATGACTAATGTGCTTGATTCAAGAAAAACATAGTTATTTTAGTAATTTTAACGAAATTATTGCCACCAAGAACGAATCGTGATTGAATTAAGTACAAACAGTATTAAGAACATTATGCTATGGAAAGAGGAAACTATTTTAACTATACAAGCATATGTTAAAACCATTATCCCTGGCTGAACTAATGCCATAATCATTCTAGACAATTCCCAGGAGCTAAGAGCTATATAAAAGCTTTTTCGCCGCCAGCGATGAGCAAAGACAACGCCATGCCAGAATGCCAAGGAATTAGTCAACACCGACTTGGGCGAACAATTCCGAGCCTGAGAACCAACAAACAATAAAACGGACGAGAAGGCAAACGAACACCAAATTACTTGGCGGCCAGCGCAAATAACAAATCAAAATCAGTGACAAAATGATTTAAGAACCGAGCGAAAATGTTCACACGAAGCCCAGCAGCCAAAAGTCGCAGCAGCAGCAGCAGCAGGCAGAAATCACCGCAAATCGAATCAAGAGAGACACACACAACCACACACATAAAACTTATATAAGCATTGCATCCCTCTTGGCTGAGAATTTGTGGTGGCTGCCTTGGCGGTGTCATTGTTGCGATAAAGATCACAATGTGTAAATCACGGCGAGCACGGCTCGCGGATGCGAACTAGCGCGCATTGCATAAACAAGTAGTCGAGCAAATGGATACAAGCTGCCCCTTTATTCAGCGCCCACACATAAATCTGCTAGCTGCCAATTGTCCATGGAGTGCCGCACATTGTCATAGACCTTCAGAATATCCGTGTCTGTCTGCAGCGCTCGCAGGAACTTCGAATAGCGCTGCAACTGCGATGCAGTCAGCTTCAGCAGCGGCTCCTTGGCGCAATAGCCAATTTCGGCCAGCAGTGGCTTATAGCCGCACTGCCGCAGATTGGCCGTCACCTCGGGTATATCCTCCGGCTGGCACTCGAAGCAGAGTGCGCCCATCTCGATGCTGACAACCTTGCAGCGCAGCGACTTGCAACGCCGCGCATCGCGCTGCAGCTGCTGCTCCAGGTCGGCAAAGTCCATGGCTGTGTGGCTGGTCATGAGCACATGGATGAGTCCCTTGCGGGTGAAGAGACTCGGCTCGCTGTGCAGGCGGCGATAGCGTGATTTATGCTCATGCAGCAGCGTTGACAGTCGCTGCTTAAGTGCACCCAGATTGGCCGTGCGCACCTGACACACCAGTGCCGCCTGCTCCTCCTTGTAGTTCACATGCAGAACACAATTCTCTCGCTTGCCGCTGCTCAGCTCGAGGTCTTTGGGTTGCTCTTCCGCTTTGCGTTTGCTAATCGACGCAGCTTTGGCCAGCAGCAATTTTCCATGACTGGCTTTTGGAGTTTTTGTTGCTGTCGCGTCCAGCTCGCGATCCAGCCCATTGAACTTTCCCAAGTCATTGGCTGTAGTAGTAGCTGACGCTTGAGTCCATTTCGATTTGGACCGTTTGCTAATGGCCGCTGATTCAATACATTTTTGGTACATAAAGTTCATTTTGTTCTGTTACAGTTAATAACTAAGCAATTTTGTTTATCTTCAATAGTCGGAAGAAGAAATACTTGTTTCTGGCTGTTTTTTTAAGAATGAATGTTTTGTTTAAGAATTAGTCTCTCACTATTGCTTTCGAGAAAAGCAACGCTGATCTCAAAATTTCGGAAGCAGTGGCTTATTATTACTAGAATGTGCTCAAAGACTATTATATCTTGTGGCAAAGGAATCTGTAATATAGAAAATGCTCTAACTCTGGTCCTCAACACTCAATCAACATGCATCCATCGCAGCAAGTATACATACACATGATAAGCTTCTGAGATATATTTTCAGCCACACGGCACTCTCTCTGTACATATGTATTTTGCAATTTGTATATAATATATAATAATAGCTTTTGAACTTACCGTATCAGCTGCCGTTAAATTAATACCCAAGCCGCCGGCACGCGTCGAAAGCAGGAAAACAAAGATATCGGAACGGCTTTGGAAGTCAGCGACCATGTCGCGACGAGCTGAAATCTTGCTGGAGCCATCGAGACGCATATAGCGATGCTTGCGATGCCACATATACTCCTGGAAATCAAACAAGCATTAGCAACGACAGCGATTCACAGAGAACAGTAGACGCACCTCCAGCAGATCAATCATTTTGGTCATTTGTGAGTAGATCAGGACACGATGTCCGCCGGCCTTCAGACGCGTGAGTAGACTGTCCAGCACAGACAGTTTGCCCGCATCCGTTATAAGTGTCTCCTTGTCGGGCACAACAATCGACGACCAGCCGCTGCGCGGCTTGCACAGCGCCAAGCCCGTCGCCACCAGCTCCCTGCCCACGATGTTCTCGCACTGCACATGGCGGATCTGCGTCCAGGCAGCGGCGCGACTTTCGCAGCTACCAAATAGAAGTTGCATGACATTAGTGGATGGTAAGCACACGTTGAAGTCTTGACAATGCTACTCACTACAAGCGCCTATCGACCGCTTGCACACGCTGCCCCAGTCCGTAGAGGAAGCGCGGCATCTGCAGCGGTTCGCATTGGTAGCGTTGCGGCTTGCGCGTACGATGCGGAAACTCGGGCAGCAACTGCAGTGTGGTCATCTTAACATCGCTTTTCGATTTGGTCGGCACCTCCACAGACTCCATTTCCGGCTCTTGCTTGATGCACGGCTCGGACTTCACTTGCGTTTGACCATCGGCTTCCACGAGCTCCTCCACGAGTGCTGTCTTCTGCTTAAGTGTCTTGGAGCGTGTCACACGATGCTCGATTGTTTCCTGCATGTTGACAGTGATGTAGTCGCCAAAGGCATACACGCTGCTTTCTCGCGATGTCTAAAAGCATTTAAAGGTTACATATATATATATTGTATATATAATTGCGAACTCTATACTCAAACATACCATTGCGGTAAAGATGAACTCCCTCAGTACACTGTTGGTAAGCAAATAATCCGTGACTAGTTTGCGTTCCAACAGTGGCTCTAACAGTTGATAACGAGTGTCCCGCCGATACGGCCACCACTGGCGACGATATGACAGCAGTCGCTGCTTGGCCAGCACACGACGATATTGCAACAAACTGTGGCAGCAAAGCAACAATTAAAATCGAGCGAATAAACAATAGCAACTGATATACTCACAACTCGATGAGACCATGCCATGTCACATGCTCCATGTCGGCCAAGGATAGATCACACAGGCGGGTAAAACCGAAGCAGCTTTCGACGTTGACATCATCAAACAAGGACCGCTGCATATGCGCCGCTTTGAAGATGTTAAAGCTGTCGAAAGAGCAGGCAGGATTCGAATGCAATGCTTAAAATCGACCAGATTACCAGCTACTTACCGATTATATAAAAGGTGCCTGCGACTAGGCAGGGCGCTGTGCAGTAGACCATCGTGGAAGACCAAACGCGGCATCACAAACTCGGCACAGCGCATGCTCAAGGGGCTCCTGGCGTCGCGTCGCTCGAAGAGCTCCGGATGATTGCAGACCTTTCGGAACTGCATGACCAGATTCATGAGATTCGAGGTGAAGTTGCGATCCAATATGGAGCCATCCGATGCCGACGAGGTTGTAGTGCCGCTGGTTAGATGCAGCAGATCCTCGATGCGAATCTTCTGCTTGAGCGCTCGATACAGCAGCTTCTGGCGTATGGTGAGCGGACAGTAGACCATTATCTCAATCTTGTCGGACAACTCGTTCTCCACATCCTTCTTGATGCGGCGCAGCATGAAGGGCTTCAAGATCATGTGCAGTCGCGAGATTTGGCGCTCATCGATGCCCGTCTTGTTCTCCGCATGCGATTCAATGTCCTTGGAGAACCACTCGTTGAACTCGTCGTGCGAATCAAACAGCGTGGGCATGATAAAGTGCAGCAGCGCCCACAGCTCCGCCATGCTGTTCTGTATGGGCGTACCGCTGAGCAGCAGGCGATTGCGACAGTTGAAGCCCAACAGAAGCTTCCATCGCTGCGAGGCGGCACTCTTGATGGCCTGCGCCTCGTCCAGCACCATGTACTGCCATTTTATGCGATTGAAGTACTTGTAGTCGCTGACGATCAGTTGGTACGAGGTGATCACCACATGGAAGCTGGCCTCGCGCGTATGCAGATGCTTCTGATCCCAGAACTGGCGCAGGATTTTGCGCTCGTTGGGCGAGCCCCAGTAGGGCACCACATTGAAGTCAGGCACAAAGCGGGCCATCTCCTGCTGCCAATTGTGCAGCGTGGAGGCGGGCGAGATTACCAGAAACGGACCCCACACGCCATAGTGCTCGGCGATGTGGCACAGAAACGCTATAGATTGCACCGTCTTGCCCAGGCCCATCTCATCGGCCAGAATGCCGCTGATGCCCTGATCGTAGATGTTCGCCAGCCAGGTCATGCCCTTGATCTGATAGCCCTTCAGCGTGCCCTTGAACATGTCGGGCTGCGGCAGGTCCTTCATCTGTTCGCGCTGCAGCTGAGGCAGCGATTGCTCCAGCTCCTGCAGCTGTTCCAGCATTTGCTCCTTCTTGAAGGGCACATCGAAAGCGCGCGTCTTATTTAAGTCACGCTGCATCGCCGCCTCCGCATTCGCTTGCGCCAGCTGCTTCATTTCGCCCGCATCGTAATCATCGTGGGCAGCCAGGCGGGCATTGTGCTCCTCGTCCAGCTGGCTGAGAATGCGCAACTGATCCGCCTCGGTACCCTGGCCGAGCTTCTTGGACATGAAGTGAGCGTAGAGTTCTGTCTGCGTAATCAGGAAGTTCAGTTTGCGCTGCTGCCGCTTCACCTCGATCAGCTCTACATCCTGTTTGCGCTGCTCCTCGGCCTCGCGCTCCTGCTTTCGCCGGTGATCGCGCTCGACGCGCTCGTAACGCTTCCAATATGCGAGCATTTCGCGGGTGAGCCGCTTGGCCCGCCACACCGTCTCCTTCATGGTGCGCTGCGAGTTGATGGCACGCTGGCGCACCACCTTGGCGCACATGCCAGCGACGCGCTTGCAGTTGGCCAGCATCTCCTTGTGATTGTTGCTCTTGATGCGCTGCAGCCGGCCGGACTCCTTCTTTGACATGATCTGCCAGATGCGGCGACGGCGTGCGGCCAGCACTTCCGGATTCTTGCAACGACGGCGCACACGCGTTACCTGGCCGTCCGTGGCGCCCACCACATCCACCTCCTCCTCGATATCTTCCTCCTCCTCGGGATAGTCTAGCGCCAGATTGGCCAGCTCCCGCTTGTAATCCACCTCTCCATTGTCCTCCTCATCGTCATCGTTGGCGGGCAGCGTGTCCCCGAAGCTATACTTGCCCAGCTCCGACGGCGGCACCTCACCCGATTCCGGCGAGTCCATCGACGTGTGCTTCTTGCGTCCACGCCGCCGCTGCTTGGCCGGCTTGGGCCCTGCCTGCGCCTCCGCAAGACGGGCCAGGAGTATTTCCTGCTTGGTGCGACGTCGCCGCTTGCGCACCCCAACGGTTGCCTGCTGACGCTCCGCATATACGTCATGATTGGACAGCAGTCCGCTGCCATAGTACGCATATTGAGCGTTCTGCAAGGAGATTTCTTTTGGTGGATGCCTCGAAACATTTCGTTCACTTACTGTAGCCTTTTTGTAGTAGTTTTTGCGCTGGCGCTGCTCCTGGATATGCTCGCGCAGCATCTGGTGAATGTAATCATCCTCATCGCTCGCCGGTGCCTCGCTTTCAGTGTCGCTAAGCAGCGCATCGTAGAGCCACTCCCGATCGCTGGTCAAATCGTTGAAATTGTACACCTGAGCCTTGACGCTTTGTCGCTCTGTTAAGACATGCATACATCATTTGGTAAGTTTGCGAAAATTGCTTCACTTTCATTCCCCTTACCCTCCTTGCTGCCCAACAGACGCTTGCGGCGTCTCTGCTTCTGCTTCAGCTTGACGACGCCCACCCGCGTCGAGGAATCGTCGGAGTCAATGCATGGCTCCGTGTTCGTCTGCAGCTCCTCACCACCGCTGTCGCTGCTGAGGGGCTGTTTCAAGGCCTGGCGAGCCATGTCAATAAATGGGCGCATATTTAAGGCCGCCTCCAGACGCTGAATGTGCAGCGGTTCAGCCATGCGCCGGGTCGTCATTTCAGTCGCGTTCGCCATGTTGCGCAAGTTTTTGTTAAAAGTTTGCAACGCTGTGCGTAATATTTTTTGGATGAATTTCGATTTGGGGACCTTCAACTGGCAGATGCAAATTTCCGTTAGTTTGGCGCTGCACTGGTCGCTTCAAAATGAAATTTGAATGAATTCGCGTTGAAAAGTGTCACGTAATTGAGTAATTTTCGCATGCGTTGCGTAAAAAAATGCACGCCTGAATTTGTATGTTGCGATACACACTTTTTTACTCGGCCGCACGCTGCACACAAGCACATTTAGACGGCCAAACAAATAATATTCTTCTCGACTCTTGTGGTTCATTGTTGTTGTTAGCAGGGTTGCGTGCAGGGTTGCATGCGCTGTGGACGAAGTGTTGGGTAGTGCACGAGAGTGAAGCGCGTAATTCGTTTCTGAGCAAATTACAGCGAATATTTGCTGCGGCTAGCTATAAATAATTTATTTTTAATGGTTTAAGAATATAATAAGAAAATTAGAATTAGTTTCTCTTGCGTTTGCAATTTAAGCAGTGTAACGCGTTTGACGCACGCACTATTGTGCTCACAGCGGCACTGCGCAACACTGAAAACATCAAGATGTGGCATTTATCAGCACTACAGCAACGGAGGTTACTCGCCAAAACAGCTGTGAAATATGTCTTGGCAAGCTGGACTAATTAAAACCATATTGGATCCGGCTAATTTGATAATATCAACGGATATAGCCGTTGTCATAGCAGACAAATATCCAAAGGCGCGACACCATTATCTAGTGCTGCCCAAGGAGGACATTTCCAGCATTTTTCAGGTGAAATTTACACACTTTGGTTTGTAAACAACATTTCGAGTTGAGTGTTGTATTTTCTAGTTGGGCAAACAACATTTGCCCTTGTTGGAGGAACTGCAACTGCTGGCACGCAATATTATTGAGGTGCGTGGCGAATGTTGGAGGAGCTTTCAAATCGGTTTCCACGCTCGGCCGAGTATGCAACGCTTGCACCTGCACGTCATTTCCAGAGACTTCGTTTCCAGCTGGCTAAAGACCAAAAAACACTGGAATAGCTTCAATACGGCACTCTTTGTGCCATACGAAAGTAAGGACGAAAGAACGTCGTTTAAAAACAGGCGCTTACTATTATTATTATACATATATGTTTTTCGCAGCACTCTATGCCAAACTGAAAGAAGATGGCTGCATTCAACGCTGGCCCAAGGACATTGTGGACGAGCTGCTGGCCAAGCCGTTAGCATGCAACCAGTGTGCATTTCTGGCCAAGAATATGCCATCCCTCAAGGAACACCTGCAACAGCATTGAGCACTGTAAACAAATTGCAAGCAACAATAAGTAAACTGTGTATGTGTGTGTGAGTGTGTATATACGAAACATGTGATATGCGTGCGAGTGTGAGTGAAAAAGCCGACTGCGCACTTTTTACAACACTGTCCAATAGTGTTGCTGCTTTAGCTTTTTAATAGCTATGTTAATCCAAAATTGTTTTTTCTGGCAACACTGCTGTCGATTAGTGTTCAGAACTATTTTCAGTGACGATTCAACTTGCCGGATTACGATTTTCTATCGTCATACGTAATTGAGCACTGGTGTGTAAAATTTGTATTTTTATTCTTTATGTTTTCGGTGATTTCCCCAAAAAAATATGGAAAATTTAGCCACACGAAAGAACAAGTTGATTACCGAATTGCAATCAGGCATGGGACACCTGATTGAAACCGAGCTAGCGGCGGTAATGAAGGATGCTTACCCCAAGGCGCTTTACCATTTTCTTGTTGTGTCCAAGGAGGATATTTCGGGTGTGACTGCGGTAAGATTGGGACTATAGCAATAACTCGCTTTCTCGTTGCTAATACATATGTATGTTTCTTTGAGGACGTGCAGCTGACACGGGAGAACTTACCACTTTTGGATCACATGAAGGAGCTGGCCAATCAAATCATCGAGAAGCAGCATTTGCCCTCCAGCAACTTCCTTATTGGCTTCAAAACAGATGCATTTATGAAAGGGCTGTGCATGCATGTCATATCCGATGATTTCTACTCGCAATCCATGCGGCGTGTGTCGCACTGGAACAGCTTCCACACTGACTTATTCCTCACCTATCAGGCTGTTTATGCCCTGCTGCGTGTGCAGGGATCCATTGAGCCCGTGGCCGAGGATGAGGCCAAACAGCTGCGCAAGGCTCTGCCTTTGCACTGCAATCAGTGCGACTTTGATACGCCGAGCTTAGTGGCTTTGAAGTGTCACCTGCTGGAGCATTGGCAAAAGCGAGCAGACAAATTACAAATTAAGGACCAAGTGGACAAACTGACTCGCATACTGGGCGAAACGAAATTGGAGACGATACCTGTCAAAGCGCTAGATGAAGTTGCTAAGCCCATTGATCAGCCAAAGCCGCAGCCACCGAGCTGGCGCCAGAACATAGGACAGCAGCCGACTGGGGAACAGACGTATCCAAATGCTTTTGAGAAACACTATCAGAAGCCATCTAATAAGCAAGCTGCTGCTGCTGCGCAATATCAGCCGCAGCCGGGCAATGGGAATCCCAATTATCAGCAGCCAAGATTTGGGAAATTTAATCAGCAGACTCACAATGGGGCAAGGCCCAACTATAGTCCGCGTGTCAATGCTCCGAATCCAGGATTCAATCAGAACCAAAACACTCGATATCAGCATCCTCGATGCAATAACCAGGGTACATCAAATTATTCCATGAGTAATGCCCACAACAGTCTTAATCAGCCGCCAAACGGGCAGAATCCGCCGCATCCGCCTCCATTCAACCCGTTTAAGCAATTGACAAACATACGTCCAGTTGGCCCTAATCGGTTTGCTACACCAAGGCACCAGCACAATCAGGGACAAAGCAGCTTTGGACCACACTCACCTCACCACACTAACGCCATGCAAAACAGACCCAGCTTCAATCCAAAGTCACAATATTTCCAAGCACAAAACTTGGATTCAAACAGACCAGAGAGTGCCACTGTCTGCAATGCTAAACAGAGCCAAGCCATGCAGAGCCAACAATACTCGAAGCCGAAATTCCAACCAAATGTGGGTTCAAAACAGTACCCGAATACGGCTTCCGGCAACGATTTGGGCCAGGCCCCGGTCCAAGTCAACAAAGCCAAACCGTTCAAGAAAAAATGGCCGCAGAAACATAAGGAAGATTGTCAAAAGACGCCAGAAACATAAGCTATTAAGAATACTCGTACATATGCATATGGATCTATAAATATATATATACACTCATTTCATTTAAAAAGCATGAACTTTTATGTTTGAAATTTGCATAACTGTTCATGTAAAAATTGTTGAGCCTTTTAGTACAGACACTCGAACTTTATTAAAGTTGTCTGTACAAAAAGTTCAAGTGAAAAATGTAATTTTAACTTGAATAAATGAAAAAGAAAGAAGATATTTGATATTCTTAGTTTAAATGAAAATTAAAGTAATCTGCATGCATATATTATATAGTGCATATTAGAAATAATCCCAATTTTGTGCATACATACAAATGTAAATGACATGTATATACATATATGTATGTAAGTGTACTTAATCGACAATATATGTACATAGATAAATACACAAACAGTAGACGTTCGACTGTTTCTGTATGAATGCATGTGTATATATTATTTGTGATGCAGTTTGTCTACACAAAGTTCTTATTTAAAATCCACGTCAGCTTGATATGTGTGTATATCGCCAATCGATAACTGTGCGAGTCAAAGGAAGTTGACTCCGTAGCACTTGTGACGTCACACTAGCACTAAGCATCTCGCCCATACATATGATCTAGTGTCGCGATAACTGTGAAACAATTGCAATCGCTGTCTGCGCGTTCTATTCAGCACTGTTAATCGGTATTCACAATCAGATGAGTTTGCCATTTCCAAACGTTAAGTGTGAGCTGCTAAAATTTGTTGATTTGGAACGAAGTAATAAAATGGCAATGCAGGCGCACGAATATGACGAGCAATATCATCGTAATTTATTAGTCCGTAAAATGGATGCAGGCATAGATATTATTCTTCAGAGCGATCGAGCTGGTGTGCTGAAAAATGCTAGATGCCCTAAGGCCGAATTTCATTTTCTTGTTGTGGCCAAGGAGGATATTGCCAATGTGACTGCGGTAAGTAGATGCATAAGTATACATATGTTTGTCTGCTGTACTAATGCATGTACTTTACTGCAGCTGACGTGTGATCATTTGCCCCTATTGGACGACATGATGGAGCTAGCGAATGCTATAATTGACAAGCAGCATTTGCCCTCTGCCAACTTTCTGGTTGGCTTTAAGATAAACCCATACATGAATCGTTTGAACATGCATGTCATTTCGAATGATTTCAATTCAAGATCCATGTGTCGTATTATGCACTGGAACACCTTCAACACCGATTTGTTCATAACATTTCAGGCGGTTTACGCCCTTCTCAAATTCGGCGGATCTGTTCAGCCGATGTCCCCGGAGAAGGTGGCTGAATTGTATGTTGCCATGCCCATGCATTGCAATCAATGCACTTTTGTTACGGACGTATTCCAAAAGTTGAAGGCCCATTTGTATATCCATTGGAATGAACGGCTGGCCAAGGGATTGGCCAAGTCTAATTTGACGCAATCGATTGCCAAACCAATGCGGCCACCATTTAATTTTCGTCAAAATCTGGCACCTTTGCATCCAAATCAGTGTGCACAGAATCAGCAATCTGGATATGTCGGTCGCTTTCCTCTTGGAGCTCCTTCGAATCATCAGGAATATACTAATGGCAAACAAGGTCATTTTGGGACAGGATTGAACAAGACACCGTCGACCTACACACAGCCATTTTATGAAGCTGCAATTAACTCGCCACTGACAGTTAAGGCACTCGATTCATCTACACCAAATGTAGAGAAAGAAACTGTAGAACAAAAAAAATGGTATACCTTCTGGTCCAACGCAGATGGCAATGCCTGAAAAATTTCGAATATTCGACATATTTTCACACAGAAAAACAGCGTCCTTTATATATATATACACACATATATACACACACACACATGCAATATGTTTAGTATATTTATTGCGATACTAACTTATATTAAACTGCATAGATAAACATTTTCCGATGTTATCTAATTTAAATTTTGTAAAACTTTTATTAAGTTCTTAGATGCAAATATATATTTGTAAACTGTTGGTGCTACCAAAGGTTTTACAAACTTTATTTATGTTATATATATATATATATATATATATATATAAATATATATGTATATGCGTGTTCTTTTGCATCACTCTACCATTTATCCCTCCGATGACAAACTCGCTTAAAGAGCAGTCTGTTCAAAACTAACTTACACTTGGCTTTATTTGTCAGATACACCTGTTCTTTCAAAAGATGTAATGACGCATATCTTCGCTATTTATAACTCAATCGACTTGATATTTTAAACATTGATGAAATATATGGCTGTTCAAGTGTACAAGTAAATTTAAGGCAATAGCCTTGAAAAGATCGGATGTATGGCCAAACCCGACTTCCAGTTGTATGGCAGCTATAAGATATAGTTGTTCGATCCAGCCGGTTCCGACCAATGTGCTGTCCCCTTAAATAATAAGTATATAACCAAAGTTTCATCGCGAAAGTTCAACAACTGAGGGACTAGTTTACATACATTCAGACAGACAGACGGACATGGCCAGATCAATTTGTTTTCTATGCATTACTCACTTCAGGACAAATTGAATATACTATTTTCTTATTAAAGAAGAAGAAAGTGGCGATAATGAAAAACGTTCTTTTTCGGGTGACAATTTAATTGCTGACCAACTGTTCCTGTAAAAGATATATGTTAATGAGTGAGACATTCAAACATATAGATTGCTTAGAATCGGAAAAGCCTTGAATATGCGACTACCTGTTTTTTTTAGAGCTGTTTAGTGTATAATTCTAAGTTTGTCACCATTTACAGGGTATTGACGCCAGCGATATAAAGATGCTACTCGACATTTTGTAATTATGAAATGCCACTGGGCCAATTCGCAGCTAAGAAAACATCACGTGGGAAACGCTACGTGGGCTCATTTTCGTTGGAAGCATTTGAACGCGCAGTTTAAAGTTCAGTTGCCAGGTAGTTAAAATCTGGAAAATTATTGGCCCACGGCTAATTAAGCGCAGCGGGGGCAACTTCGCCAGCACTCAGGTGAATCACCATGGCAAGGTTAATTCGCACGGGGGTTGGAAAAATTAAATTATAATCCTGATTAGTGGGCAAGCGAGCAAAGTTTTCGGAATACTCCGCCTGGGAGTATTAAGCTTCAATGAACTTCAGTCAGCGGCTTAGAAAGTTTCCTGTTTTAGTCGAAGTCCTTTGAAGCATTAAAAAATGCCATATGAAGCACGTGTCCAAAAGCCGCATTAGGTTATTTTAATCTACTTAAGAAAGCTAGAAAGGTGGAAAGCTAAATAAAATATTTACATAGCTTAATTAATATTGGCTTAAGTATGCACAAGCAGATGAGCCAAGAATATAGGAGCGGCAGTTAGTTTGTGATTCATGTGCACATAGTTTTAAGGTTATTATATATATAAAAGTTATTATTATTAATAAGATATACTAAAGAAATATCAGATTTAAACAAGTAAACATATATTTGTGGTAATACGTAGTTTAATTTTCCATTGTATTATTTTCTTATTTATAACCAAGTACAAAAAAGCATTTTTATTACTTTGGATTGCAAATGAAATATTTCTACATACAATAATTTGTTAATGCATAGGAAATTCAAGGCAAAAGATGATATGGTTACTTGATTTCGAATTTAACAATACAAAAGGTCTGCCCTCTGTTCTTAAAGTCCCAACTATTTTGCCTAACCATGAAGATAATTCATAATTTCATTATGGTTCATTACTCAAGTGCATTTATTTCACAGTTCAAGGACACTTGACATAATCCAGCAGCTTACAGGCAATTTGTTTGCCACCTTCGTCCTGGCCCTTAACTTTGCAGCTTTACAAACTCGAGCGTAGAATAAACTGTTAGACAACTAATCCACTTCGCGCTGGTTTTAGCTGCACGGCAAGTTAGTTATCAGCTAACTTGGCTTGGGTACTGGCAAAATTGAGAGATATGTGTGCGATTAACTCCATTCAAGGTAAGAACCCAGAGACTACCAAATGGAATGTTGCTGTCCTTGTTGTCGCTGCTATTGTAATTTAAACTTGACGCCGACACCTGCGAATGGCTTTGTGTGTCACAGTGTCAAGGTGTCTGCAGTAAAAGCGTTTCAAACTTACTCTCGAACGCATCAACTTCCGCTCATTTTTTGGGGTGGCACTCCCTATTTACCATTTGCCATTTCCCATTCACCATTTCCCATTTCCCATCTGGCCATCAGCAGCCGCATTAAAGCTGTCTCCCAGCCCATTGAGCGCTGTCGAAGCCTTGCCACCTGTTACGAGTTCGCACGAGCAACAGGATGCCATTCATAATGTTCGCCACTTTTGAGCCAAAGAGCGCGAGCTTTTTCCAGAGAGTCCTTGCCAAGCGCATGCTCCAGCTGGAGTAGCAAAAGCTCTCTGGCATCTCAAGTGAGAATCGCATAGCGAAACTGTCCAGTCAAATTGACAATACTTGAGTTTGCGCTTTGTTTTTCTGACCAGGACTTACTGATCTTATCTGTCAATCGTGACGAGAATATGTGTCTATTAGTAATCTTCTTGATATAATAAAATGTTTATAGGAAGACAAGAAAGAACAGCAATCTTCGGCACGCCTAAGATTGAATATCGATATTGCTAACTTTTTGTTCCAGATATCTTAGAGAATTTAATTTCCAGTAAAAACACATCTGTCTGCTTAGATTATTAAACTGTTTCTAATCTTGGGTTGGTGCAGAGATAGACAGAAGCAACTCCAGTTACCTTAGAAAGCTACCTACTTGTACACCCACCACCCTCAGCAACTTCTAGATAAGCATAAACAAAATAGCTTTGAAAACATGGGATATATGGCCAAAACCGACTTCGAGTTGTATGGTAGCTATAAGATATAGTCATCCGATCCTTCCGACTCCGATCAATGTAATGTATGTTTGAATAATAAGTACCTGTGCAAAGTTTCATTGCGATAGCTTTAAAAACACGGGATTTATGGCCAAAACCGACTTCCAGTTGTATGGCAGCTATAAGATATAGTGGTCTGATCTGGCCGGTTCCGACCAATGTGCTGTCCCTTTGAATAATAAGTCCCTGTGCAAAGTTTTATCGCGATTGCTCAAAAACTGAGGGACTAGTTTGCATACATACATACAGACAGACAGACAGACGGACATGGCTAGATCAATTTGTTTTGTCATTCTAAGCATACTGGCAGTAATTTTTGGGGGTCTCCGACGCTTCCTTCTATGCGTTACAAACTTCAGCACAAACTTAATATACTATTTTCTTCGAAAAGAGTATAACAACTTTAGCTATAACTAAAACACTTCTGGTCAAGTCAATTCCAATAAAAGACATATCTTAAATAAAATGTTTTTTAAGCTATAAGAAAAAATATGCATGCATATATATATATATATATATATATGTATATATTAATAAAAAATAAATATAAATAATGTAAAATATAATAATAAAAACAAAGTAATAAATTATTAAATAATAGTTTAAGTTTTGATAATGTTATGGTTATAATAGTTTAAGCTTTGATAAAGTTATGGTTAAGTTACTCAAATCTATAATTTTGGGTAAAATCTTTCAACAAATTTAAAGAAAATCGAGCTCAATTTGATATTTAATATAGTAAGCTTGATACATAAATAATTATTAAAGCAAAATCTGAAAAACGAATCAAAATACGAAATGCTTTACTTATATACATACATATATTATGGCCAGGAAAACTTGATAAATGATTAACTTAGTTATTTAATATCTTAGAGCCAAACTCTTCACTCCAAACTCTGCGAAGTACATAAAAATGCTATAAAAAATCTATCAAAAGTGAAAGTAATATTGGAATTTACTTTCTTGTTTTTCCTGAAAATGCCCTGAAAATTGCCATTTTCATATATGTACAAGTTACATTGTAACAATATGTATACATACTTATTTATGTACAATGTGCATTGTGTCAACAAATAAACACACTTGATATTGTCGGAGATGATTACTTTTTTGGCATAATACATACATTATAGATACAGGGAAGTATTTTCATTTTTAAATCCAGTGCAGATGTGAGCTTAGCGAAATAAAATGTTATTTATATATGTTGATGATATTTGCAGTAAAAATTGGCAGACACAGCCTAGGGGCTGGGATTTCTGTTGGATAATTCTGTCCCACACCATTAGGCAAAGCAGCAAAACAGCAAAAACAAAAACCAAAACCAAAACAAAAGCAAAAGCAACAAAGCAGCGATAAAGTAACGTGTCGAAGCTCAACATCAACTGTGCGATTTAAGCAATTTGCAATTTTCGCGCAAGGGAAAACATCGGAAATGGCAATGGGCATGGCAACAACAACAACAACAGCAACAACAAAAAGGCGACAACAACGTGCGCCAATAATAATAACTTTTCATAGCGTCCCATTGCCGTTAAGCGCCCTCTAGCGGCGGATAGCAGCGACATATGTATGTGCATATGGTTCAGGCCCATTTCACATTTGCCGCTGTCTGCGATGGCGAAACTTTGCCTTCAATAATTCAACACCCAACAACGGCCTACACTTTATGCACAATCCTTTCGGATTAACACGTAATTCGCCGCCTGCCTGTTAAAATGCGCTGCTCAACGGATCATCCCGGACAAAATAAATAATATGCCTTTGCATTCTCCTGTTGCGCGCCAAACGGATACATATATTTATGTTCCTACCTACCTGCTCTTTCGCCCTCTTTACGTGCTGCTCGGTTCAGTGCAGTAAAATAAAGTATTTTATGCGCTAACTGCTAGGTCGACTGCCTAGTTTCCTAGCATTGCATTCGCATTGTGTATACGCCATGGTGGCGTGGATGGTTTTAAGCCAGTGACATTTGCGTGTCATAAAGTGTGGATATGCCTGGCTTGGAGGGCAAATGCGACTGCTTAAATTGTCATGTGGCCAAGACGGTTAAGGGATATAGCATTGTGAGCAGAGTGATATTAAATGGCGTTGGATGTAGTAGAAAAATTCCAAGTAATTGTTCTTTAAGTTCTAAAAATATCTGTGTAAAATGTAAATAAGTTCACGAACGTGAACTTCGAAATGAAGTGAAATAGTAATAGACAATTAGTTGGGTACATTCTAGTAGAACATTCTTACTTGTAATTAGCACATGGCGTAATTTAGTCAGATGACAATCACTGGCATCGAGAACCAGCTTCGTAATGGATGGACAACACAGCGAGTGAACAAAGTGAACAACAACTATAAGTGCATTCTGCTAATCAGCAGAAATTGCTTTCTTGATTCCCCGAGCTTAGCAAACAATTCACCAACACACTCCCACACACACATACGCACATACGCACACACGCACACACTCATGAGAGGTCGAAGCACTTATATCACTTAGGTCCAAGTGTCACTCAATTTGTCTCTGTTTACACAGGGACACGGAGGCGAGCGAAGAAATGCGGCAACGCCTACGAGAAGTTTCAGTGTAGAGGAATTTACAAATTAGCTCCCACGTGGACAGCAAGTTGTTTATTTAATAATGGATAAGGGCGTCTCATGTCGGTTCATTTATATGGCTACAATGTGGCGCAGCAGAAAGAACATGACACGCAGCTTGGCCAGATTCAACTGCACACTGTCCCGCACATCGATGCTAGACAAGTCCTGCACATGCGAGTATCCTGCGACGCAAAACAAAAGAAGAAGACAACTTAATGCAGTTTACCCAGCTAATTGCGGACAACTCACCGGCTAGAACCAGAGCCTGCCTGCCCTGCTGTTTGCCCAGGGCACGCCAAGGATCCAGCTCGCCGTGCGTGAAGAGCACCTGGCGATACCGCAGGTTCTGGTCGAAGGCGAAACCACCGAACTGTGCATTCATCTGTGCAATGCCAGCGGCTAACACTGCCGCTGTCTGGCCGGGACCAAATGCATCGCGGCACAGCTGCTCAAAGTACCACAAAGGCACTTGAGTGCCAAAGGACGAGTTGTGGCTAATGCTGCTGGTGGTGGTGGTGTACCAACCAAACTGGTTGCACGTCTGATAGAACCAGGCGCGTGCTGTTAAGCAAGCATTGATTGGTTCATATCACATCAAATCGTTCGTTAACTTACTGCCCGAGCTGTGATCCGAAGCTACGCTAAACAGCTGCAGCATTGCCTTGTAGCTAAAGTCCTGGCAGCGATCTTGCTCATCCGCGTAGAGCAGCTCCAGAAACTGTTCCATCGCTGCCTCATCGCTGGAGTGCAGCGACATGAGCGTATCGCACAGCGCAGGTATATGCCCACTTTGAATGGAACACACACTGGAAGTGACAAGTGTCGGACTCAGTAAATCAGACTCACCTGTAGCTCTGCACAACCAGTGCAAAGTAATTGCCAATGCCATTGAAGAAACTTATGCGATCCAGCAAATCGGTGGCATTATAACTCTCGCAGGCATTCAGTCGTTTGAGTAACTTACTTGTCGCATTCGTATTGAACAACTTGACCAAGTGGCCAAGACCCTTCTCCAGACGTTGTGTGCAGTTGGAGCCATAGCTCAGCTTGATTGAGTTGCCGACCAATTGCATATATTCTGAGAATGTTATATTGGGTTTTACCTGTTTGTTTGTTGGTTTTATATCTTATATCTCAATCGCTTTCAAACTTTAAGCTCTGATGGGTAATAGGGATATTCAGGTTCGAAAAACATAGAAAACATGAAGACTTCCAGTTCTATGGTAGCTATTCAATTTTGTGATCAGATATGGCGGGTTCGGCCAGTGCCCTTGATAATAAGTCTCTGTGAAAAGTTGCATCGAGATAGACATAAAGACAGTAGGGCATTATACGATTTTTTTCCCTGACGTTTTTATACTCTTTTCGAAGGAAATAGTGCTGAAGTTTGTAACGCATAGAAGGAAGAGTCGGAAACCCCCTAAAAGTTACTGCCAGTATGCTTAGAATGACAAAACAAATTGATCTAGCCATGTCCGTCTGTCTGTCTGTCTGTATGTATGTCCGTTTGTCTGTCTCTATGTATGCAAACTAGTCCCTCAGTTTTTGAGCTATCGCGATGCAACTTTGCACAGATACTTATTATTCAAAGAGACATCACATTGGTCGGAGCCGGCCGGATAGGATCACTATATCTTATAGCTGCCATGCAACAGGCAATGAATTAAATGTTCTTAGAACAAAAAAAAAAGTTTTGCTTATCGAGAAATTCAAGCAGACGAACCTGATGAGAATGTTCTAATCAATAATATACATACCTACATATGTACCTAATAGGGTCGGCCGTATTTCTCTAATGTATAACTTCATTATACCCCTAAGGTCATTTCTAATAAAGCGTATGTTAGAAAATAGTTTGAAAAAAACCACAACTTACCGTAGAAATCCGCCTTGGCAAGCAACGGAGCACTCGATGCCCAACTGGCAGCTACAAGCTCTGGATAGAGCTGCGTCATCCAAGCAACCATGCTGCCGGAGTAGGAGCCGCCAATCAGGATCACCTTGGAATACGTCAGATTAGTTGACTGGGACTTTTGAAATCGGATAAAGTGCGCCAGATCGGCCAAGGCTTGGTGCAGTGTCAAATGTTCGAGATGTTCCAAGGACAGGCTATTATTGCTGCAATGGGTTAGAATCATTTTTGAGCTCATATGTCCTTCGCTTTTCCAACTAGCTGGCTTACTGATGTGGCCAGCTTTGGCCATAGTATCGATGCTCCGTGTAGAACAAGATGCCTGCATTTTCCACAGCCATGTCGTGAGTTAGACCCGTGCTCATCAGACCCGGTGTAATCGTCCATTCGCCGCCCACAAATATGTAAATAGGTCCCTGAGGCCTATGGTATCGGTCATTGCGAAGATAACGCTGATTGTATGCGACTTTTCAGCATGTTAGACTTCGAGTTTATGAAGTTGATTGCTCACCATTTGCCAGGTTTCATTGTTGGACCTGTCGAAGTGATCAAGTTGCTGGCTTATCCAAAGCTCTTGGACTGGAGCTGCATCGTTTTTCGTATAACTTCCTGAGCTGGGCTCCTGCAAAAGAAGCTCCAAGCTATGACGATACGGATTATGAGTTGCTTGCATTGCAGCTACTGAAAAGCTGAAGAGTATTGTCAGTAAATACGTATACTTCATAGTGGTGGGGACAGCTCTTAACTGAAGTTGTTGGCCTTGTTCGCTTGGCATTTTATAGAGCGTAAAGCGATGCACTTATTGCCCCTATTGATGGTTCGTAATTTGTGTTAATTGCTTGATTATCATAATGAAAAGTATATTTTTAAACCAACTTGTCGTGCAGTTTTTAATAACACTACTGATAAGTCGTACTCCACCGAGGCAAGCATAAATACATTTTAAATTCAAAAATGGAACACCGACTTGACAGCAAAATGTTACAAGAGTACAGTATTTTTCTATACAACGAAAAATTAGATTGAAGAGATAATAAAAATAAATAATATCATAACTTTCATTTACTAAATTTGCATAGTTTATTGAACACAGAAATATGAATTGAAACTTATAGGAATTAAAGTGAAATTAATTATAAAATCTTATATTCTTCTTTATTTTCTTTTTCTTTTCTGACTACCTTTATTTTACTCCTTTATTATACTCTTTTCGATGAAAATAGTATATTAAGTTTGTGCTGAAGTGTGTAACGCATAGAAGGAAGCGTCGCAAGTTACTGCCAGTATGCTTAGAATGACACAACAAATTGATCTAGCCATGTCCGTCTGTCCGTCTGTCTGTCTGTATGTATGCAAACTAGTCTTTCAGTTTTTGAGCTATCGTGATAAAACCTTACACAGAGACTTATTATTCATAGGGACTGCACATTGGTCGGAACCGGCCGGATCGGACCACTATATCTTATAGCTGCCATACAACTGGAAATAAATTTAATATTTCAATAGAACATTTAAATTCTTATGATATCCATTTTTACAGCTTATGAAAGTGCTGCAGTTGGCAGAGTGAACATTGAAAATTTCCCACTTGTTTTTTTTATTAATATACCCAGAACATGAAGTAATTTGAACTTTATATCTTTAATTTAATATTTTAAATTTTATTTAAATGTTTTATAATTTTATATAAATTCTTTTGTGTCGACTGTCAATAGTCGACAATATATAAATAAATAAAAAAGGATAATATAATATTTAAAACTTAAACGTAAGATAATTTGTAAAAATGCAATATTTGTTTAACACATTATGCTATATAAAATAAAGTAAATATATATAGAGCATTCGAAAAAATTAATTTGCTATCCACAGAATGTATTTGATGAGAAAGCGATCAAAATTGCTTCCTATCTACCGTAATACTCGCACAACAGCTTTAATATTTCAGGAGCTACTATTACAGCTCATTCGAGGAACCAAATAAATCTTAAATGAAGTGCAATTATAATCCCGAGTGCATATATGTAGATTTGGAGAATGGCGTTCGCCTTTCATCTAAGTGTGTGCGATAAAGGCAAGTGAAATCTCCCCGTAGAGCGTTTACAAATATTGTCGTTACAAGCCATGTGGCCAAAAGGACAAACAAACTGAGACACAATTAAAGCTCTTTTTGTGCCCCACTCCGGCACTCTGGCACTCTGGCTTAGCTGACTTCCCACTCGGCTTTGAGTGTAACGCCAACGCATTGTGTGGAAAAGCAGAGGACACTCTGAATTGGCCCTCGAGCGTTTTGGACCGGAGCGAATCAGCGCTACCCTTGGCACAGTGGGCGATAATGCGGGGAGTCCTGTTCGCAAACTATTGGAGCTTGGATATATGCGTGGGCAGCAAATGGGGCGGGTCGGGTCGGTTCGGGTCGGGTACTAGCCGGCATGTCCTGCCATGAGTAATTCCTGCTGTCGTTATATTCTCTTGTTGCTTCGCACTCTGGGATTGACTCTTTGCTGCTGAATGAAATTATAAGATATCACTGGCTTGTATTTCACTACCAGGAAATGCAGGAACACCACAGATGCGAGACTCGCCTTACTAATTAATATATGTTGCTTTAATTAGCAGCATAAGTATTTGGGCATATTGATGACTGGGTTTCCTGGTTGTGGGGCCAAGGACTCGCGTGACCTTGCGAGTTGCTGCCCCTCATTTGCTCTAATTTGTGCTCTAATGATAATTGATATGCTATGAAATATCAAGTTCTACAAGCGGAACTCTTGCAGAAAGTATTTTATATTTGTTATCAGCTTGCGTAGTTTAGGACACAAGTCGAAGAAAATAGTATATTAAGTTTGTGCTGAAGTGTGTAACGCATAGAAGGACTCCCAAAAGTTACTGCCTGCATGTTTAGAATGACAAAACAAATTGATCTAGCCATGTCCTTCTGTCCATCTGTCTGTCTGTCCGTCTGTCTGTCTGTCTGTCCGTCTGTATGTATGATAACTAGTCCCTCATTTTTTGAGCTGTCGTGATAAAACTTTTCACATAAACTTATTATTCAAAGGGACAGCACATTGGTTGGAACCGGCCGGATCGGGCCACTATATCTTTCGAAAGAAAAATTTAAATTGATATGAAATCAATTCTTAACTTTGAACACCAATGCATATTATATATAAACGCAGCTTTAACTTCAATTTACTTTTATTATTAAGCGTTATATTATGTATACGAATCGGTGTCCCTAGACTCTCTGTATCGCAGTTGTGATTATATTAAAAGTAAATTAATTTATGCAAGAGAAAACCAAAGAAAAAATTATATATGAGTTTCTCAGCTTTCAAGTCATGCTAAATCAGCGAATATCAAATGAAATTTGTTATTTTCTGCTAGTTTGTACAAAGTAAAAAAAAAAGTGGAAATTTTAAATTAGGGTAAAGTCGTTTTTATTTATTATTTCTTAAAGAAGTGTGACTAACTTTAAGGCATTTTTTAAATAGATTTACTTTACTTTACTTGGTTTCTATATATGGTAAGATGAATGGCAAGATCTTTTAGTTGTGTAAATTAAATTTTCTGATCTACTTTTATATAAATTGGTTTAGTATGTATAAAAAAAATATATAAAATAGTAATTTATATTCAAAATATTCGCAAACAGCTCGAACTTTCCCCAGTGTAGCAACTTGTTGTATTGTACAGTCAAGGGGACTCTCTCGTATCACCTTTGCACTTCAAGCCAACGAAAGCAACAACAATGGAAACCGCAGAGCAGTAATGAGTCAAAGAGCAGGCAGCAGGCAGCAAGGAGCAAGAGCTCGCTGCTCTCTGCTCGCTGCTCGCGACTCACACAGGACGAGAGTCGCGTAGGCGTAGGTTGAGATTCACTCGACGCTGGCGTCCTTTTTGAGTGAATTGCAGGACATAAAAGACGCAAGCAAAGCACTCAACGCTTCAGTCGAGTTTGAAACTTACACTCACGCGGAGTTGTAAATAGTTGTTCGAGTTTTTTGGCTCGTACTCAAACGTACTGTAACCGAATATTGCCAACACATATATATATATATATATATATATATAAATACAGTTCTGCACAGAAAAGCAAAGAAATAGGAATATTTTATGGAAATTTAAACATAAATATACGAAATGGTTTTTTCGTTTTGCCGCGTATTTGCAACTTGCGCACACTTTTTATGCCTGCATGCGTGGCTGTGTGTGAGTGTGTGTGTGTGTATTTGTAATAAAATATAGCGCTTAAATGTGGAGACATTGTTGCAGAAAACTTCGCGACTCGAAACAAACCAAGTGACAAAAATTGACATCAAAAATATCAAATATCCACGTTTAAGTGTCCTTTCTGTGTGTGGTTGTGTGTGCTTGGTGTGTATGTGTGTGTGTGTGTGTGTGTGTTTATGTGTGTTTGTTCATTGAGAAATTGAATTCAAGAACAGTCGCTGTACACATTATTTACCTCAGACTTAGTCTCAGCCTCAATTCTAGCCTCGTTAGTCCTCCGTTTATTCATCTCTCACTCTCTCTCTCTCTCTCTGTGTGTGTGTGTGTGTGTGGTTTTTTGTGCTTGGAATAACAACACGCAGTTGTTGATTGTTGCCTGCTTTTGTGCGCGCTTACTGCTGCTACGCCCCTCATCTGGCCCCGCCTCCTTGGACGGCACCTGTTAAATTATGCATTAAGAAAACGGAACGGAACAGCGCACCCAACAAACCTCTTCAGCGTTGGCAAAGGCTGGAAAAAAAATGCTGTGAAAATAAAGCTTACATTTTGCAGCTCCTGTTGGGCAGTATATACGTATATTATACGTATACGTATTATGCAAATGAGTGCTTGTTTGTGATTTCGGCAGCTGCCACTGCTGTTATTTTTATACATTTTTCAACTTTAAAGGTAGCCAAAAGTGCTGGCCCAACACTGTTGCTTTCTCTGCCTTACTTTAATTTTGCCTGCCCGAAAATTTCTAATTTACAAATTCAGGTCAAAGCACATTATGGTTTTTATGTCTTGTCTGCCTGCTTATTTATTTATAATACAGATCAGCTTTCCACCTTCAAATCAGTGCCAATGTTGCTTTTAGCAAATTGATCTTTCAGCTTTAGCTGCACTCACTTTTCTGGCTCCCGCTACTTATTAAAACAATTTGTGCCGCTTTATTTGGCAAAACATTTGGCCACCTTACCACATAACTCACTTAGTTTCCTACTTTTATGGCCCGTCGGTTTGTGCGTCTCGATTGCCCCTGTCTCCTATCCGTGCTATTTGGCCATGGCCATGTGGCTACGCTTGGGCCTTGGCCGGAATGGAGTTTTGTTGGAGCGGCAGACACGTCTTAGAATAGCTGGCATCTGCGGCCTCTGGTGTATATAATTTGGTCGCAAATTGTGTTCCCCCTGATGCTTAATGCGGCAAAAGCGTCTGTCCGTTACGCAACTTGGAATTGTTTATTAAATCGTTTGCACCAAACTTTCATTTGAGTTTATTAAAGAAGTCTGGTTCCGTCGGTTGATTTGGTTTATGTTTGCCTGGGAATTGTCGCGAGTTTTTATGACGCTATTCTTAAGGGTATGAGATTTTTAATATATGAATTTTCAAATTTGCCTGAGTCTCTTGGGATGAATGCTTTATACGAAGATATTGTTATACTCTTTTCGAAGAAAATAGTGCTGATGTGTGTAATGCATGGAAGAAAGCGTCGGAGACCCCCAAAAGCTAATGCCAGTATCCTTAGAATGAGAAAAGAAATTAATCTGGCTATGTCTGTCTGTCTGTCTGTATGTATGTATGGAAACTAGTTTCTTAGTTTTTGAGCTATCGCGATGAAACTTTGCACAGAGACTTATTATTCAAAGGGACAGCACATTTGCCAGAACCGGCCGGATCGGACGACTATATCTTATAGCTGCCATACAACTGGAAGTCGGTTTTGGTCACATATCTAATGTTTTCGAGTTTATCGGCTACAATTTCCTTGTGCTCATGAATATACTTATAACTCAACATTGTTTAAAATTGCAACACGATTTAGTCATAAATAGCGAAGATATGCGTCATTAAATATGTTGGAAGCACAGGTGTGTTTGACAAATAAAGCCAAGTGCAAGAATAGAGATATCTTCCAATTAGTGACAAACTATAATAACGCATATGTAATAGCGTAAAATTAGAGTTATTGAAATCTATCCACAGACTCGAAAAGAGATAATCCTTCCCCACTTGCTTTTCTTACCATCTTAACATAAAGAACAAGCTCGTATGGCGAAGTTTTATATTTTGCAACAGTTTATAGCCTACTATAAATATCTCAGCTCCTAGTGCTACTAGAATTCAAAGATATAAACATTTCTTATATTTTCACTGTTTTACAGTATCTGCATAGCATACCCTATTTATCTGGTCGACACATGGACTTTCATTAACATTTGTGTTTAAACACTGTGGATTCGTCAACTTCAATTCGAAAAAAGGTTGCCTTGACCAGACAGACCTACATCAACATAGCTAGTTAAAATGCCGCTGGTCCCAGGATAACCTAAAGATTTTTTTTGTTTTTCGTTTTATTTTTTTTTTTGTTTTCAGCAAAAGTCAACAGAAATGTCTAAGCATCATATAAAATAAAAAAGAGCAACTTCCATTCCAAAAAAGGGAAGCTAACTAATTAAAATGCTGTCGCTTGCTGTTTGTTGTTGCCTAATTTTTATAGAAGCTGTGCAAGTCTCTGGGACCGTAAAGCTAAGCAAAAGTTTGTTGGCTTGTTTAAATAGAGTGAGCAAAAATGACGCTACGTTTTAGATTGGCCCCAAAAAGTATGCTAAAAGTTTCCTCCTCTTCTTCAGGCTTGACTTGTGTGTAAAGTTGTTCGCTTCTGTTGGCTCTTAAGCAAAGCTGAAAAAAAAGGTTTAAACTTGGCTATAATTAAAGGTCTGCTACAGCCGCCCTTTTATTGCTGGCTTTCCTTTCACACCATTTCCTTCTGCTACTGTTACTGCTGCCGTTACTGCTACTGCTGCGTATGTGTTTTGGGTGCTCTGGAGAGTCATTAAAAGGCGCTCAAGTATGGCCAGAGTGTGTTAGAAGTGTGTGTGTGCGTATTTGCTGAGTGTGTTGAAAAGCGAGAAAAGGGTTGTTCAACTTTTCATACCATGCCAACAAAAATTGGTAAAGTTCGTTAAGCTGATTAGACGGCCTCTGCCAGCACTCACATGACGTGGTTTTATATCATGTCATGGCAACTATATATATATATACAATTATACATTATGCACATATGTATTCATACATTTACATTTCTTCTTTATGTTAGCATAATTATGTGTGTATGTCTTTGAAAATTTCGTGTGAAGTTCATTAGTGCCTTAATTAGGAATGTGTTTGCTCATTGGGTCGGCCTTAAGTGCTTTCTTTGTCTTTGTCTTTCCCTTCCACCTTTGTCATAGTGGTCATTTCATTTTGGAAGTCTGGGTTGCCAGACTGTTGTACCTTTACTATCATCGAAATATTCCAAATTTATTGTTGCAGTCTGCGTGTCTTTGGCTTAGTTGTTTAGAGAATTTCTTAAGGCTAAGAGTATTAACTCAGAAATAGTTTGCAAAAGCATAGAATAATTGCTATGACTTCTGCTGTCATTAAATTTCTTATAGCATATAAATGTAATGTTACATTCTAGTGATACTGATACCACCATTTTTTCTTTCTATGGAAGTTGTACTGATGTTGATTTGTTTCTAACTCTGAACAAAACACTGCTGCATTCTACTTTTAATGATAGAGAATGTGAAACTTTAGCTTGGTAAACTTGTTAGTTACATTTTGCTGGTCAGTGTGAAGCTAGCAGAAACACAATCCCAATAAAAACAAACTATTTGATATGCATGCAAATTTTGTAATGAGAAAAATAAATGTTGCTTTAACTAACGTGAATGTTTTGTTCTTCTCGTTGCAGTGTAGAAAAATGTAAAAAGTCGACTAGGACATAATATTCGTTTGCCTGCAAATTCTTTTCGATTTTATGTTTAAACGAAAACGAAACTGCTAAATAACATAGAAAACGAAACGAAAGTAAAATAAGCCCAACGGTTTATAGCTTACTATATATATATATAGTAGAAAAACTGCACGCAATTAAAAATATTACATACATATATAGAGCGGTAAACACTTCAATCGAAGCAACGAAAGTAAGTTAGGAAGAAAGCTAATTTCTGGTGCGTATAACTCCATTAGAAGCCGATTAGCTTAGCATAGCGAATGTAGAGCAGCAGAAGTGACACAAATAATTCAATCAGACCAGAGAGAGACAAAAACCGTCAAGTGGAAGTGAGAGTGACAGTTGAGAGTTGCGAGTTGAGAGTTCTGCTTCAACTAATGTTTCGAACGCAAACTAACTAGAAAACTTTATCTAACACTCGTATCAAGCGGCAAACGTGCGCGGGTGAAAGTTGTTCCCTTCAGTTCTGCGACTCAGATACAGATACAGATACAGACACAGATACAAACACAAATACCGAACTGCTGAGAGAGACTGACGCGAGTGCTTTAATTTCGGCACGTTTACAGCAAAGGAACTAAGTTTCGAGCAGCTCTACAGGATGTCCTCTTCGATGCCATTGACCATGGACCAGCGACGCTTGATTTGGCCAACCTTTATCCTTTCGCTGCTCTTGCTGCAAACAACAGCGAGTGCCATCGATTTGAGTCGCTTGTACGGCCATATGGCAAATCCGATACAGAAGCGTAGTGGTAAGTGAATGCTATAAAATTATTAAAAATATTATTAAGCTACATACCAATCAACAAATTCACTCAATTTTGAAAAAGCAAAACCTAATTTGTATTAAATGCTTTTATTTGGCTAAGAAACTCCGTTTTGTCAAAAACTCATGACCCGTTCTGTGTTATATAGAGTAAAAGGCAATTAGTATCACAATAACTTATTTTATTATTTAGCTGCGCCATCTACCTGTTAATGGGTACTAAATTTTACATGCCAACTTAATAAGCAGGAATTTCACTTTTTCCAGTGAATTCTTTTTATATTCTTCACACTTTCAAAGCGTATAAAAAGGGTATAATGAGGGCAAAAAAAGAATATCCTGCAGGCAGAATGAAACATTTCTTGTTAGTCCGAACAATTAGTGTTTGGCCAGTGTTCGAAATAACTGAAATATACAGAGACATATAAAGATTACAGGGTTTCTACATACAATTTGCATTTAATATATTACAATTAGATATGGTTTAGTTGCTTAAAAGAATAGATTATAACTTTTAATTCCGAAAATTTGGTCAAACTGCTCTGAAGCATTACAAATTGCGAATTTTCTATCAACAATCATGATATGATAAGGCTTCTAAGTATCTAGAAATGCACTTATTATATTTGCGACCCTGTTGCCTTGTAGATCAGGCTTTGACCTCTAAATTATATTATATTATATAAAAACAATTAAAAGTTTGGATTATTGATGTGAAAATGTGTCCGGCTTATAGAGTTATCAATAGAAAGTAATAAGGTGTCCAAAATATTGAGATTATACTGTATATAAGTACTATATTGTTGAGCATTTCATAATTTAAATGACAGTATTCAAACTCAGAGATTATATTCATTATCATTTTGGATATAAATATTATTATTATAACTAAAGCATCTTGGCCAATCAGTAAAATTGTATGCACAGTTGTAAAAATAAAGCTTCTGCATATGTAGAGGGTACATTCAAGTCGATATCTTGAGACTCCATCCTTCTTACCTGTTTTTATATGCGCTTTGTTCTTGGCCAACGGAAAATGTGCAAATGTTTTTCCGCATTTGCGTGCTGAAAACTCTTTTTGCAATTACATAACTAACTGCGCTTTTGCTCCTGGCCCATATTGCATATGCATTCAAGCCATTAAATTGCTCTGTGAGAATTTTTAATTACCCAACGCTAACAACTTTCTCGTTTTCATGCTGGAATTTCCCATATATATATTTTTCGTATGCGCAATTTATTTATTCCATAATTTAATTAACACCAGTTGACCAAATGCTAATGACAGCTATAGCTAAAGTTGGACGTATGCCAATGGCATAACCTTGTTTGACATTAATTTAAATATACAATTTTTTACTTTTGTTATTAAGCTACACAATATTTGAACACGCGTAAAAGTTTTTTATACACCTGATTTTATGGCATTTTAGGCAAATGGACCGATTCAATTACCTACATCGATTATGCCCATTATATATCATCACAACGTTATAATAATATATATTTGTTTTAATTTTAAACAGTTTATTCAAAGCTTATGCAACCAATTAGCAGAAACCCGTTTCATCTGTCATGCCATGAATAATTAAACTTCATTTCGCTATCCAAGTAATTTCAAACATTATTTCCAACATGTTTGCTGGGAGTATCCTCTTAAATAGAGTACTCCCAATCGATTATTAAATTTTGTGTATAAAATCCCACATCTTGTGAGCCAGCTAAAAAAAAGTGTTTATGGTATTCACTTTGCTGTCGGATTTCGCAATTTGCCATGGAAACTTATTCTTTTCCACCTGTAATATGGGAAAGTTTTTATTTGTTTATCTTTATGACAGTTTATTCAGGCTTATAAATGAATTATTTATGGGATAATAATAAACAAGATATTATGCCAAATAAAACACACATTAATAAACGACTTGTGTTTATACAAGTTAAAAACAAGTCAGTTATCTTTGTTTATTAATGGAAATCAGTGAAAAATGATTTAAACAGTTGATTAAATTGTAAAGCGAAAAAATTAAGTAGTGTGGTTGAATGGACTACATATTAAATACTTATACTTATCTTTTAATTGCTAAACTTTCATATCAGTGTACAAATAATAAGAATGTTGTATAAACGTTGTCGTTTCAGCTCATTTGTATAATTAAATAAAAGAAAAAACTTCTTAGCCGCAACCAATTAAAGTTTTTTTTCAAAGCTTATTTGATTTCTTCCGAGAACTTTAAGTGCTTGTTTATTGTGTAAATGCTGAGCGAACAAACAAAGTGAAACTTTCAAGCTTATTGCACAGTTTGATGCTTTACTGCTAACAGTGAAAGGACTTTCCTATCGCTAGCTGCTTCTTCTCCTTTTTCATTTCATACTCTCCCCCTCTCTCTCTCTTGGTCTTCTTCTGATGTTCATGTTTTCTTCGTGGGTGTCCATCACTTAACCGCTCAGGCATTCATTGTCGGTTGCTTTTGTGCTCTTGGCATTTGGCTTTGGCTTTGGTCGCCTTTATGACCAACGTTGACGCTAACGAACGCGGCTTTGGTCATAATTTTTTGTTGCTTCTCAGCGCTGGCAGTTCATAATTTTTCACCGGATAGCAGCTTGCTGCAACAAAAGCGAAAAGCTCGACAAAGGGCTGCCAGTCACTTAAAATGGGAACTTTTTTACCCATCGTTTCGGTTTTTTGTTTTTAATGGTTTAGCAATTGTGGCAACGTTTTTCACTTTAAGTGGTTGCTGCATAATCTGAGTGAGTGTATCATGTGTCAGAAATTAAAATGTGTTTTATTGATTAGAGAACACGAAAAGGTCATCGAATTGAACAGGGCAATCGACTCGACTTGCTTTGATCACTATTATTATTGAGTGTATAGTCAATTTCGAAATGCAATTTACACGATAAAGCAGTAACAAGGAATAATAATCAAGCAAAGGTTAAGTCTCCTAGCGCAGAATAAGTGGAAATATGGTTCTGAATGGTTCTCTAATGGCACCTATTTGGCCAATCCTTTGGCGACGCCTCTCACCTGTGAGAAATCCATTAAAACTTGTGTGGCACGATTCTCGTTTAGGGTTTCGATTATTTATACTTAATGAGGCACGCAGCGCAAAACTTGGCCAACAATGCAACAGACTAGGAAGCACTCCGAAAAAAAACGTGCGCGTCTAAGAAAATTAATTTCGAAACATTAGCGCAAAAAGCTGACAGCAGCGAAAGTTTCATCGGGCCCAAAGCACACTCAACCGAAAGTTTTTAATAAAATTAGAAGAAGCTCACTGTACAGGTGCGGGATTCAATGGAGGCCCGGTGGGAGCAGCAGCAGCCAGGAAACTAATAAAGTTGATGGTTATTATGAGGCTGGCAGGAAATTGCAGCTCCGTTTTAGGTCCCCTGTGCAAAATGTTTGCCATAATGTGGTCGTAATCACGATTTTCGCTTTTTTTCGGCGTCCGGTTTTAATATATGTACAGTAGTTGCTGTTGCCACATGCAGCATGCAACAGCAGCTGCGCTTTGCTAACGATCACGTAAATGTGCAGCGAGCTTGAATAGCAGCACGAAATGCTCTAAGCCAATATTGCCGTCAGTGGCAGTGGCATTTGTATTTAATATTTGTGCCTGCATTTGCATGTGTGGCACGCTTCGGTGAACGCCTCGAAGTATGCTACGTTTTGTTTCCCATTTGTTGCCGCTTTGGTTTCCGAGTGCACTCGAGTGGCAACGAATACACATACACATACACACACACACACACACACACATAGTCACATTCATACATTCACACACATTACAATCGTGCAGCTGCAGAATCTAGACAATTTCTAATTCAATCCCGTTCATTGTTTAGAGCAATGAAGCCGGTAAGAGTCAAATCGTAATTCCCAAACCTTGACAAGTAGGCATAGACCGTTTACCACTAATTGAATTACACAATAAATATATTTGCTTGCGATTCCTGCGCTCTGAGACAGACTGAATACTCTAGCTGCCATAAATATCAAGTATACGGCAAGTATACAGAGGTATCTAAGAGAACTTTTAGCATTGTCAAGTAAGCTATAGTAATTGCTAACAAATAATAAGGCTCTAATACGTTATGGAGTATTATCTTATTTATGAATGTTCACATTTCCCTAATCAATCCATAAAATGAACAAAAATGTGCATACAAAATTATTGCGAATATAGTTGAGAGACATTCTTTAACAGTACTCGACTTTTATTTAAATTTTGTTTATTTTCTTAGCCTCTCGTAGAATATAAAATATATTGATATTCACAATTTTCTTGTCCTCAAATATGATGTATATATTCGGAAAATCTAATAATGTTTTTAACAAGCTCGCAAATAACTTTTCTTTCAGTCATTTGAAAATAATTCGGTTATTTAATAAACAAAATTTGTAAATAAATATTCCATTAAAGTCATAAACTCTCAAAGGCAACCAATATTAAATTAAGGGAAACTCAACCCAAATTGCTGAGCAAATCACTTAAAAAGAATCGTTAGACATACAGTTTCACTGATGCACGCTTTAAAAGCCCATCCTTGCAGCATATATCCTTCGCACAACTTTCGAAAATATTTATTGTTATTGCCGAGGAGAAGCATGGCAAACTTTCCATGCGTAACGGTCTTTGTGTGTCCACAGCTCGGCATAAATAATAACAATATATATTCAGCTCGAAGCGTTATAAAACAACTAGTAAATATTCCATGTACTTGGGGCCAAGACTACGTTTAGCTGCCAAAGACCATTTGCAAGCAATTTTCCAATAGCATGAAATTGGTTGGTCGAGCAAATTACTAAGTATCCCATAAATGCGATAAATTTAATTATGTTGACAGTTTAATTAGACGAGTCCAGCAGTGATTTGCGGCTCGGTTGCCAATTTAGTGCAAACTGGGCCATTGATATGTAAATCTATGCATGAATTTATTAGATATGCGTATGCAAATTACCTTTTGCCTCAGGCCCACTCACCATTTCGTTACGCATACGCCGCGTGCACGCGGCAACACACAACATGACTAGCTAAGCCACTGCAGCAATTTTGCAGCACATGTCAATCATATAGATGTGGCCCTGGCCTAATATGACTGTCATCAGTGGCAGACAGTTGACAGTTGTTTTCCACAGAATTACTTCCAAGCTGATTAATGGCTAGTTTGTGGTTAATTGCTGAATTAATGGCCAAAAGCTTTCGAAACCCGTCGGGAATCAAATTTACCCAAAGACAATGTACATATTTATATATATTTGTATATATCCTATGCATTTTGCAAACAAAACATTTTTTTCTTTAACAGTGTATATTTTTCCCTATACTTCACTTATCTCAGCTATTTGCAAGATAACATTGAAATTGAAATCTATTTCCCTTGCTTAAAGTTTGACTGCATTTCGGATTAAGTACATAAGGGCTACTTTTATTTTGTAAGCTATGTTTAGTTCAAATTGTTAATAGCCGGATCAATAAATAGAAAAGGTCCCGGGTCGTAGGTCGAAGGTAAAGGTCAATTTCAATCGATTCTCTAGCGCAACTTTAATCGGAACATACACTCGTATTAAGCGCTACTCATAAAATATTTATAAATGTCCAAGAGCAGCCGAGTCACCAATTATACATTTATTTTCCGTTTGACGTCCTTTCTCTACTTAACTATTCGCATTATGCATACGTATAACGGTAATGAGTCTCAGACCTACTTAGGCGAAGGCAGCGAGCAGCCATAACTAAGTAAATGACTGAAATATTTTCGGCTTACTTTGGCACAATGTGCCGTTTTTTTTTTATGGCGTAATATTATTTGACGTTGGTCTATGGGTCATCAAAGAGCGAAGTTGCCTCACTGCGAATATACATCCATCCTTCCATTCGGCAAATAGCAATGGCTACGTCTACGTATACTTTTTACGGCTTGTCAATTTTACGGGCTGCCGACAGCGACTCGAGTGGAAATGTTTTTTTTTTCCGCTTGGCATTTTTTGCTTTTCTCTGCGTGGCTCGCCCTACTTCCCACTCACTATTTGTTTGTACTTACAGTGTGCTGAATGCTTAGCAGCGCATGCATCAAAAAGGGAAACACCAACTTATTGAATATGTAAAAACACCTACGGGCAAGTCAGCAAGTCAGTTTGGTTAGCGGGTGAAGCAGTCAGCCATTGAGGACCTTCATGCATTACTCATACGCCACGTGGTGGATGGCTGGATGGTACAACTAGTAGCAGAAATGGATCATCACTTTTTCATTAAGGCAAAGCGACTTGAATTCTGTCGAGTAATTCGAACAGACAAACAACAGTCAAGTGAGAAGGCGTGGCATATCGATTTGTGGTTGTGGCTTTTTCTCAGGAAACTCATACTACTATTATCACAATACAAATTGAGGCTCAATTTACTTTAAAGTCCGCTTTGCATGTGCATTGTATATTGACTTTGGCTGAATTGGCGGCTTTGGAATTATAAAGCATTTTAATTGCTTGGTAAATATGTATCTACACAATAGGAATAAAGTGAGTTTTAAATAACAAACAGCTGTTTGCCAATAACACTTAAATATGCATTTAACATACTTTTCTGAGGCAATGGAAAATTTTACCAAATTGCAAACGAATCGAAAATGCGCAGCATACAGCCATGATAAATCGAATGAATGTTATCGATTATATAAGCTCAATTTGACTTGTTAAAGTTTGCTTGGCTCAGTCAACTCAATATGAATTTAATTCAAATGACTTTTATCGAAATGGTTTTATGCATTTTATTTGTATTTTGATGCAACTAACGTGTAAAATAAAACGAAAACAAATTTACTTTTGACAATCAAATGTTTTTTTTAATCAATTCGAGTGCTCTTTATAACATATCAATAACATTGCCAAAAAAATGAACTATACAGAAGCCATATGAAAAACGTTTGACAATTAATCTGCTTAGCTTATATATCATCATTGTAGATAATTTGAAAATGGCTATGCATATGAAAAACGATCCAAGTGACTGTGAGTGTATTTTTCTTTGTGCTGATGATATAGCTACAAACGGTCGTGCATGTCTCTTCAATTTAACAAATACATATAATTATCTAGAAATGCTATATGCTACAAATAATTAAAATACGAAAGTGAAATCATTGAGCTTGCTGTAGTATGCAAATTATTTGATATATGTATATACCACTTGATTCTAGACGTTTGCCATTTGATCCTTGTGTTGTCTGCTTTAAATAATCTGTGCAAGCATTATACAAAGCCACTAACTGCCGACAGTAAAGCAGTTTGGTTTGGCATGCCAGCCACATTTAAGTATATATATATTTGCAGCAGTAGAGACTTGTATGCAGACATATTTATATGAAATCCAATTTGGAGAAAAATTATTATATGGAAATACTCGTAAGCAGGCGGAACGGACCAAGCCAAAGCCGAAGCCAAGCCACAGCTAAAGTAATGTCCTGTCAGCGACGCGACGGCCAAAGGATACTTTTCTTATAACCACAGATGCAGATGCGCATTGGCTGAAAACATTTGCATCTGCACTCGAAATCCACTTGTGACTTTTGTGCACTTTCAGCTGCGGCATCCTTGGCTGCGTCTGGCTTTGAATATCCAATTTGGCTGTGGACATTAAACGCAATTCAATATGTATCCGGTTGTGTTGTAAAACACCATCAGTCAGTTGTGTGTTTCATATATATATATATATATATACATATTCAATATGCATCTGTGATTTGATTTGGACACGTAAATGCAACATTTGAAAGCCTCGCAGCTCTATGAATTGATTTGCCCAGATTTACATTCAGGCCAAACACTTTTCCGGCCTTTAAACAACTTTCAAGCAAGTGCATGAAATATGAACATGGCCAACATTTATAGCTCAGCTGAATGAATATGAGCATACATTACGTACATATATGTATTAAAATACTTTTAATATTCTTGCCATTAACTTGTGTTGTACTCTGGCAACTTTTAGCTTAATTAAGTTTCTGTAGTTTAGGGCAACCTTACTAACTGAAACTTTGTTTGATTTAGGTAAGCGTGTAGTACTTGAGACTTTCCACTATATAACTAGTCGTAAAAGTTTTGTGGGCTTGTTAATTATGATAAGTCTTCAAAGGCTTATTATATTTCCAGTTGTTAGCTTGTCTTTAGCACAACACACAGTTTAATTTTACAATTTCAGCTTAAGTTTAAATTTCTACAATGAATTTCATATGCAAATTTATCTACTTTTACTATGCTTATTATTATGTTAATCAAGACAATGGCCATTTAAATTGCTTTTCAATATACAAATTTCAATATTTAATTACCCATACGCACTGTAAACCGGCAATAAATTTGGATCTCTCTGTCGACATATTAAATTAACACAATGTGCAAATGTTGAGCGACAATTTGATAAATGCACTAACCGCAATTCTCTCGTGCATATTACCAAATAGAAATTCAATTCAGTGGCTTTTGTGGTTTTCACAAAACACCAGAAAATAAATTAGCCAGCTTGTTTTGAATTATTTTGCGTACTGGCTCTCGCCGGATATTAGAGGCTCAACCGCAAAGCACATTTCACTTTGCAGCAATTTTATGAATATGCATGCACTTGAAATCAAAACTCTAATGGCATCCGCCTTGGCTGAAGCGTAAAGCTTAGCCGACGGGCTTTTAGGAGTTTAATTGAAATCGCGCTCAGCAACAACGACAAATGGGTGAAATAAACCAAAGCTAACACCATAAATGGTATTTCAAGACTGGGATATAGCTGACATCGACTCGTAGAGAATTGAGCTTGATATTGCTCGATAAATATTTTGCCACCAATTAATCAGAAACAGTTTAGCAAATATATAGATTATATGAATTCTAAGGAAATTTTGAAAGAAACATTTGGAAACATTTTAAGAATTAAGTTTTAAGTTAATTTAAAGTTTTTAAAATATCTAGAATATATCTTAGTTTATTATTCTTTAGTAAACATTTTCGAATAGCTGCTGACTAATCTTAGCTGAATTTTGATTTCATTTGCGGTAGCCTTAAGTATGAAATAAACATGCCAAGCTATTTGTACAATCTATTGAGTGAATCCATCTGCTGTCTGCTACATTACTTCTGCCCATTTATACTTTAGCCATTTGATGGGTCCATTTGCAACTTGATGCACATTCACTTATTACTGGAGTTAGTCAAGAACTGGAATATTGCTGGCCAGCAGGCAATTTAAAGGTCTGTTGAAGATTTGCATTGCGTTGTCGAGTTAAATGACTGCATCGGATTGTTGCAGTCGGTTGCATTCTGTGCAGCTGTTGCCAGCTAGTGCTCGAGTCTAAGCTAGAAGCCCAGGAGCCCAGGAGCAGCAGCTGAAGGGCGGTATGCGGTTCTGATGATGTGTACAGCAAAATGCAAATAGTTGAACAGAGCAGCTCGTCTAATGCCACCATAGCCTTACCACAAACAACTATATGGCAAATGGATTTGAAACTACAGTCGCATGCTGTTGAACAGGGCGATTCAAGTGTGGGAAGTGCCACACACTTATTAGCCAGATGAGAGCCTTTTTACATTTGAATCTATTTAAAATAGAATACAGTCTTAATGGTTTTGTATGCATTTCAATTACACTCAAATAGCAGCATTTCATGGTACTCAATATAATCTGAAAACTAGGAAGAGTGCTCTAGTCGGGAGTATTATTGCTTATTGACAGATCCACCCACTATGGAACAAGTCTATTTCATATTCCTATGCTATTTGAGATTATACATATCGAGTTTCAAGCTATGTTGTTGAAATCGAAACTTATCGATAACATTTAACAGTGAAAAGTTAACGATAAAGTGGAAATAAATTTCACCTGACCAGGGAATACGAGAACTTATAAGCCAAATATGAGGTCTCTAGCTCTAATAGTGTCTGAGATCCTTCATTACCAATTTGAAGTGTGCTAAAATTAAATAAATATGCAGTCTTAACAATTGGATGCTGGATGACAAAAATGAGTTGACAGTGCAACTCTTTTCGGATATGCAATCAACATTTTCATTAGATCCAATCTTGTTTATTAATTTCGAAAATAGCCCTAATTATAAAAACGTTTGACTGGAAATGTGTTCATACTCCATTGACCATTTATTCTTCGCCTTCCTTCGCTTCGGCCGGAGTCTCGGGGACAGTTTCAGCTACCGCCGCATCCTCTTCTTTGTCCTCTTCTTTGGGTGCTCGTGTCACGGTCTTACCACCTGTAGCCAATAGGGCTTCCGGGGATAGCTCGTCCTCCTCCTCCTCCTCGCCCTCTTCGCCGACGACCTCGGCGGCAATCGGCTCTGGCGGCAGCCAGCAGGAGCCCTTGATGAGACGCTGCTCGATCTCGGCGATTTCGTTCTTGTAATACTGATTGAAGTCGGGACGGTCCCAGATGCTCTTCACCCATTGCAGATTGAAGTCCATCTTGGTGCAGCAGCAGAACTTGCGCGACTTGTGGCACTTGGGGCACTTGCTCGGCTGGCGGGCCGGGTGAGTGTACTGCTGCTTCTGCTTCTTCTTGCAGCAGTAAGGGCAGACATGCTTCGGACTGCGCTTAGTGCTACAAGGCACCGGCTCCTTGGCATAGACGAGATGGCCGCGTTTCTTCGCACAGAAACAGCAGTTGCACTCATCGCCCTCAGGCTGGCGCTTACGCGTCTGCATGCGATCGTAGAACTTCTTGTAGGCAATCTTGATTTTGGCCTCGTACGCCATCTGCTCGTTGCAGGAGAGGCCATCGAACCGGGCATAGCTCTCGGCGCTCTTCCTGGCCGCATGCACCCAAACGCACTCATCGTTGTAGCTGGGACGGCCCTGGTCGTCGTAGGTCAGCTCCTGCTTGGGCTCGTAGTAGAAGGCCTTGAAGCCGCGCTTGATGATGTTGTAGGCCAGGTGCGCCTCCACCTTGTTCATCAGCGACTTCTTGCCCAGCTCGTGGAACAGATCCTCTTTGCGCAGCCGCTTCTTGGGCACCGTATCGATGCAGTAGCACACCTGGTCATAGTGCAGAAACGCATACGTTATAATGTCGACAGTCGACTTGGCCTTGCACTCGTGCAAGCCGCATATGATCATTATCTGGGCCAGTGTATTGGCCAAGTCCAGCACGTTCTCCAGAAATATCGATGAGGCGTTCACCTCACCCAAGCACTTGCACTGCGTGTGCTGATCAATGATGCCAAGCGGAGCATGGCGCTGGCACTCCTTGTGCTGGCAGTTGTTCCGACAACGGAAGTCAGGCATCGCATGATGGGCCTGCATCGAGCTCAACTGCAATAATTTTTCAAATATTTATAAAATAACAACTAAATTTTATTTATTTTTTTTGATTTTCAAATTATATATGTCGAGACAGACCAAATAGTATTACTACATTTTTACAACAAATTCAGAAAACAATTGCAAAGCAAATTGTGATGAGTTTATTTCACAAAAATAATCAGGCATGCTCCCTTTTCCGAATCGATAAATGTGGAGCAAACAATCTGTGAATAATAAGTATCTGTGTAAAGATTCTTCGAGATAGCTTTATAAACATGGGATATATTTGGCCAAAACCGACTTCGAGTTTTATGGCAGCTTTAAGATATAGTGATCCGATCCGGCTGGTTCCGACCAATGTGCTGTACATTTAAATAATAAGTTTATGTGCAAAGTTTCATTGCGATAGCTTCGAAAACATGGGATATATTGCCAAAACCGACTTCCAGTTGTATGGCAGCTATATGATATGGTGGTATGATCCGGTCAGTTCCGACCAATGTGCTGTCTCTTTGAATAATTAGTCTCTGTGCAAAGCTTTATCACGAAAGATCAAAAACTGAGAGACTAGTTTGCATACATACAGAAAGACAGACAGACAGATGGCTAGATCAATTCATTTTGTCATTCTAAGCATACTGGAGGTAACTTTTATGGATCTCTGACGCTTCCTGCTATGTATTACAAAGAGCAAAGTTAATATACTATTATCGTCTATAAATATATGTGGGAATCATAAATAAATTTGAGAAAATTCTTAACTCGTTTTAGTAAGACAGCGTCCGCTACCCATTCAATTTTGAGGTACATTAACAAATTCATTGTTATTTAATATGCAGTCCAATATCTTACTTGTTTATTATGTCCTCAGCTGCTAGCACTAGGTAAATAACTGTGTACCTTAAAGCTTGAGCTGTCTACAAATTTTCTAACATTTTTCAAGGCATTTTATAATTCATATTTTTGCTTATTTTATGGAGCAAAGGGTCGTATTACCTATGCACCAGCAGTATAACCTTACATGAGTTTATTTTCATCAATTTGTATACCTATTTTTAGAATATTATAGCAGCATCCCCTTTCAATTGCTCTTATGCACTCTCATCTATATTTGAATAATAAAATTTGCGAAAGCAAAAGTAAATTGGCTAATCTTTTGTCCCTAAAACGGCCCACACGTTTGGGCAGCTCTCTTAAAATGATGACCCTCTCGCTGTGAGCATTTGTAACTGTTAATGACAGCATTGACTCAAGTTTATGATTGGGTCTGTTTGGGAGTGCCGTCCTGCATAATAGATGCCAAATGCCGTGGACAATATTCATAAACCATGAGCTGTTGCGCCCAGGACATGTCATGTCCTGAGTACTACGCGCTGCTTTCCAAGTAAATACATACATCAAAGTGGAATTTATTAGACAAGCGGAGGTATCAACAAGCGACAGAATATCCGTAGCCGTTGACAAGAGGCAAACAGAACCAATATTGATTTGGGGGAAAAGAAATAACAATATAATCAAATATGTTCATAGAACAAATGCGCTGACAAATGCAGAGCCGACAGACCCCCTACGTCCCCCTTCATGTCCCTAAGGGACAAAAGACACACAAGCCAAACCGATGAGCAATAAAGTTGTCATTACTCATGCCGCTGTGTATTTTGAGGACGACCCTGTACAATGGACGCATTAAAAGGCAAAGGCCACATAAAATAAAAAAATGTATTACGCCAGCTTCATTTGTCACAGCAAATAAATAAAACAAATATACATACTTAATGTACAACATAGGTATTAGCCACATACGTTGACTGTGGCTTCTATTATTTTATTTTAAAATGTGTGCTTGTATAGAGACAGATATGCGTGTCTGTGTGTGTGTGAGTCTTATGCCTTTGTATGTTGCTTGTATTGTATTTGCAGACATTCAAGGACGTTTGTTAAAACGTTTGCGGACAATTTCACATACATATATATTCGATTTGAATTGACCACAAAATAACTTCTTTTTATTTTGCTTTTGCAATCAACAATGTGAGATTGCAGAGATTGTGAGTTTCAACAGTACAGGTAATAAAACATGAAAACCATGCTTAAAGTCGCAACCCCTTATGTGTATTATCTGGGATGAAAGCGTTTTTTGCTGGAGGGACAAACAGAATGATTTTGTCTTTTGTCGTCCTGACTAAGAACATTTGTTGTATATACTGAATGGTATCCAGAATGACACCTTCTATCTGTATTGTTCAGGTTCAGGTGCTCTTTAAAACTATAAGATACTCAATTTTCAATTGATATCATAGCAGCACTTTCCCAAATCAATCAAGAAACTAAAACGATTGAAATTCGCTTTAGATGCATTTAAATTGCAAATACTTCGTCAATTGACTCAAGCACTGTGCACACTCATCTAATGTATGCAAATCGGCGCTGACTTTTGTATCACACAACAGCATTAGCAACAATAATAACAGCAAAAAAAACAAGTAGGAGTGCTCTAGTCGGGAGTGCCCGACTACGAGATACCCTGAACCCAGTCCTTACAATCATTCATACTAATCTAAGCACACACATGCTGCAGTATAAGCAGTGCATGCTGTTTAAGCAGTTAGCTTGCTTTTTCGCTGAGCCCCACACAATGGAAAGTTAAATCTTAAATAACTTCTATGTTTATTGTCCGATCTTATTGAAATTTTTGGGGCAAACAATTGTCAATAATATGTGTGACCAAACCAAATTGCAAGGTCGTACCTTCAAAAATGGGTTTTTTGAACTTTTTGGGGGTTTGGGGGTGGTATCCAAAAAGTGAAATATTTGTTACATGTGTATGTTATTCGAGATTATACATGCCAAATTTGGGGCCTCTAGCTTTTATAACTTTGAAGTTATGTCCCAAAAACGCAAGTCTGAAATCGAAATTTATCGATAACTTTTAAACGGTACGAGTTATCGATAAAATGAAATAAACTTGATCTGTCCCGGGATTAGGAGAACTTATGTTCCAAATATGAAGTCTCTAGCTCTTGTAGTCTCTGATATCCGCGTGTTCATACAGACAGACGGACGGACGGACGGACGGACGGACGGACGGACGGACGGACGGACGGACGGACGGACGGACAGACAGACAGACGGACATGGCTAAATCGACTCGACTGTTGATACTGATCAAGAATATATATACTTTATATGGTCGGAGATGCTTCCTTATGCCTGTTACATACTTTTGCACAAAACCATAATACCCTTTTTACCCATTTTTAATGGGTTCAGGGTATAAAAATCCTAATAAGTCTGAGCAAGTCAAACAAATGCCACGAAACCAGCGGAAACTTTTTCCATTTCGTGAGTAAATTATTCGGTAGCGACAGCTTTATAAGCAAAATTTTACAGAAATTATAAGAAGTTTGTGGTGAATTTTTGAAGAAGAGAAATCCGCAAGCTTAAGTTCAGAATTCACTGGCCTTAAATTATGCAAAATTATGCAAATGGGGCGGGCAGAAAGCAGGCAATATAAAAGGTAAAAGGACAACTGCCACGTGTCGCTGTGTAAATCAAATTATTCTGATGTCTCATATATACTCACATATTTTTATACAAACCTGCAGAGGCGAAATGAACGTAATTTGAGTGCACACACGGGGCGTATGCGTAATGAGGGTGGACGTATGCGCAATTTGTGAATAATTGACAGTTGAAAAGGCAACAGCTGGCAAACTCACGAGAGAACGAGCCACTCACAACTGGCATTTGACAATTTCACCTAATGTGCCGGGCAAATTTGCATACGATCCGCACGCCAGAGCCGAGCACTGTCGGCAGGACCTCCGCAGCACATTGTGCTCATCATCATTATTTTAAATAAACATTAAGCTTCGCTTTACAGCCATTTATCACATTTGCAGATTTATGTGCTGCCGTTGGTGTTGCATGTTGCAAAGATGTTTGGGCAACCAGCCAGGGCACGCACATGTAATCCCCCTCACCGAAAATCGAAAAATAAGGGAAGCATGTGCCAGTCAGGAGTGTTTGACTGGTAGATAGATACTCTGTAACCAGATCTGAATAAATAACACAAAATTCCAAGTGGTAGTTAGCTTCGTAAACAACTATGTCATCTGACAGTCTCTAAAACTTATATTCCGTTTTTTACGGCTCACCTTTGGTTCGTTTCCTGAACCAGATGGAAGACAGGTTTTTGTGTTTGATGATTTGGTTCAGGTTTGTGTTGGCCAATTTTCGATAGCTGCTTTGTTTCAGAGTAGCAAACATGGTCGAATACCGGACTGATTTTACCGTCCAGCTGCACCCGTTTCTTCATATATATTGTTCTTTATTATCATAGTTGCGCAGAATGACCGACATTATCCATATTTTGGATACAGAGTATTTACAGCCAAGATAAAGCAACCAATATTGATGGACCTGCCACTCACATGTGATTTCAATCTCAGCGCATCGGTCCTATGCGATACAACAATTTTTATTGATTTTTTACGCCAACATTTTGGGCGAATGCCTTTTTAATGGTAATTGGCGCCTGCAAGCGCGTTAAAGGATTTTATGCGAACGACGTGACAAGTTATGGCCAAGCATTGAATAGTGGCTATCAAGAGTATAAAGTCTGGCGATACCGAATAAATATCCCTTAACGTGTACAAAGAATATATAAACAAAAAAATAAAGATGTTTTAGGCAACTTAAAAACAAAACGATTAGCTTTCACTTGGTCTGTTCTCAAAAATTATAGGTTTATATGCGAATTAGGTATACCGTGGCTCATTTAAGAAGCTTAGTCGCTAAGCTTTTTATGCTATCAACCAATTTGAATGAAGTTTCTTGATAAATATAATAACACTGCACAACAAGCGACTGTATGTTTTGTAAATTGTATCCTTATATAAAAACTGCACGAAATAAATACAATATTAAATATACAGCCTTGCTATTCGATATACCAATAATGTATTATATTCCTATTTCACATCATATTCTATATATATACACATAATATGTTAGGTATTGGCTAGTCAAGAACTTTCGAGCAATTGTTTTTCTTTAAAACAGCTGCAATTGGTTTTCATCGCAATTTGCTTCGGACAGTAAAAAACAAGTGGGGAAGGATTATCTTAGGCGTGCCGAAGATTTTATTCTCTTTTCGAACCTTTCGGCAATTTTCACACCACCGAAATATTTAATGACGCATATATTTGCTAATTATAACTGAATCGATTTGAAATTTTAAACATTGATGGGTTATAAGGATGTTCAAGTGTACAAGAAAATTTAAGGCGATAGCTTTGAAAAGATCGGATATATGGCCAAAACCGACTTCCAGTTGTATGGCAGCTATAAGATATAGTGGACCTATCCGGCTGGCTCCGACCAATATGCTGCACATTTTAATAATAAGTGTCTGTACAAAGTTTTATTCGGATAGATCAAAAACTGAGACACTAGATCCCATACATACAGACAGACAGACAGACGGACATGGCTACATCAATTTGTTTTGTCATTCTAAGCATACTGGCAGTAACTTTTGGGGGTCTCCGACGCTTCCATCTATGCGTTACAAACAGCACAGCACAAACTGAATATTTATTTTCTTCGAAAAGAGTATAAAAAGCACTTTGCAAAATAGCTATTTTCCCACGGTAGGCACCAGTTGAGTGAAATAGTATCGCATACCCGATGCCTGGACGTCACTTGACACACTGGCTGCTTTCACCTGGCAGTAGTTTCCATGGCGTCGTCGTCCTTTTCCACACCATTGACTTTTATTGTTGGCGAAAGCCAATATTCCCGCTTCGCATGCAAACTTTTTCATGGCTTAGACAACAACAACAACAACAACAACAACAGTTGGCCATTTTGTCTGTCGGAGATTTATGCGCGATTGCTCAAGTTTTATGTCTTTCGCTGTATTGCGCTGGCTCTGCTTTAAAAAGTATTCGTATTCGTATTCGCCCCTCCTCTTGCCTATCTTTTTATCTTACTTTCTCCCTTGCCCCACTTTCATTATTAGTGGCGGCAATGATTTAAGTTTCTACGTGTGGGTGGCGTTTCTTTTATAACTTTTTCTATGGCAACATGCCGCTAACAGCTTAAGCGCTCTCATCCCGGGGATGAGCCGGACTTTAGTTGGGTGGTCTGGAGCACAATTGCTCCAATGTGCTCATGTAGCAAAGGTTAAAGTGTTACTTTTTTTAGAGGGTATTACAGTTGTGGCTTGACGCACTGAAGGAGGAGAATATATACATATATATACATATATATATACATATATATACATATATATATACATATATATACATATATATATATATATCTATTCTTGACCAGCATCAATAGAAGAGTCGATATAGACAAGTCTCTGAGCCTTACCCTTCTATATCATATAGCTACCATGGGAAATACATGTTGAAAAACATAAAACCATTTCAATTGATATAGTATTGTATACGTAGATATTGATATTAACGCACTGAAGGAGACCTCTGCGATTCCCTAATATATATACATTCTTGATCAGCATCAGTAGTCGAGTCGATATAAACATTCTCGTCTGTCCGTCTTTCTACGCAAACTAGTCTCTCAGTCTTAAAGCTATCTTAATGTCATTTGGTATGTACCCCACTTTTTGTTCAACGCAGTACACTTGGAAGTGGCGGCCAGATCGAACCACTATATCATATAGCTGCCATAGGAATTATCTGTTGAAACACATAAAGTATTTTCTTTTCTATAGTATTGTATAAGTAAATATAGTTCTTTTTTTCTAATTTATTTATTTATTTAAATTAAGATATCAAGTTTTCAATATTTAAAAAAAAAATCAATATTGACTCTATTACAAGGGTATGATATAGTCGTTATTTCTTATTATTAGTTTCAGCATCAGCAAAGCGAGTTTTGCATAACTATCCAGACTGAGAAGCTCCACAGCACTTAAGTGTGCATAATCCAAATAGTATATACATAAATGCAAAGAGCTTTAATATTATTAGAGTTAAATTTAAAAGCTCAGTAGGATGCCATGATGAGATTTCAAGTGTTTGCTCAGCTCTGTCAAATGTAGAGGTAGCCCCTTATGAACCTTCTAGTTTTGAATTGTAAACGCTTTGTCAGCTGAATCATATTAAAAACAAGCAAACCACTACCCGACAAATTTGAGTTTTATTGATTTTTAATTGGGCTTACTATACGAGCGCCCGTATGTTTCTGCTTCGACCAGCGAAAGGCCGACAGGAATCAACAGTAATGTCAAATCAATACAACTTTGTTGACTAACCTTAATAATCCTCAATGACAAATGGCAGGCCATTTAATTGGCAATTGTGGGCCTGCGGGTCGGGCGGCCCCCTCAAAATGTGGCAACCTTTGACCTATCTCGACGCTTCGATCCGGCAATGACGGCAAGGACAAGCATTTATTTTAGCGGAGCCTTAGGGCTAATCACAAGAACCATTACAAAGCCATTAACATGGGCAATCAAATGCATGCAAAAACCAAAAGGAAAGAAGACTCAACCAGAACTTAATCTAATTCAATCAGATCACAGTTGAAATAGCAAATGGCAAAATGGAATTGGAAATCAGCTAACGGATTTATTAGGCGAAAAAAGACATCAGGCATTAAGTGTCATGGTAATTGCCTTATAGATTTGCGGAAAATGGAAAAATTTGGCGTGGTAATTTTCGTGGCGTTAAAATAGCTGATGTTTGGATTGATATGATAAATGCACGAATAGCAAATCTGTTGGGATTGCCAGATGTCGACTGGCATTTGTTTTTTCCATGTCCGTTTCCGTTTTCGATGGGGGCGTTTCATTTGGGGACAATGTGGGCGTGTCACTGATGTCTGGGACGCAGTTGGTTGCCTTTTCCAATTGATTGATTGATTTGTTTATGGTTAAATGAATTCATCATAAATAACTCAACAAGCCTCTGCGAAATCCAAAAGAATGCTTCCGAATTTAAAGCAGCTGCACGAAAATCAAATGATTAAATATATTAAAGTAAATATTGGACTAAAAAATACTTTCAGAATAAAACGTATTTTTCTGAGAGCTTTTTTATATATGCAACAACAAACAAGCAGTGTTCAACTCTTTCTTGTTGTAACTTACAGTTACACATTTTCAAATTTAATTTTAATTATAAGAGGTAGTCAGCTTTTTGCAGATTTCAATTATCGACATACATTTTGCCAATGGCGTTGCATACTTTATATCAATATTTATAAGCAAATTTAACCTCGGCACCATATGCATGAGCAATAAACGAGGATTGATCTTAAAGTATTATATATATTTGTACATATTTCAAAATGTTTATAGCTATTTGAGTACATTTTTATAATGAACAGGAGCTTATTACAAATATCTTTTCGATGAAAATATAATATTCATTAGAATGAAAAAACAAATTTATCTGGTCATGTCTGTCTGTATGTATGGCAACTAGTCCCTCAGTTTTTGAGCTATCGCGATGAAACTTTGCACATAGACTTATTATTCAAAGGGACAGCATATTAGTCGGAACAAGCCGGATCGGACCACTATATCTTATAGCTGTCATACATTTAAAATTACATTTGAACAATCTTAAAGCTCATCAATGTTTAAAATTGCAAAACGATTGACTCACTCATGCAACATTAAATATTTAGAAAGAACAAGTATATTTGAGCAAAAGAAAAGCTAAGTACAAGTAAGTTTACAACTGACTCAATAGAGGGATATCTGCAATTTATTTGTGAACCATTGTATAGCATCTGCGTAAGCGTAAAATATGAGCTAGTGAAAGCTCGATATGAGTATAAAATCTTCAGCACGCCAAATCCTTAATCAACTTGTTTTATTTTATATTTTTTGCATTTGTATTAAAAATGTTGCACTGTCTTGAACAGCCCTCGCAACAAATACGCCTATTGCTCTCATCGATTATCTCAGCTCCACGCACAGCTGGTGCTCTACTGGGGGGACTCACACACACGAATACTCTTGCTGAGGTTTAGCTGGTATGGAGGGAGGGGTGCTTTGCAAATTGGAGTCGTTATCAGCAGGCTTTAAACTGCGCACCATGCATTCGACTCACACACACACGCTTACATGATGCCATGTAAATAATTTATCAACTGCTCTATTGCCCCCTTTGCTGTATCCACCTGTTCGCAGCGCAGCCATCATCGACTTGCTTGTTGCTTGTTTCAGTATGCTTTTAATTTACATATTTACATCCGCCTTGCTTTTTTCCTTGTTTTTTTTTTTTTTTTTGTGTGTGGTAGGAGTCGCTGTATAAGCATTATCATGAGAACCTGAAAAGCGACGCGTTAAGCTGCCAAAGAGAAAGTGCCGAGTTTTATCGTTATGTGTGTATGCAGATGGGATTTGGATGCCATTCTTATAATGACACACATAAATTAACTTCGTGATGTATGCCTTCTATTATTCAGAAACATGTCGATTGGAATGAAATACTTACCAAATAATAAATAAATAATTGTTTACACCAAGAGTAGTACAAAACTGTATCTTCAACTTGTAAAAGTTTGCACAACTTTGCTGCTCAAATATTCCGCTCATTTAACTGCCAGACATCTTTGCCATGCTGAATTTTCAATTTAAACAAACCGCAAGTAATTAACATTGTGGTTATCAACATCAGCCAGGTCGAAAGAGCATTAAATGTCAAAGACTCAAACCATTTCACATTGTACTCTCTCGAATGCGAAAAGACAAACGAATGCCGGCGAGCAGCGAAGTGGGTCCTGGGAAATGACAGGCCGGCAATCTTAAAGGACATTTGTTATTTGGTTATTGAGGCGTGTGATTACGCGCAGGTGCCAGCGAAAAAGTTGAGCAACTTGTGCAAAAGTATAAAAATAAACTTGGACTGGCACTCTTCGCGTCTATAGACTGTGTGTTTTGCGTTTTCTGACAATGCGGCGTATGATTAATATTATATGGAAATTTCACTTACTGCAGACGCGCCACATTAGGCTCACTTTAATCAATTGAATCGTTGTTAGTCATGGCTGCTACATGGCTTCGGCAGGTGGAAGCGAATCATAACGAATGTTTGCCCCATTTATCAATTACAAGAGCCGTCAAAAGCAACAGCTGTTGGCTTAACGTGCTTTCAATTAGAGGCATAACTTAAATGAATGCGTCGGCAAACACGTGCCTAAAAGACGATTTAGTTTTTCATATGTGTGCGTTTCTTTATTATGTTTGTTGTTTTTACGCTTGTTTGGAAAACCAAACGATTCTCATGATTACCGCTCATTTATTTGCGGCCAGCCGGGAATATCCTGTCATTTGGGAGCGCAGTCGGCAATGTTGGCCGGTCAGAGCCGCAAACAAGGAAACGAAATATTGGCTCATTATCTAAACAGAAGAAGTCACGCTTTCAACACGAGTGACTTTCAAACCCCGTTTATATTTATTTTATTTTCATAAATATTTTTTGGTCATCAGCAAAGGTAACTAAATTAATAACTCTTCTGCATACAAATTGATTAATTTGCATAAATTTGTTTGCAGCATTTTATGAATCAATTTGAGCTCACTGATATGTGTCATAGAAAACTTGTTGGTTCTATTAAAGTTTAAACTGACACAAAATAGGCAAGAAGCATAAATAACATTTTGTTTAATTTTTGTAATATATATATAATATAATGGTATTTTTTGCTGTACCGCAGATTTGTGAATTAATTAATTGTCAACGCTTTTTTTGTTTAATAGCATACATTTAGCTGTAACATATCTATATTTAAGCTTTCATAAAGTGAACTATTAATTCAGTCCTGGCCAAGCTTAAGACGCGACTCTTGTCCTATTTTTAATTGCCTGCACTTAAACGGTATAATGACGTTATGATGGCGCTGAAAGCAAAGGACGATAGCCACGATGCCGTTAGCTTAAATGGCTGGCTGGGACCTGAGACATGCCTGGGCTTCCGTTGCCTGGATGTATGTATGTATGAGTTGCAATGACTTGGCACAGGGCCCCCAAGCATTTATTATTTTTGCACGTCTTTGGCCGTGTCGTGAGCTGGCTTAATTGTCATATTTTGCGCGACGACAACTCAAGTGGTAATTATTTCAGCATTTCTTTCCTCTATGTTGCAATGTGGCCGACGTCAAGTGTAAGGTCACTCGGCCAGTGACGTAAGGATACCAGCCGCTGGCAATTAACTTGGCCAACAAATGTGTCAGCAAGACAAAGAAGGGACCTTGGTTACTTGTCGCCTCGACCGCACAAATGCGTTGACATTTGCATATAAATGCCAGTTAAATGCAGGTTTACAGTGTGCCATACTATACTTAGAATGGAATATTTGTTTACGTATAATTCAAGTCGGTCAAGGTGTGCCAGGTATTGCAAGCCGGAACAGAGACTGAGCTAAACACAGTGAAAAACTCGAGGGCAAGGATTATCTTTCATGTGCCGAAGACCTTATACTCTTTTCGAAACTTTGGCTATACTTTAGTAAACCAGCTTAAATATATCGCTATTCGATCTGGCCGATTCCAACAAATGTGCAGTATCTTTGTATAATAAATCTCTGAGCCAAGTTTAATCGCAATAGCTTTAAAACTGAGGGACTAGTTTGAAAACAGACAGACAGACAGACGGACATGTTTCTAATCATTCTAAAGTTTACTTTTGGGGGCTTCTGACTAAGATACTAACAACACCAAAAGCAATTAACAATGGCCATTAAACCACTTCGTCACTATAAACAAGTCAATAAAATGAAACACCAATTGAGTGAGATAATAATTCAATACAAGTCAACTCCAACTCAAATGCAATAACATTTATTATATCTCTTTGACACAGTGTGAACGAGCGAATGAATAAATGCTCCGTTTTGGGTGCAATTAAAGAGCACTTTAGCTGGACAATTCAGTTACTCTTAATCAAACGGCAACTAATAAAATGACTCCCTCTCTGTCTCTCACTTTGTTACTGTCTCTCTCTTTAAAAAGGCATTAATGTCTTTGTATTCCATTACCAATGACAAACCAACTAAAACGACAAGCAACATGACATTAAAGTAACAGCGGGAAACGGAAATTCAACCAATTTGATGACTTCCTTATGCTTTTATTCTGCGACACGGACACTCACTGCCAATCTCTTTCTCTCTATCTTTCTCTCTATCCCACTCTGTCTGTCTATATCAGGTGTCCACACATTAGGATCCAATTGGGTGTTACCTTCACAACAGTCGCGCTTGGGGCACTAACTTAATTGTGTGTGGCACGAATGAAAATGTGTGAATAGATGAAGCGCACTTGCATTGGATTCAAGTCAAATTTGGCTAGTTTAAATTAAGCTATGTCCATGCATAAGCACAACTAGTTACTAGTTAAGGAAAGTAGACTTTGATTGATTCGACATCAAATAGTTTGATTTATGGGAGTGGCTGATGATAATCAGCCGAGAGGTTCTGCCGATGAGTTATGAGCTTGATACGCCTTCCGAATGAATTGGCGTGGAGAAGGCTTGTTGATTGACTGATATAAGGCGGCATAAGCCGTCAAGACTATCTAGCCATCGAAACTTCGCTCAACGCATTTGTATTGTGAAAATCAATATTTTTAAAGCTGCCGTTAAAATGACTTGATTTAGTAGTTTCAGCCTTAAAAATGAAAATGTTGTACAAAAAAACATAGTCTTAACTCAAATATATAATTAATTTATGAAATATATTTTACACACTTCCTTTCTGTTTGTTTGGAATCTACATTTTTAAATTGAGCTGTAAACCATTTTTTACAAACGAACTGACATGTTAAAAAGCATATCAAAAATGGAGTTTATACTCTTTTCGAAGAAAATAGTATATTAAGTTTGTGCTGAAGTTTGTAACGCATAGAAGCAAGCGTCGGAGACCCCCAAAAGTTACTGCCAGTACTGCTTAGAATGACAAAACAAATTGATGTAGCCATGTCCGTCTGTCTGTCTGTCTGTATGTATGGGATCTAGTGCCTCAGTTTTTGATCTATCCGAATAAAACTTTGTACAGACACTTATTATTTAAATGTACAGCACATTGGTCGGAACCAGCCGGATCGGTCCACTATATCTTATAGCTGCCATACAACTGGAAGTCGGTTTTGGCCATATATCTGATCTTTTCAAAGCTATCGCCTTAAATTTCCTTGTACACTTGAACATCCTTATAGCTCACCAATGTTCAAAATTTCAAATCGATTCAGTTATAATTAGCAAAGATATGCGTCATTAAATATTTCGGTGGTACAGTTGGCAGAGTGAAAATTACCTAAAGGTTCGAAAAGAGTTAAAAATAAGATAATCCTTCCCCACGTGCTTTAGGTCCATTCAGAGTAAAATATTTGCGCCATTTAAACAGGAAGAAATCCTTATCAAATTGCGATAGGGATCATGTAAATGATGTAATGATAATACTATAATATTACTACTAGTTGTTTCACAAAACAAACTCGAATTCTCTCGCATTTCTGTGCAGGCATTTGTTTAACATATAACTTTTATTTTCGTTGTGTAAAGCGACTAATGGGAACTTTGATTGCACAAATAGTCTAGTAAATTTATGCACAAGTATACATACCATACACATGCATATGTATACGCTCATGTCGTGTAGTTCGCCCATTGTTAGCATTTGGCCCCAATTCCGTGCGTAGTAAAAACAAAAAAACAACACCAACAAGCCCAACAGACAATGACAATGAGAATGGTGAATTGTGAATGGCTGTGGCAGTTTTTGGATGACTGCAGCCACTAACACATGGCCGCTGAGCCATTTTGTGAACATTTTCGGGGCGTTTTGTTGGCCGAAATGAAGGGCGCAGCAGTCAGAGCCAGACAGACGAGTGTTTTCGCTTATTTTACTTTAATGACATTGTTTTGTCTGTTGCGTGTTAAGCGGGCAACAACAGCAAGATGGAAAAACAAGCGAAAACCAAAAAAAACATGTAAGAGTGCTCTAGTCGGGACTGCCCGACTAGGAGATACCCTGAACCCAGTTCTGACATCCATTCATACTTGCCTAATAGTGTGCATACATACAAACATACATATACTGCAAGCAGTGCATGCGGTTTAAGCAGTTATCTTGCTTTTTCACTGAGCCCCACACAATGGAAAGTAAAATCTTAAATAACTTCTGTGTTTATTGTCCGATCTTTTTAAAATTGTAGGACATAACATTGGCTATAAAATGTGTGACCAAACCAAATTGCAAGGTCATACCTTCAAAAATGAGTTTTTTAATTTTTGGGGGGATTGGGGGGTGGTATCCAAAAAGTGAAAAATTTGTTACATGTGTATGCTATTCGAGATTATACATGCCAAATTAGGGGCCTCTAGCTCGTATAACTTGTAAGTTATAGCCCAAAAACGCAAGTCTGAAATCGAAATTTATCGATAACTTTTGAATGGGTCGAGTTATCGATAAAATGAAATAAACTTGATCTGTCCCGGCACTACGAGAACTTATATTCCAAATATGAAGTCTCTAGCTCTTGTAGTCTCTGATATCCGCGTGTTCATACAGACAGACGGACGGACGGACGGACGGACAGACAGACAGACCGACGGACATGGCTAAATCGACTTGGCTGTTGATACTGATCAAGAATATATATACTTTATATGGTCGGAGATGCTTCCTTATGCCTGTTACATACTTTTGCACAAAACCATAATACCCTTTTTACCCATTTTTAATGGGTTCAGGGTATAAAAATAGACAGCCAGCGAAATGTGGTTGAAAATGTTGCAAAACTATTTTTGGGAATTCGTTCAACCGAGTTAGCTTGACATTTTGGTTTTTGCAAACAATTGGATTTATTTGCTTGAAATCTTTGCTTTCAAGTGTGTAATATATATATATACATATATATATATATATAAAGTTGTACAGATTTTTATTACAGTGTCATTTTAATTAAGTTCTGACAATGCCAAAGATAAATATGGAAATATTTTAAGCCATTTGAAATGCATCTTTGTTCTCAGAGCCAATTAGCTAGATATTTTTGCATGACTTGTTAAACCTTTTCGGCTTTTTCAGCATTTACAGCTTGTGTTGCAGCTGAATTGCCTTGTAAACCTCAACGCATAAGAAGAAGTAAACGTAGATTGTATTCATAAAAATCAACATGCCACTAAAGGTTAAAAACGCAAGTATAAATTGCCTTACACCTTAACGATGTGTGCATTTCCGGTTCATTTCCCGTCGATAAATTGCCTACGGTAAAAATAAAAGGCCACCAAAGCATGGCAAAAAAGCCAAGAACAACAATTACCTGGCTTATATTCGTTATGCCATATACCATAGCCATATATAGACATGTTGTTTTTAAGCACGCTTGCTTTAAAGTTATAAGGTCAATATTTTGCATAAACGTTTGAGTGAGTTGTAACAAAAACACAAAACCATATACATATATATAGATCCTATCAGGAAGGTAAAACATTTTCGTCAATTTTACGAATATGTTGAAAAAACAAGCAAAATTTTCCAACGTGGTTATTAACAAGCTCTTTAAATTTGTGTCTTTAATCGCATGAGTTTTTAAGTTCCGTTGTAAAAATGTGAGGTATTTTTTCTCTATTTTTATATGGCATTTGATGCATAATGCATTTGCTTTCCCTAAGAGGGAATTCCATCAAATAGCATTCGTTGTGTACTCATCTGGCTTAGCCATTAGAATATGTAATTTATGATTGCGTTGTTATTGTTCTTAGCATACTGGGAAAACGGTTTTTCAGGAATTGTAAGTGGCATTTGCAAAGCATTATTTCCGTTAGAGAGTGCACTTTTTATTATGCCAATAAAAGTGCAGAATTTATGATGCAGTTTATACTTTCACGAGCTAGTAAACAAATTCTGTGTTATGAAACATTTTACGGAAAACAATAAATTCAAGCATTTCCAATTGTTGCGAATTTTGTGCGTTTTGCATTTGCATGCAGAACTCATGTAAATAAAGGCCAAATACAAATTGAACCATATGCAAATTGCGAATTCGATTCAACTCTTACAATAAATCTCTTTGACATTTAAATTTTGCGAACGCATTCGCAAAACAATTTACACACTAATATTTCAACCTAATTGTACAGATCTGCTTAAAAAAAAACTCAAGCAGAACAATTGATTAGATGCAATTCATTGATTTAAATTGCGGCGATTAATTTACAATTAGCTGTAAATACACTCACACTGTGCAATAAAACAAATTTAATTAGATAATATAAATGTGTGGCAATTCAAGTTTTTTTGTTGTGTCTCTGCAATATGCGTTGCGTATACGCAAGATGTGTTTGGTTACTTACTTAAACTATATAATTTGTAATTCATGACCTAAGCTATCAGTAATAATTTAATTCTCAGAATTAACAATTTACTAAACTATATGGAGTTTCGCCTTAATTCATCAATGTGTGAATGCGCATTTATTAAATACAAAATGAAATACTTAAATCTTGCTGTTTGTTTCTCTTCTGAAATAATTAGTAAGTTTTCTAAATGCCATTCAACAGAAAAACAACATTCAATTAAGTAATGAATGCAGATGTAGTTGCTGTGAATAAACTGATTTCGTTGTCTCTTTATATAACTTGAAGCATCAACATGAAGATGAAAATAGAAAGAAAGCTTACAAAAACATAAACAAGTGTTACTTCAGTGCCTTCTCAGACAATGTACGAGAGAAATGCATAGTTGTAGCAAATGATGTTTGGTTTGTAAGCAATTATGCAACTAATTGGCTAAAATATTATTTACAATACCTTCACGCATATCAATGCAATTGTAAATTTCCTTTATTTTCGGTCAGACCAAATTATATTTCAATCAGCTAGAGAACTTCTTTATGTACGTCCTTGTGCAGGCTGCTACCTTAGTTTCTGCTATTCGCACATCTATTTCAGTCTTTGCCAATAATTCTACTTTGTTTGCCTCACTTTGTTTCTGCAGGAGTAAATCGTAAAATGTATGTATGTGTGTGTGTGTGTGTGGCTATTCAAAGACAATCGCCAGGATGCATGTCTCTGGGTGCTATAATTTATTACGTCAGCTTTGTTGTTGTTGTTGTAGTTGCGAACGTGGCAGTGCATACAAATGTGCTAATTTATAAGGAAAACAATTAGCTATATGCAATCAAACTAGTTGAGCAACGGCAACAAAATGATAAAACAAACAGAACACACATGCGAGCGAGCGGATCAACTGGAATAGGAAAGTAATTTTCATTAGTGTGCTTCTTGCGTGGGTGTGCTACTGTGTGTGTGTGTAATTATTTAGTTTATACTGCGTATACGTCATGTGGTGCGAACGTATTGTTTGCCTTTCCTAGAATATGGCCTTAGCTGCAGGAAGCGTACAGAGTTAAAGAATGGGTTCGTTTCCTTTCATATTCGATGAGTCATGTTTGTTTTCTTTATTTGGAACGTTGTTGACATTTTTTAATAAAACAGTTCATAATTGGATCGCATTGAATATATACAAATATTACTATTTTTTCCACAGTAAGTTTTTGTATTTGATTATTTATTTTATTTTCGACTAAATACAGCTAAATAAATTGAATAAAGCAAATATAGCATTAATAATTGAATTTATTTTATATTAATATTAATAATTTAAAACCCAAATGAAGAACATTTTATAAATTTGGTAAGCGTGAATTTGGATAAAAATCTTAAAAGAAAAAGCGAAAGAGCAAAGATAAGAAATATTAGTATGACGCTTAAAAGGAAAACAAAGATATTTTTAGAATAGTTCGTAGTTTCTTAATTGCATTTCGACTAACATTGAATAAGCAACGACTTGCAGTTTATTTCATGATAGAGTCATGTAGGTAATCGACTTCCTGTCACATTGCATACATTGATGTAAAAGCCTGTCCTTTCTTGTTATTATGTGCCATGAGACAAGCTATCCGCATTGTGTACCCTGAGCACATATTACAAGATTGCCTGACATGACGCAGGACACACCTTGGCAATTGCGTGAGTCGAGTAAACTGCAATTGGCAGGCAGGGCATTGGAGCTGCTGTGGCAAAAACAAAGGCCAACGCGACATATATTGCGTACACGCCTCATGTGTCAACACTTTTCTCCACATAAGCCGCGGCCAGCTGAGCGCCATGTAAGCGGAAAGCCAAGAGCACATTTCGGATGAAACAGCTTCCCATTTGCTTTCTTTCGTCCTCTCAGTCTGGCTGCCCGCCACGTGCAGTGCTTAGCGCAAAATGCTGCTTAAGCTATTTCTTTTTTCCTATGGCTCTTGGAATACTGGTGGTGGTGCTTTGGTGGCAACAAACAACACACAGCACACAACACAACACACACATGCCTGCATGCTCATATGCGTTATATCATGACACAGCTGACAAGCGACTGGCCACAGGTGCGTGTCGCCTTTCTTCGTAGTGGCTGACAGTTATGCATATATTCATTAAGTGCGCCGCACACGATGACACCCCCACAAGCCATATCAAGCGAGAGAGCTCCAGCTACAGGCGGGTCTACACATTCGTTACTATTAGCTCTTTGGCCTCAGTATCTGGTGTGCTTGACGAAAATGAATTCGTGCAGAGGCTAACCACAGTCGATTTAGCTGCTCTTCTGGGCTCTTGACAAGTGTGTGTTTACTTCAATGTGGTATACCCGAGCAGCATTGCCTGGGCAGCCTATGAATGCCATACATATTGAGCGAATCATGATTCTGTTGCCTACTTCTGGGCGCACTAGAAAGAACTGCACTTCATTTGAGGACTCTTAGAAGTAAACATAGCATTTTAAATGCTGCACAAAGAGGCACAAATATGCTTAGTTGAGTGTTTGCTTGCTTTTGTGTTAGTCACAGATATTTTACTTCTGAGCAATGCAACTTTGGATAACATGGGAATTAATGTGGTCTTTACAGTATCATATGTGCTGCAATTATAAATAGAAGTTTCCATAATTCCAGCGAAATCATTTTACTTGGGGAAAATGCAGATTTCTAGGCAACACATTTGTTGTTTCAAGGCATTAAAATATCAATGTAAGGGAATTTCTGCCTGAAATGCTAAAATTAGATGCAATGAATGTATGTAGAATTCTTGAGAATATGATTTGTGCGAATATCATTATGTTAGCGTTTGCCGTTCTCTCAGATTTAAAGAAATACAACGATGAATACAAGCGTTAAATTAAACCCATTCTTAAGTGCTTAAAGGCTGCAGAATAAGCTGAATATTGGATAGAAAAGAGTTTCATCAGTTTAGTCAAAATTACAACTGAACTTATGTGGATTAATTTATTCTGATTTCACAAACAAGGGTAAATTCCTTTCAACATCAACAGCATAAATGCTTAATGTTAAATCTAAATTCGAATTACCTGTAGTTTTAAATATTTAAAAAAGTGAAACCAAATATTTGACTTGAATTATTCTAAAATGTCATAAATACGAAATGAAGATCTCAGACCGCTTTAAACACTCAAAATCGTATAACTTATGGGCGATTGAAGGCGCTTGACTTTAGCTTAACTTGCAAGCTATTTGCATGTGCGTCAAACCAACCGACGATGTCTATAATTTCATGCCTGTCGAGCACAACGGCCAGAAAGGCCTTTGAACTTGAAATGCGTGAATATTACACATACGGCATGTTGCACGCGCTAGACTACTTAATTTCGTTGCTTTGTCATTGTGTGCACAATAGCCAAAAATGAAAACACTTTGTAAGTCAGCCGCGAGCAATTCATTAATATTTGATGTTAGAACAATTGGAATTTATGTGCCCACAGAGGACCGGGATAATTGACAAGCCCAGGGAGCATGGAGCAATCCCATAATTCACTCGACTTACTTGCAGCAGCAAGTAAACAAGTTGAGGACGACGCCAAGCCAGCTGAAGGATATTTAGCTGTGCGAAAAGAGAAATCACAGCCAAAATGTGAGCAACCAAGCATTTGGACGAAAGGTCAAAAGGTGCTGGCAAAAGGGTTTTGGTCCGATAAAAATCCGTTTTACTGTCAAGCTGTCAAATCGTTTAGTGCTCTCTTATGCTATATTACTACTACTCTGTTGCACTATTAAACATCTTGTTGCTCTTTTATATGCTGTTGCTTGGCTTAGTTTCTTTAAGGACAATTGATTTCTACTCAACTTGGCAGTTGTCTTGTGCCTTTGTTATAACATATACTCATGGGCTTAGCGTTCAGATACCGTCCACAATTGAGGCACAATTAGACCTATTTTCTCAGCAATACAATTGAAATGTGATTGTAATAATTGACCTATTATATCATTGGATTGACTCCACTCTGATCAACAATAGTGTAAATACAGCTTTTACTTAATGCATTCAATACAACTTTGATTGGTTTCACTGAGATCACTACAAATATTAAAGCAAAAACTTTATGTTTTATTTTGAAGATTAAATAAAAGCACACCTCAACAGCAAATTTAATTTTGCTAAATATAAAAAAACTTCATTTTTAATCATCATCAATGTTTTTAAAATTGTTTTATTTAGCAACTAGATTTTAATTGTAAATTACATTCAATTTGTGTTATCTGTTGTCTATTAGCTCACCCGTGGTGTAGATTTTTTTACTATGAACGAAGAGATAAATTTAAGTTTTACATATATATGCAGATCAAACCAATTTGTGGCAATACAATTTAAAATATATATACATATATTAATATTGGTAAACAAAGCAAATGACGCTACAAATTAAGTAAAACAAAAAAAACCCATCCGACAATTAAAATCACAATTTATTAATATATTCAACCAAAAGGGAAAATATTAATTTAAATGCATTTCCAAAAACATGACTTAAAAGCAAAATAACATTAAGCATAAAACAAAAGCAAGGCAAACATTAAAAAACACATTTACAGCCAATCAGCGCAATTAATTTATTTTCATATTTCAAATGGTTTTTGCCGAGCACTAATTTGCACTGTTCATAAAATCCCGTTAGGCCGCCATCATTTTGTGTTGCGCCATTGTTAAAGCTCTCGAGGGAAGCAAAATCAAAATGAAACCCAAACAAAGCGCAAGTTAATTGAATTATTTGTTGTTGTTTTGAATTCCGTTGTTTTTTTTCCTGTTTTTTGTGTGTGTGTTTTGCTGTTGTTTTTGCGCTGCTTTCACGGCCAATATCCAGCGCCATTTGTTAACATGGTATTTTTTTTTTTTGGTATTTTAATTTTCGTTTGCTGTTTGGCTTGTTTTTGTTTGGTTATATTTTGAGGGCCTTGTTGCTTTTGTGCTGTGACTGTAAATTTCCGCCAGCGCTTAAATTGGTTGCCTTTTTCGCAGGCGCGTGGCAGACCCTAATGCAAGAGCCTGCCAAGGCTTTTAGTACCAATTTTCACTTTCAGCGCCATTTCTGCTGAGCTCTTTTTGCTGCTTGCTGCTGGCTGTGTGGGTGTTGGTATTTATATTCATTTGAGAGGTTTACTTTTCGACATTTGCCGGCTGTGGTTTCATGCAGCTGCTTTATGGTTATGTGCGGTTTGCTTTAAAAGTAATAAGCTTAGATTTACCTGTGGCCGTTACTGAAAATTTGCATTGCGCAGAAATTCTATTCAATTTTCTAAGGAAAGAGATTTCGAACTTTAGCAAAATGCTCAAAGCTAAACTTTTTGTTTGTTTCTTCGAGCTGCCACTTTCACTTGGCACTTGACAGTTTGCGATTCTAAGTTTTCCAAGTATTCAGCACTTTTCCAGAGAGTGTTATAATTTTCTCATGAAACCAGCAAACTATTGATGAAGTCAATTTTAACTTTTTAAAGTGTAGCTTAGAATATACAAATATTTTCAATTGTTGCCATTGAATTTGACAAAAGCTGAGTTGTTGTAGGCAGCAACTTTCTGCTTAGACCAAACAACTAACTCGCTAAGATAGTTTCTAGGGTATAAGACAAGCGTCCTTTCTTTCAGTCGCGCATAAATAACTTCAACATGTTAAAATTGCTTTTGCAATTCAAATTTATACAACTTAAGATGGTAATAATCTCTTAAAAAGAGATAGCCAGAATGAAAGAGGCAAGTGAAAAGAAATACAATTAGCTATTTGATAGCGTTGCAACTTGCAAAGTTTTCAGCGAGATTTCATTCTCAAAGTGCAGTTATGCTAAAAGTGAAATACTTATGCAATCTGCTTTAATGTTGCGTTTTGATACCTGTTAAGCACTTCCGCTTGCTTAACAAATACAATAAATAGCTTAAAGTCCCTGTAAATCCCGAATGCAAATGATGCCAATAAAACCGCAATGCGATGTGTTCAAAAAATACATAGGCAAACAAAAATCATACATATGGGTAACAAATCCGCTTATAAAGCACAAATACGCTAACAATGCTACCATACTTTGCCCCTTTTTTCCATTGCATATTATTCCACACAGAGTGTGGATTATTTTAAATATTATATCTACCTATTATATGTGCATATATATATTTTTATATTTAAAAGTCGTGATCAATATGAAAACACTGTTGGTATTGATGAATTCGGTTTTATGTACATATATGCATGAGTAAATAAATAATTCATATATTTGAGCCGCAATGAATACTCCAAAAAAATTATAAATTAAGTACTTAAATGTAAACTATGGCATTATTTGAATTATTTTTATGTCATTTATTCCTTTTTACTGTCGACAGTCAGATACAGCAAATGTGAAGGTTAAATGAATTAAAGTAAAATAATGATTACGTAAATAAAATATTTAAGAAATATGATTTCAGTATTATAGAATCTGGAGGTAGTTAAAATGTAAGTACATTTTATTCATTTGGTAAAGGTGAAATTATAAGAAACCAGTGTTAAATCGAGACACGACAGATAGATTAAAGTAAAGATTACGAATAGCAGAATGAAAAGTAGATATATGCGAGAACTTAAAGAAGGTGAAGTGAAGTGAAGAGAAATTGTGATAGTTGGTTATCTTCAGTATGATCCAGTAAAAGAACACCAAATTTGTATTGTCTAGGAAGAGTTGTGCTGAGAAAACGTAAAACAATATACTTTCAGACTTCTAATACAGACTTCTAATACATTATTTTCATGAATTTCTACACAAAAGCACACCATCAAATTATATTAATTTTCTTTCTAAAGAAGCTTCTAGTTTTTCATTTCATTTCATCGATTTTAAAGCCGTTTTCATGCCGTTTTGTCGCTTTCTCTTCTCTTGCAGATGTCTGCCATCCGTACGAGCCATTCAAGTGTCCCGGCGATGGTAATTGCATTGCCATTCAATATTTATGCGATGGTGCACCCGACTGCTCCGATGGTTACGACGAGGACATGCGTCTTTGCACTGCGGGTAAGTGCCACAGACATTACTTCTGCTGTTTCAATTGAAGCTGTCGGAATTGCGTATACGTCCAGTTGGCCAGCAGTTGGATCTAATTGTATGCAAACTGTGGGCCAACTGTTCGGCCACAAATAATGCGGTTAGTGCCATTGATGTTTCAACACAATCAATACCAAGGAATTGTGCAGTTTTGATTTGCAACTGCCACACACAAGCTGCAATCAAATTTTCTAAAGGGGCACATCAGAAAATGTAATTTTTGGCTTGGCAGCCCGTTCCCAGCAGGCGTTTAGCTGAAATTGGCAAATGTTCCTGTCACGAAGCTAGCAGGAAATTAAAAGCCGTATTTCCATTAGCCTTCTGGCCATGCGTGTCCTCTCATCTGTCTGTAACATGTCAAGGGCATCTGGTCATGTGTCAAAGGCCAAAAATGACATATATAGCCAGCAGGCAAATCGGGTCCAGTTGAGCAACTGCGTAGCACATTTAACTTGATGTTGCACTTGCCCAGATTTCAGCACGAGTTTCTTTATATTTCGGGTTTGCTGCTCACTTGAATCTAATCAAATTAGCCACAGAGCAGTAAAGTTTGCCAGCGAATCTTAAAGTTTCCATTTGCTCGGCCATTTGAACGCTGTAAGTTTTTCTGGTGCGAATTGAACGTGTAAGGCACGTGTCCCAAAACTTTCACAAGAGCCTGACAGAAGAACAAGTCAACTAATTGAAAGCACAGCATGGGAAATTCTTAAATTAGAGAATTAATAATGAGTACATCGGAAATCTAACCTCTAGAGTACTTAATAGATTAAAAACTTTGCCTCCCTGTTTTTGTGTTACATTTTTATTTTTTTTTTGGCATAAGTAAACTTTTTATTGAAATGAATAAGTAATGAATAATAGACCCTTGCTTGGAGATATACCTAAAAGGGAATCGTACTGCAATCACAATCAATCCACTAACCTCTATTTTGAGGTAGTTTGACCTCGTCGATTAAATGCTCCTCTGTATTTAATATTCGCTTAGCTATTCATGAATAAGCTCAAATTCTTTCAAGCGCCTTCTCAGTTTCAGCTTCCGCTTCTATCCTTACATCTTACCCAGCGACAGCTTTTGCTTTGATCAGTGCATTACTGGTACAGCGCTCAACTTCCTGTTCATAAATATGTTGATGTGGAGTTGGTCGAGTCCTGTGGAGTATCCTTGTGGTATCATGAAGTCCACTACTAGCCGCAACAAAACATTGCCCAACACTTTGAAGCGACATGTTTCCTGCAGTGCAAGGACATTAAGCTGTCTTCTGCGGTTGCCTCTCAATGTTGTTGCCAATTCTTGCTGTTTTATTGGACATCAAATGTGATGCAGTCGAAAGCTCCTCGTTAAATCGTCTTCATTTTGCATCAGTTATGGGGATTTCTCAACAGATTAACTCACAATCGGGAGATTATTGTGTGTCCATTTGTGGGTTTCCATGTCAGCATCATTCTCCTGTCAACATATAACCTTAAAGTCAAGTATCAGACAGACTTTGGCTGTAAAGATTGTTATACATGGATAAATCTATAATCCTTTGCAGAACTATATCATATATCATAGATTGTATGCATGTTCAGTCATCATTTGCCTATGATTTGACATCAGCGTCTTCACCATCCATCCCATGTCCTTCAGTTACCTTAGATAACTCTGCTAAGCACATCTGCTATGCTCTTTCACAGAAATGACAGTTTGTCCCAAAATGGGAAAGCTCTGCTTGTCTAATTTCTTTCCGCTTGCGAGCTACAAAAAGTAGTCGGATATTCATTCTATCCAGGGACTTGAGGCATGTCTCTTTCTCATCACTTCTTCTAATCCCAAGCTGCTCGAAATTATTCTAAGGATGGCATGAATGCCTTCATTTATGCATTTGCAGTTCCTTTACACTTTATTGAGTTATTTTCTTTTCAAACACTTTTTACAAAGACTTCGCATTGCCTTGCTGAGTGTCTAGTGTCATAGACAGATTTAAAAGGTAGAGGACGATTGTTGAATGGGTTTATGGTGTTTATAGATGCTTCCATGTGAGAATGGAGTAGTTTTTACAGTTAGCTGAATTTCAATTTATAGAACAAATGAATATGCAAAGCAACAATAAAACGTGAGTTTAAGTGTGTTAATCTGTATTCACTTTATACTTGTCTGCCAATCAGAAGCGTGAACACTTTTGCTAACTCTAATTCCGTGCAGTTCCCGTTATCGAGCGTGCACTTTATATATATATATATCTATGAACAGTGCTTGAAATTCTGTTCTTGTTTGCTTCAATTAATCAATATAGCTTAAAGCTTAGCATCAAATAATAATATTTCTGTATGCTTTTGGGGTAGAAGATGATTTATGTCTTCGCCCAGGAGCAAACAAGCAAACCAAACCAAACCAAACCAACCAATTCAATTCGTACAATAATTAGACAAATTGCATGGCAATTAGGGGAAAAGGCATTAACTTTGTCCGATCTCGTAATAAATACTAAGCAAAGCCTGGCAAATATACTGTCGCCGGGTCATTAAGAAATTTCGTGGCACATAAACTAGTCGAATTGGCCAAAAGATAAATTTAAAGTTACGCACAGTGGGCGAACAAACAATGGGAAAATTGTGCGTCTAATTTGTGGGAGAAACTTTAAGCAAACAGCAAATTGCCGCCACTAATTGCCCCAATTCACTTGACTGAGACCTGCAGTCGTCCTGCTATCGCCTTCACTCGACTCCGTTGCCAGGACACGCAGGGGCCGGGCCGCAGGCCAAAGTCGAGCATTTCCCGTTTTTGCCATTGTTATGCTACAGCAAAACCGAAAGGAAAAAAAAACAAGTGGGGAAGGATTATCTTCGGCGTGCCGAAGATTTTATGCTCTTTTCGAAACTTTAGACAATTTTCACACAGCCAACTACACCACTGAAATTTCATATGCTGTACAAAATCGTTTTGTAGCGTAACATTTTTTTTTGTTTCTTCTAAGAATATTTAATTCATTGCCAATTGTATGCCAGCTATAAGATATAGTGATCCGATCCGGCCGGCTCCACTGTGCTGTCATCGCGATAAAAACATAGGATATAAGGCCCAAAACCGACTTCGGGTTGTATGCCAGCTATAAGATATAGTGGTCCGATCCGGCTGGCTCCGACCAATGTGCTGTACATTTGAATCATAAGTCTATGTGCAAAGTTTTATCACGATAGCTCAAAAACTGAGGGACTAGTTTGCATACATACAGACAGACAGACGGACATACATACATACAGACAGACAGACAGACAGACGGATAGACGAACATGGCTAGATCAATTTGTTTTGTCATTCTAAGCATACTGGCAGTAACTTTTGGAAGTCTCCAACGCTTCCTTCTATGCGTTACCAACTTCAGCACAAACTTAATGTACTATTTTATTCGGAAAGAGTATAAATACTATTTTTCGACAATGAAATCATTTAGGAAGTGTCGGCCTCAGTCTCGGTCTCTCTCTCGGTCTCGGTCTGATGAGCGCGAAACTAACAACGCCTGGCTCGAATGTCTTTGATAAATTATGCGAGCCCCTAGCCCCACCCGCACCACCAATGTGGCTCCTTTGGCTGTGTTGAGCGGTGGTGGGGGGGGGGGGGGGTTGGGGTCTAAGTGGCAGGCTCAGGTTGCTCCTGCGTGCCCGGCAACAGTCCTGCGGCGGCCTTCCACCTCAGCCAATTGTTGCTGAAATTTATAGATGCCTGGTGTAGCTTTTCTCATCGGCTGGTGTTCAAAGTGCTTAATAATGAATAATAATTAACGCTCTTGCTGCTTTATAAATGTCGACTAGCAAGCAGCACCCAAATCAGTGGCTAATCAAATCAATTTTCATTGCACAATTGAATTTCAGTTGTACTTAAATACTCAAAATTAGTTCATCAAGTTCAAATAAAGGTTTATGGCTTAGTTCACACAAACACAATACTCCAGCTGAGTAAAAAAAGTAAAAAAACGACTAACTGCAATAACAATACAAAATAAATAAAAACTTGTAATGCGCTGCATTCTGAATGCCCCTGGGAAATTAGAATAATTTTTGCATACATTTTACCAACAGCCAAAAAAAAGTGAACATTCCAGTTTACCATATGATGTGAGTAAAGTGCTGCGGGCAAATGTTACGTAGCCTTATCTGAACTGCTGATATACATCGCCTGAATATGTAAGAAGCTAAAGGCAAACAGGCGACACAGAGGTTGCGAGCAGGCGATATGTCCTCCGCATACATGCACAGGAGTCTACACACTCACACACACACACACACACACTCGCACACACACACACAGATGTTAACAGCACAACAAAGCAAAAAACAAAAAAAGCTGCCAAGCTGCGCCATTTGCATAACAAATACAGTCAGTAACTGAATCAACTCTCTCTCACACACACACACACACACACACACACACACACACACACACACACACACATACACACACAAACACTACCACACCACAGATCCACTGACTGACATGTCCTTGCAGTCATTTAAAAATGCTAACTACAGTAACCATATGTACATAGGGGACGTCCAAAGAGGTGCAAAAATGCAGTGTAAATGGACAGACAGGGAAACTAACGTACCTTAAAATGTTGGCAGCTCAACCGAAAATAGGTGCAACATGAAAAGCAAATGACATTCTAAAACCAAAGCCACCTTATATACATGAAAAGGATTAAAAATAACCTTCTCTAGGATGTGGCTTTAAGGAAGAACACGTAAGTGTTCACTTGTCGGTAGTGCTCTTAATTAATTGTGCTAGTTGAGCAGATACACACACGCACTCTGCAAGCAGTCCAAGCAGTCCAAGCAGTCTAAAGCAGTTACCTGGACCATACACTGTGCAAAATTAAATCTTGAGTAGCCGTTTTTGCTGTCCGATCTTTGTGAAATTTATTGGACATCAAATTGGCAATATAATGTGTAAACAAACCATTTTTCAAGGTCCCATATTCAAAAATGAATGTTGTACATTTTTTGTTCGATGCTCAAACTTCAATGTTAGGGGGTTAAAGTTCCATTTTCACCTTCTTGCAATTTTAGATTTTATATGCTAAATTTGTGTGCCACTATCTCTTTAACTTTTAAGTTATGGTCATAAAACGCTGGTCCGATATCGAAATTGATCGATAACTTATAAACAGAAAGCGCTATGTAAACAAGTAAGAGTGCTCTAGTCGGGAGTGCCCGACTAGGAGATACCCTGAACCCAGTCCTTACAATCATTCGTACTACTCTAAACACACACATGCTGCAGTACAAGCAGTACAAGCAGTGCAAGCGGTTTAAGCAGTTAGCTTGCTCTTTCGCTGAGCCCCACACAATGGAAAGTTAAATCTTAAATAACTTCTGTGTTTATTGTCCGATCTTATTGAAATTTTTGGGGCAAGCAATTGTCGATAATATGTGTTACCAAACCAAATTGCAAGGTCGTACCTTCAAAAATGCGTTTTTTTAACTTTTGGGGGGTTTGGGGGGTGGTATCCAAAAAGTGAAATATTTGTTACATGTGTATGCTATTCGAGATTATACATGCCAAATTTGGGGTCTCTAGCTCTTATAACTTTGAAGTTATGTCCCAAAAACGCTAGTCTAAAATCAAAATTTATCGATAACTTTTGAATGCGACGAGTTATCGATCAAATGAAATAAACTTGATCTGTCCCGGGATTAGGAGAACTTATGTTCCAAATATGAAGTCTCTAGCTCTTGTAGTCTCTGATATCTGTGTGTTCATACAGACAGACAGACGGACAGACGGACAGACAGACGGACATGGCCAGATCGACTCGGCTGTTGATACTGATCAATAATATATATACTTTATATGGTCGGAGATGCTTCCTTATGCCTGTTACATACATTTGCACAAAACCATTATACCCTTTTTACCCATTTTTAATGGGTTCAGGGTATAAAAATTAAATAAGCTTGATCTGAGTAGAGCCTACGAGAACTTATATTCCAAATACGACGTTTCTGTATATTATATATTTAGTATATTTTGTATACTATAAGATTTAGTATAAGATTTAGCTTGCCATAGTGTGTGGCAGAAAGTTAACTGCTTAAGCTGCTTGCACTGCTTGCAGTATAGATAGCTACGAACTGGGCTAGGGTATCCCCTTGTCGAGCACACCCGACTAGAGCACTCTTACTTATTAATAAATCATTTTGAATAAATGAGATTAATATGAAAAAAAACTCATTTCCAAAAATAAGAATGTTTGTAGTAATAAAGTTAAAATATGTTTTTCATGTACAATTCATTTTGCAATTATCATTTCTAAATAATTGATGAGCTGACAAAGCAGTAAAGTGCTGTAACATGTATTAATCCGAATATTGGGTTAAATCGTAAATGAATTATGATTTATCATTTGGGCTGATGTTAGCATATTTAATTTAATGGCAAAAATACAAAATGAATGGATGTCAGCGTTTCAGTCACTCTATTTGAAGCTCTTCTGAGATATTCATTTAATTATGTATGTATATCCACAATCCTGTTGCCATTTCAAATGCCAAACGTGTTTGTCCTCAATTATAAGCAATTTGTAAGCAATTTGGTTCGCTTTCGTTTTTACTTGCAGCCAAGCGTCCACCAGTCGAGGAGACTGCATCATTTTTGCAAAGCTTAATCGCCTCACATGGACCCAATTACCTGGAGAAACTGTTTGGCAGCAAGGCACGTGACGCCCTCTCGCCACTCGGAGGCGTGGAAAAGGTGGCCATCGCCTTGAGTGAATCGCAAACGATTGAGGACTTTGGAGCCGCACTGCATCTAATGAGGTAAGGACGCAAACTTGAATTACTGAATCACCAGTGCCAGTGCTTGGGGTGCTTCGAATTCGCTTGTTTCTCTACACGACCCTTCGTGCATGAAGCACATTTTTAATTTAGTGCCTCGAGTTGCACAACCCTTTAGCAAAAAGAAAACAAGTGGGAAAGGATTATCTTCGGCGTGCCGAAGATTTTATACTCTTTTCGAAACTTAAGACAATTTTCACTCTGCCAACTGCAGCACTTTCATATGCTGTAAAAATTCGTTTTATTGCGTGGCATTTTTTTTTGTTTTGTTCTAAGAATTGATATTATTTGTATTTAAATTATTCTTTTGAAATATTAAATTTATTTCCAGTTGTATGGCATCTATAAGATATAGTGATCCGATCCAGCCGACTCCACTGTGCTGTCTCTTTAAATAATAAGTATCTGTGTAAAGTTTCATCGCGATAGCTTTAAAAACATAGGATATATGGGCAAAACCGACTTCGGGTTGTATGGCAGCTATAAGATATAGTGGTCCGATCCGGCTGGCTCCGACCAATGTGCTGTACATATGAATCATAAGTCTCTGTGCAAAGTTTTATCACGATAGATCAAAAACTGAGGGACTAGTTTGCATACATACAGACAGACAGACAGACAGACAGACAGACAGACAGACAGACGGACAGACGGACGGACATGGCTAGATCAATTTGTATTGTCATTCTAAGCATACTGGCAGTAACATTGGGGGGTCTCCGACGCTTCCTTCTATGCGTTACCAACTTCAGCACAAACTTAATGTACTATTTTATTCGGAAAGAGTATAAAGCAGAAAATGGAAGAAAAATAGTCTAAATAATGTAAGCTCTTAAACAAAAACCTAACATAACCCCAAAAGCTATTTATAGTGTGCTTTTTGGGCTGCTTCAGCCTCAGCTTCGCCTCCTGTTTTGTGCAACATCGCACAGTGTCCTTGGTGTCCTTGCTCCTGAATTATGCGTATGTCCTTTGCTCGCTTCTCGACGCTCAACCACAATCAAGTTATGAAAATATCGCCTGCTTACCCTTTTATGTGTTTTCGTATTGTCTGTGTCTCTAGTTTATTTGAATATTTCCCTTTGGGTGGTTGGCAGTTTGGCAATCCGGCTTTAAAGGTATCCCTTATTGTCAAACTTATATGCAAATGCACCCTTTTGTGGGTCGCAGATTTATTTGACCCATTCAAGAATACATATATAATATGGATTAGCAAGACTTTGCTATGCGCCTGTAGAATATGTCTTAGTTTATTTCATAATAATAATTTTGTTATCAAGTGACCATTAACTACTAAAAACTTGACATTTTTTTAAGCTTAAAATTTATTTCACAATATAAGCTTACATAGATTTTTATTGTTTTTACTAACAACTGGAATTTGAACAAAGTTTTCTTCTTGAAGCCATTCCATAACCAAATCGAAAGTTGGTGAATTTTGTTTATATTTCTATTTAATTTATTTCTCAGATAACATTTACAAAACTGTAATAAAGTTAGACATATGAAAAGAACATACCAATTAATTATTGCACCATCTAAACACACATTCTAACTATGATAAGACGTGATTAGAAAACGAATAATAAACAAGGCAAATAATTTACTTTACAACTTGGCAGCAAACATAATCTTTTTTATTCATGAGAAATATACATAAACAGAATGTATGAAATGTACATTTTCACAACCCTGAGTGACTTTCTGGGTAAAGACAACAAAACTGAAAAGCGAACACACACAAAACAAAAACGTCGACATCAGGTAAAAAGCATAAAAGTGAGATTTCATTAAATTAGTACAGCGAAAACTGACCACAAAATGGCAGCAATAGCCATAGCGAAAACTCACCCAAAACAACATCCTCTGACAGAGTGTAGGTAATTGTGGGCAGACTAAGGACATGAAACAGGCTGATAAATTAGCAGAAAACTCTCCTGCCTCAATGGAAGAAGGTTCTCCTTGTGCCTTCTGCCATCGCTGGCACTTAGAAAATTTCATCAACGCAATTAATCGTCCAAGTGCCAGAATGTGCCACAGTAGAAGTTCGCTTTGCCAGCTAAAGGACTTTTTCGGGGAGCAGGACACGGGTCCTGGGGTCCGGGACTCGCAAGCACGCAAATTGTATTTATGTACACAATGTGTGTGTGTGTGTGTGTGTTGGTTTTGCAAATGTTGTTACTGTTTTTGGCTTTCATGCTCATGATGATAATGAAGTTTTATTATTTAGCAACAGCAGCAACAACAACCATAATAAGGACGACTGCAAACAGCTCCTGCAGGGATTAATTAAGCAAAGCGGGTGATTTCAACCAGACCGCAGCAGGGTTTAAAATGTACCAAAATAGACATTTCGTTTCAACATTCCAAAAGCGTATTATATAACTAATGTAACTCTTACATTTTATTATAATTCTTTTAGTAAAAATTATGAAATATGTGAAGTTCTTTCCTTCTCTTATTTTTTCTTTGCAGTTTGAGTTCGTTATAAATAATTGAATCTTATATTTATATATACACATTTCTTTTGCAGATCTGATTTGGAGCATTTGCGTTCCGTTTTTATGGCTGTGGAGAACGGTGATCTTGGCATGTTGAAATCGCTTGGCATCAAGGACTCGGAATTGGGAGATGTGAAGTTCTTCTTGGAGAAATTGGTCAATACCGGTTTCCTCGATTGAGTAGCGCCGGATCCGGCTTCTGGATTTTATTATGCACACGCACAGCCCATTAATCCTAATTTCTACTCGTATTTGGGTACACCCTATGATAACTACAATTATTAGTAAGGTGTTACAGCAAATACACATAATTCACTCACATACACTCATCGATGAAATGTTTTCTCAAAACTTTCGCAATTCTTTTCAGTTTCCCCAAAAATTGTCTTCGGTTTTATGCTAACCCGTCCAAACATTTATTTTTGCTTTCCTTACTCAACCGTCTTTTATAGAAAACCCAAAAAATTTACCAAAAAAAATTAAACATTTACAACAAATGGAAAATTATACAAAACTGAAAAAGAATAAGCTGCTCTAAGAAATATTTTGATCAAATGCAAAAAATATACCAAAAAACAAAAAACGACGATTATTCGGCTTCTCTAATACTGTTTTATTTTTCTTCTCAATTCTTCTGCGCTCTTTAAATTTCTAATTCTCAGTTCGTTTGTGTTGAAACTTCAAATTTTGAGAAAATTAACGCGCATTTTTCTATAACTAATCAAATTTTCCAAAAAAAAGCATTACAAATATAATTCACGCAAAAATAAATGCAAAATGTGGAAGCAGGATCGTTCGGCAAAAAAAAATATATATTTATAGCGATTAAAAACAAAACCTTTAAATGTTTATGATGTGAAATCTCGTTCTTATATGTGTATACAGACTTTATCAATGTATATTTGTAAGTGTTTCAAGATGCCTCACAATAACTCTCTAGTTTCAATCCCCCAAAATACACTTAAGGTATTCACTGAAGCAGAAATCCTACACTTATTGTACTTTTCAGCAATATAGAAACCAAGGCTATCAGTAAAGAACCTTCCAGCAAATAATATACTTAGTACTAACCCACAACAGTACGTCTATCTTTTTGAAAGCTCTTTTTTTTCTGTGACACACCTATATGCATCTATGTAGAGTTTAGTGTCTCGATTTGCATATATGCAATACATATATTTGGACATATCGTCTAGAGCTTAGAGTATTATCCTCTTGCAAGCCCTGCAGCTATTGTTGTTAAATTGAACTCCAGTAGATAAACATTCAATGTTTCAATTTGCAACTATGCGAACAAAATATATATACTCGGTAAATATTCTCTAAAAATATATATATATGTATATATACATATATATTAAGATAAACAATATGCGCAAATGTCGGGCTACTGTACACGATTAAATAACAGAAAATACAATTGTCGAGTTGCATAATTAATGAATTCAATTAATTAATACACGCAAAAATTATGCATATTCTGCAAACAAAAACAAAGTAAAGGTAAATCAACACAATGTTATACTTTACTCGAATTAAAACCAAATTCCTGAATTTAATTAATTTAAGTCTACTCAACACTTAAAACACAAATACTTTTTTCAAACAATATACAAAAAAAAAAAACAAAACAAAAATGAAATGTAACCAAAATGAAGCTCATGAGATTTATATTTTTAGTGGCCAATTTTGTTGATCAATTAAAACTGACCTCCTTACCAATATAAAAGATATATTATTGGTATATAAAACAAAATGAAAAGCGGCAAAATTGGCTTCTAAGACTATTTTCCTTACGCACTTGTCCAACTTTTCTATAATAGATCTGAAAACTACCCACACATTGATTATTTCTGCGCTCCATATGGAGCTAAAATGATATGATAGAGCACGGAATTGGTAATACGAAGTGAAAGTAACTAAGCACAAAGTATACGAGAAGTATGCTATGAGGTATTTCAGTCCAATTTGAAGCAAGTAACGAACCCAACGTTCTAATGGCAGATCAGTGCGAAAAGCAAAACAAAAACAAAAAAAGAAATATTAATGGAGTTATAAGTACCTTGAATTAGCTGGTAGAAATAAAAACGAAACTAAGTATTGATAAACATGAAACCAAAGAAAACCAAACAGTTCGTATGATTTTTGATTTAAAGATACTTTTACTACTAGTTGTCTATTTAAATGCTTATAAAGAAATACAAAATATGTAGAGAAAACATTCGAAAGTAGAATTAAGAGTGGTATTGAATGAAAAAATGAAAACAACAGATCCATTGAACTATATATATATATATATATATATATATATATACAAATATTATATGCATACTTAAGCATATACAAAAAGGAAGTACTTATTATGATATGTATGTACACATGTGTATATGCCCCATGTAAATAAAGAGACAAGCTACATATTTCATATGGATGCAAATGAACGTTGATCGCGAACAAAACAAAAAAAAAACAAACACAAAAAAAGAAACAAAAAGTGATAATTTAATTTTTTTTAAGAAAACAATTTTCAACTTTACATTTGTATTTGCAAATAAATGAAATGATTCAACACTTTTGTATTGTTTACTCGAAATCCTAACAAAACTCTCAACAAACATATCTTTGCAAATTTGCAACAATTATGCGTTACTTTGTGCATATTTTTGAAAATTTTCAAATGTTATTATTAAATGTAAGTAATATATACAATATGATATGAAAACTTAAATGTAAGCCACTAAACTATATCACATACATATCAGCGGATTTGCTATAGATGTTTGAAAACGCTATAGGAAACTGCAAACAGTAAAAATATAGACGGAACAACAATTAAATATAATCAGGCAAATATGCAAACATATCAATGAACTAATTAAAAACATATCAAATATGAAAACGAACAACAAAATGAAATACACAACAAAGTAAATTAACGACAAAAAGAACTTCAATTTACACTTAAATTTACGAAAATCAAATTTTAAGCCTTCACCACGTAATTTCTTCTATTGTAATAAGTTAATTTCTTTATGAACATTTTTTGTATTATTTAATTCGCCTTTGTAACTTGTTTCAGTATTTTAAGCCCAAAACTGACCCAAAAACAAATTAAAATACTGAAACAATTCTGCAAAACTATAAAAACAAATTTAATACAAAATTAGCTCAAGTACAAAGTTAATCTTATCACCTAAATGTGACTTTAATTTTTCGTTTTAAAATCTAATTTAATTACTTTGCACAACTATATTTAATTCCGAAAGCTTGTAATAGTTGCGCCCATGCATACAATACGTATATGTATGCACAGTATTTCTATAAAATTACCAATAAAACATACATATCAGAAAATGTTAGCAAAAACTATTGCAGCAAACAAGAGTTAAGTACTCTTCAAAAATCACACAAAAAAACAACAAACAAAAATTTTGAAGTTAAGCATAACTTGAAATCAATTACAGAAACCAAAATAATGAACAAGTATATTAAAAAAAAAAAAACAAAAAACAAAAAAAAACAATCCAACAATTCTATGTGTATATGATTATAGATTAAAATGCAGAAACTTAAATACACTTTTTAACATTCCAGCGAAGTTATTTCTTTGGTGTGCTGTTTTAAAAACAACAACGGTTTTTTACTGGGCAACAGGGAAAAAAAATTAAAAATTCATTTTTCGATTATATTGAAATGAGATTATTTTTGCTCTTTTCGAAAAAAATAGTACATATTGTGCTGAAGTGTGTAATCCATAGAAGGAAGCGACGGAGACCCCCAAAAAATCGATTGTGGATAACAAACAAAACTAGGCCATCGAATTGCGTGACGTGACAGAAAAGTTAAAAGTGAACGATAAATTGATCACGCGCCCATCACTATTAGGTGAAACTCTTTCTATTAAAGATCAGAAAAGCTGCTGATGAGTTACCAAATATTAATGAACAGAAAAAACGTATCTACTACTTACTACTATTTACTTCATATCTTACTACGTATCTGTTATTTACTACTATTTACTTCTTGCAGCTAAAAATGTATGTGGAGCTAAGCTTTTATCTGCCTGATTGCAATTCGTACATTCCATAGATATTGTAGATCAAGTTTTTGGTTAAGAAATACAAAATTATATAAGCTTGCGACTGGTGCATTAATTAATTGAAAATTGAGCTATCAGTAAGCTGTTTATGGTCTTTTACGTGTTTCAACAAGAGCGATAAGATAGTGCTCCCATATCTCAAGAGCCTCAGCCACTTTCTACATGACTTTCGCCAAAAAAAAAAAGAGAGAATGAAAGAGAACGACTTGTGGGGCAGCATTATGATAGCATCATAGTGATAGTGTGTTAACAGCTTGAATCATGAGAGACTTTGCTGAGCGATCTCTGTGCAAATAGAACATTACGTTTCTGTCTTTCGTATAGTATTTTTATAAGTATTCTAATCAGTTGGGCGACGTTTGCATTCAGTTTCTCATTTGTGCTTATGATAGCCTTCGTAGTATTTGTATTTGCTCGCTGCTGATTAGAGGCTTCTCAACAGTTGTCGCGTTAGTCGTACCTCATATTTTAGCGCATTCGGTCATCGGTTTTCGGGCAGGTGCTATCGAAAGTGTTCCTCCAATTTATCCCGAGTATGCAGTATGTTGATTGAATGAAATGCCAGCCACAGTCAAATAAGTGATATTGCCATTCCCATGTTCACATTCTCAAAAAAGTGGAAGTTTCGGTGACAAGCCTTGCAGTAACTGCAGTTTTTAAGCCTCAAGCGCTACTTGTGCAGATAAGCCGTTGAATTTCTTGAGCAGCCTAAAAGTATGTGACAAAAAATGGTTAAAAATAAATGGCAGTAATGTTATTTAATATATTTGAAATTACTTCAATTATTTCATATTTCTAAGTTTCGGAGAATGTTGTTAAGTTAATGAATGGCCTGAGAAACTCTACAACACATTGATAAATAATATATAAAATCATGCACGATCCCAGCGATTATGATTCAGTTTATAGCGAGGAGGATTTCTTGGATATTGTGCAGGGAGCTGAAACGCCGCCTTTGATAAACTACGATGAGTTTCTAGTGAAAACGATGGGTAAGTTTTTCATTATACAATGAAAACATGTGTACATATATATGTACATATGTACATTTGTATATGTATTTTTGCCCGTACACATTAGAGCTGTCTACACCTGTTGGGCTTATCTTTTGTTTGTTATGGCTTAAAATTTTGATAAAATGCCTTTGCGTTGGAACTTTTGCATATTCTGTGACAAGTACGGCAGTGAAATTTGACGAATTTTCAAGTATCAAGTGAAGGAAATAGATACAGTAACTAAATTGGAAATACTTTCCGGCATTATATTAACTATAACATTTTGAAGATTTAAGTACAGGTTTTTTTTGTTGATAATATGTAAGTATATTTGAATGTACATCAAATGACAAGATCAATCGCAATTTTCTTGAACTTTCAATTAATTCCAATACGATCTTAATTGATTTTTAATGCTAGCGCCAATTCCATTTATCAAACGCAACAACATGGAAATGGAACATTTGAGCCGCTGTGCGCTCAGCTTGTGTCTTTCAATCCGCTCTCAGAGAGTAAGCTGTTAGTTAACAGCGATGCTAAGTGGAGCAAAAGCCGAAGATGGAATACACTGAACTTTGTTTTAATTTTCAAGTTTAAATTGTCTAAAATATATTTCTAAGTTCAGGTTTTCCTTTTAATATATGTGCACATATTTGTGAAACTATTCATACAGAATACATTAATGAAGAGATTGTTTTGATTGGTCAAATTATAGCAGTGAGCAATGGTAATAGATTGTCATGGCGCATAAAAACAAATACCACTGTTAACATAACCCTGTTCTTTACACTTTATGTTCCCGCTCTCAGACGTTAAGCACATCAGAGCTGTCAGTTTGGTTTAGCCATTTTGTTAAAAATTCGACTGCCAGCGTGATATTGTTGGCTAGTTTATAGTTGCAATGGTTCTAAAACAATATTTCAACTAATATTTCAATAAATATATACATTTTATACAAATATGTGTGCTTAAATAATGTTATTCGCTCAGTTTGATTTCACTGAGCTTACATTTTTAGCCGTTTCTAGCTAAATTGTGTTCCGTTCTCACAAGTCAGCAACACTGGCGCTTACTCTGAAGATCGGTTTGTTCCAATCAGACAGTCACGACAGCGCAGTCGCGCGAGAAACTTCGCTTTTAGTGCGCGGAAGGTTTTTACGTTTTACGGTCGAGGTAAAAAGAAACAAAAACCACCAAAAAAAAGGCGACGACGAAGCAAACGCAAAAAGAGTAGCAATAAAAACGCGTACGCTTTTGCTGTGTGATATTTGCCACCAAAAGGGCTGAAAATGTTTCATAAAAAAATGTGTAAGAGCACGATTTGAATGTGTATTTGGCTTAAAGGCTGTGCAAAAATGCAATTAAATGTTGACGCCGACGCCGACGCCGACGCGACGCCGACGCCGACGCTGACGCCATCATCGGCTGCGACGCAACAAGTTCAAGTGTGGAGTGTTTGTGTTGTTGACAACAACAAAATAAAAGGAGCCCAACAATATTTCGTGAAACATAATGTTTAATTAAAGTGATATTTCCTGTATGCGTTTGCTAGCAGCGCAGAAACAAATTTTTCTGTGGCTTTTTGTCTTTAACTCTTTCTTGCTCAAGCACACACACACACACACACACACGCACGCACGCATACACAAAGTCATACATACATACATACATATATACAGGCAGACACAAACGTACGGCGCACACAAGCGCAAACAATTGTAGTTGTTGTTACTGGCTGATTCTTTGACTCACAAATTACCCGAGACGGCAACAGCGACGTCAGCAGAGAGAGAGAGAGAGGAGCGAGCAGCAGTGAAACTGTTGTCTGTTCCACAGTTCAACTGTTTCATATCTGGTTTTCCCTTTCCATGCGCGTGCTTATTGGAATGTGAGCGTGCGTTCCATTTGCCAGCCATACCACCAGGCATCAACCGGTGTTTGTTCTCTGATCGGCGGTCGTGAGAACTCGAGAGCGGGATGGAAACAACCAGCGCTGCGCTGCGCTGTCTGCTATGCTGCTGCTTGCTCTATGCGGCCCCTATGCGATAAGAAAAATGAGAAAACGGCCTGCACTATCAAAATAAGTAAACAGCAAACTAAAAGCCGTGTTAAATTAACCCAGCAACAACAAATGGCATGCAAACAAACAAGAAACTCATTAAGGCAACAGCGCTGTGCCGTTTAACGGTAGTTTGTTGTTCTTTGCCGCTCGCTCCCGCTCTCCTGCTCTCGCGCTCTCCCGCTCTCTTGCTCACGCTCGCCCGCTTTGCTTTCGCATTTGTGTTTGTGTTTGTGTGTTTGTGTTCTTTTCGGGGTGTTTGGTTTTCATATTGTTTCTCTGTTTATTTTGCTTTTGCAAACATCGAATTCAAGGCGGGAACGCTACAGGTGTCAGTTTTAATTTCTTATAACCCATCAAATTTGGCACCCTTTTTTTTTTTTTTAGAAACCCATGGCGCGCCTTGATTTTCATTAATTACCGCGAAATATTACGAAATATAAGAACAAGTGAGAAAGTGAGAAAAGAATGGCAACGAAATAGCCATCAATAAATATAAAAAAGCGAATGTGCTCAATGTGATTCAACGATTTTACATTTTTAATCTGGAAATAAGCAATTTTAGTGTTTTTAACGCAACGAAACGAAACTCTGGATTTAACCCGCATTTTATGCAAACCGATAAACGAATATGGAAGCAGCAATTTTAATTGGTAAGATGACGTCAGGATTACTTTATTAGTTATTAGTTATTCAAAGTTACTTATTTAGTTAATTTGTGCAAACATACGAAGACATATTTCGGGTCGCATATCATTTGAAGCACTATTATATAATTATAATACAAAAAAAAAAACAATTCAATTAAAAATCTTTTAAGAACAAAACCACTTTTAAATTTGAAAGTACATACGCCCTTCAATTATGTATCAAGATTTTCTTAATATCTCGATATTGGTCAGCAACTGTCACAAATTCCTATTCAGACACCATTAGCGGACCAGTAATGGCCTATGTGAGTCAACGGGTAACATCCGAGACTACGGCAGTAACTCAACGTAAACTGAACCCATAAAGTCTAGATATTTACATAAGATCCACATCAAACAAACATTAGCATTTGTAAACCAATGCATTATAAACAGACGCTACTGAAATTTAATAACAAAAACTATTGGACATCATCAATATTGATGATCAAATCGTTAGCGAATTTCAATTAATGATGTGGTAGCTGGAAAATGCAATCGTTTACAAATTACGGCATGCACTTAGGAAGCAGCGCACCAAATGGAAAGCCATTAAAAAAGTCGAAGTAACAAATTGCAAGTTGTAATCTTGAGTAATTTTGTTATGGGCGTGAGCATTTTTCACTCGCTTGTGGCGGCTGCCCCACATTCAAGCCAGTCAGGCAGACAGACAGTCGGACAGACAGACAGACAGACAGACAGAGAGACACATGTGGCCAATGCAAATGCAAATGCGCATTCGCATTCCAAAGCAGTCAAAGCCAGCAGCTGCTTGCCGCAGACGAACGACAGACAAACATAGAACATATATATAATATATATCCATATGTGGAACTATGTACAATATGCATAGTTAAGGCTCAAAACTGAAACCCACACACGAATTGTGGCAAATGGCAAACACAAATTGGTGCGGTTTGTAGCCAAATCGAGTCTCAATTACCAATAGGCCCAAAACACTCGACCCACAAGCCTCACAGTGGTCGGATCTCATTAGTTTGCGGGTTACGCAGCGGGGCGATGGGAACAACTAATATGTACAATTATGTAAATACACTCAACAAAACAAAACATACCTAGAAACTTTAAAATGTCTCTGAAAATTTAATATTTCCATCTTTTTTAAAAAAAATTGTTTTTAAATAAACTAAATCAATTTCTTTAAAATAAAAAGCAACATAATTTCCATTTCCAAAGCCAGATAAATTTTTTTGATTCGGATTCAATCCACATAAAAATACAATGAGGTTTGAAAAGCTAAAAGCTAAAACATTTAGTGTAAAAATCAACTCTTTTTATATTTAAAAGAATTTATTTTCATAAATTCTGCAATGTTTTAATGTTTCTAAAAAAAAACGAGTCCACATGATATTTTCAATTCGAAATCGAAGCATGACTGAAAGTATTTATTATATTTTCAGAAAAACTTTATTTTGATATTATTTTAAAATATTAGAAAATCTTTATATACCATTTTTTTTAATAAAATTTTAAAACTTAATTGAATCTAATTAATTTAACAAAATTATTGCAATTTCAAATAAATTAATAATTTTGTTTATTATTTTATTTATTTATATATTTTTAATGTCAACTAAATCTTTATATACCATTTTTTTTATAAAATTTTAAAACTTAATTGAATCTAATTAATTTAACAAAATTATTTCACTTCAAATAAATTAATAATTTTGTTTATTATTTTATTTATTTATATATATTTAATGTCAACTAAACTACAGTCAGACACAGAAAATTAAATTGAAAACTATATGAATTAAAGAAAAATAATGATGCAGTGCACATACTATTTAAAATTTAGTATTTTTAATAAAGAAATTAGTAGTTGGATGCATTAATTATACCCTGAACCCATTAAAAATGGGTAAAAAGGGTATTATGGTTTTGTGCAAATGTATGTAACAGGCATAAGGAAGCATCTCCGACCATATAAAGTATATATATTATTGATCAGTATCAATAGCCGAGTCGATCTGGCCATGTCCGTCTGTCTGTCCGTCTGTCCGTCTGTCCGTCTGTCCGTCTGTCTGTCTGTATGAACACACAGATATCAGAGACTACAAGAGCTAGAGACTTCATATTTGGAACATAAGTTCTCCTAATCCCGGGACAGATCAAGTTTATTAAAATTTATCGATAGCTCGTCCCGTTCAAAAGTTATCGATAAATTTCGATTTCATACCAGCGTTTTTTGGATATAACTTACAAGTTATAAGAGCTAGAGGCCCCTAATTTGACATGTATAATCTCGAATAGCATACACATGTAACAAATATTTCACTTTTTGGATACCAGCCCCCAAACCCCCAAAAGTAAAAAAAACCCATTTTTGAAGGTACGACCTTGCAATTTGGTTTGGTAACACATATTATCGACAATTGCTTGCCCCAAAAATTTCAATATGATCGGACAATAAACACAGAAGTTATTTAAGATTTAAATTTCCATTGTGTGGGGCTCAGCGAAAGAGCAAGCTAACTGCTTAAACCGCTTGCACTGTTTGTACTGCTTGTACTGCAGCATGTGTGAGTTTAGAGTAGTACGAATGATTGTAAGGACTGGGTTCAGGGTATCTCCTAGTCGGGCACTCCCGACTAGAGCACTCTTACTTGTTTTATTATATGGTAATAGTTAACCTGGTCATTCTTAACCAAACCGAACCTATTCCAAATGCTTGCTGCGAAAGCTTGTCGATTTTCTTATTTCCAGGGCATGTTTTTGGCTCAGTGCACATAGATATAGATACAGTATTTGTGTGCGTACATCTGTATCTGTATCTGTATTTAGGTATTACAGTTGTGGTGTTTATAAAGCGAAACCGCCAATTGGACCACGCCCGCTGTTTGTCTGATCATTAAACGCTCAGCCAAAGATGCAAATGTGTGTGTGTGTGTGCGTGTGTGTGTGTGTGTGAATGGGGTGTGTGCCCGTGCCGGGCGTGTGCAACATGTGGTCACAATTGTGACTGTTGGATGCGAACTGACAACTGTCAGGGCTGCTGCACAGAACAGAATTCAACTCAAATGGGTGCCAGAACTTTCAAGCTGACTTCGTCTTCTGCTTTTTTTGTCAATGGGGTTAATTTGAGCGGGTCTGAGAAAAACTAAACGAGCCCAAGAAACTGCTTTGAATAACTAATGTGATAAGCTGGGGAAATTTGTGCCTTGCTGTCAAGTATTTGGGGTCTCTAGGGACCATAAGACATATTAAACTTGACAGATGTGCATGACTTATAAACATGTTTATGAGTTAAGAATTTTTGTAATTTTTACTTTTTGACAATTATCTTAAAGTACTGCTCACCGAACGAGATTTGTAGCTACTAATTTGAGACTATATTAAATGGTCTGTATTATTATTATTTTTGTATTTAAAACATTTTAGTTGCTTGTGCTACGAGTGTAACTTTTGGCACTGACTTCAATTCTTGTTTGAAGTAACTTGTTAATTTGTATTATTCTTATTATTTTGTATGCATATTTGTATGCCCGATAGTACCTACATATATAGTATAGTATAGTTATAAATACTTGCGACACTCTAAAGTACTCATAGTTGTAGACTTTTTATCACAACTCATCTGAGCAATTGTGCTCGAACGTGACTACTCATTATCTTACGTATATAAAAGTATAGGGTTCTACCTGATAATATACAGCTGTACTTGCTGGTATCTGTTGAGTATTGTATAAGCACCTCCAAGCTGTTGAGCATCGCTCGTAGCTGAAAATAAACATTGAGCAGACTGTCAACAGGCCTTTATAAGTAGTTGGCCAGGAATGTTCTCCCACACAAGCACTGGAGAGACGAGCACTTTTCACCGGCAATGTCTAATTAGAAAGTTTGCCGGCCCGATATGGCAAATTGCAAAGCCAAACATTGTGAGCAAGCTGTCAAGGTAAAAGCAAAAGCATGTGCCCATCTCAAAGTGAGTGAAATGTTGGCAAAACTCACTTGACCATTAAAGTTGGCATCCATCCATTGACTTTGACTCGCAGTTTTGTCTCCGATGTGAAGACAAACACGAGAAACCGCATTGAAGCGTTACAAATCATCGACTGCAGTGGAAAACTGATCGCTTACATTTTTGACGTGTATACTATGTATGTATGCATTCGAATACACTCGCAGAAAAATGAATATAGTTTATAATTTGAGATTTAGAGTGTGAACTTGTGTTAATCATTATTTTTATACCCTGAACCCATTAAAAATGGGTAAAAGGGTATTATGGTTTTGTGCAAAAGTATGTAACAGGCATAAGGAAGCATCTCCGACCATATAAAGTATATATATTCTTGATCAGTATCAACAGTCGAGTCGATTTAGCCATGTCCGTCTGTCTGTCTGTCCGTCCGTCCGTCCGTCCGTCCGTCTGTATGAACACGCGGATATCAGAGACTACAAGAGCTAGAGACTTCATATTTGGAACATAAGTTCTCCTAATCCCGGGACAGATCAAGTTTATTTCATTTTATCGATAACTCGTACCGTTTAAAAGTTATCGATAAATTTCGATTTCAGACTTGCGTTTTTGGGACATAACTTCAAAGTTATAAAAGCTAGAGCCCAAATTTGGCATGTATAATCTCGAATAACATACACATGTAACAAATATTTCACTTTTTGGATACCACCCCAAACCCCAAAAAGTTCAAAAACCCATTTTTGAAGGTACGACCTTGCAATTTGGTTTGGTCACACATATTATTGACAATTGTTTGCCCCAAAAATTTCAATAAGATCGGACAATAAACATAGAAGTTATTTAAGATTTAACTTTCCATTGTGTGGGGCTCAGCGAAAAAGCAAGCTAACTGCTTAAACCGCATGCACTGCTTATACTGCAGCATGTGTGCTGCTTAGATTGTAGGACTGAATTGTAAGGACTGGGTTCGGGGTTTCGTAGTCGGGCACTCCCGACTAGAGCACTCCTACTTGTTTTCTATTATATTCTTTATATATTAGAACGATTAGTCATCTATGAATTAAATCACTTAAAAAACTAATAAGATTCTTAAATTCTAAAATGTGCAACCAAATTTCTGAAAGTTGTTAATATGGGCTTGCATTTATTATTTTAAAGAATATTTATCTTATAAAAGAAAAGGCATTTCAGATCAAAATGAATAAATAAGAAATTTATGACCAGGCGCTTAGAAATTATTATTATTTTAATTTTTTTTTGTAAAATTGTATAATTGTGAGCAAATCATTTTCTCAGTGTGTCTGTACATATTTATATGCAGCTGAGCGAACCTCTCTGTTTACAGTTCCCTTTCTCTTTTATAGTTGTATTTTCTTCATTGTATTTGCTTCGATGCACGCAACATCGATCAATGTGACTGATAAGACTGTTTGAGTTATGAATTGAATTAATATTGAGGGTAGTGCAGTCAGTACGTAACTTGTGGGGCATACAGATTGATTGGATACACACAGAATTCGAATTCACGAAAGAATGATTGCGATTGGGGCCGCGAATTATTGATACTCTCTGACCGCAACTCAGATGGCGATGGGGATGGGGATATCAAGTATGGGCTCGGCAAACAGATCGCATTCCCTTTGAAATTGATAATAGATAAATTGTTAGATGAATTACTCAGGAAATTTGCGGCGATCTAGTCAGTGACTACAAATGCAATAGCTGTTTACCACTTTATGGCGATCAATAAAATACTGAAAATATTCAGAAAATAAGAGAAGTCATAAAAAATATTTCTAAAATAAACAATAAAGCAAATAAACAAAAGACAGGCAGCTCCATGGCCAGGGTCAATAGTTCTGTCAATTCAAGTGTGGAGCTGCTGCTCCTTGCAAACTGGGAAGCACAAACAAACAGTTAATTGTCATGAATTAAAAACACTGCCGGCCATATGCAGTATGTATCTGTATCTACATATATATATCTTTACTGATGTGTGTATCTGTCAATTTTGTTTGTCCAATAATTTTGTCGTATAAATGAAAAGCACATGACTGGGGCGTATTCTCACGCTTCGCTGGGAACTTTTACGGCTAAAGTTAAAGTTCCATCAGTTAAAGTGCGCTGCCAATGGGAATGGAAAAGTTGCCAGTTTCAAGATTGAGTGCTCATGTAATCACAGTCACAAAAAACAAATAAGACACAAACTGTGCTTTACTGTGTATATTTGTTAGTGTTAATGAGAGGCTGTAACTGGATATGTATATAATAGATAGTAACTTGAAAACGGCTTAATTAAAGGTATTAGTGTGTACAAATGAATATTGGCAATCTTTTGATTGCAAACTATCTTTGTTTTTAATTTGTAGGCGATTTTAAGATAATTTAGAAGTTTTACTTGTAGCACTATGAATTAAATATATTTTAAATCAATTAAATTAAATGAAATATACTTGGAACTAATTGTTAATGAACTCAAACTTCCCTTTTTGTCGGATGAGTTACATTAAAGCACGATTTCAAGAATTATATTTCAAAGAAAGAACTGCTATCTATAAGATTTCATCCAATGTTGATAATTTATGTCATTTTAGATTAAGAAGAACATGTTAAGTATATTAACTTATAATTCAAGCGTTATTTCGACTAATGTTAATAAAATAACAAATAATAAGCAAAAATTAGATTTTCAGATTTTTGTAGATTCTTAGGATTGTTTTAAGAAAAAGTGTACAACGAATCGTAAAGTAACGGAACTTCGACTCAGTTCAAAAAAATCTCCTTGCAGAGTTACAAAAAAAAAAAAAAAAATGATATGTGTGTTTTTATTTCTTATGAGTTATCGATAGATAAATATAGTTTTTTTTTCAGTAAAACCCGTAAAAATATGAGTAATCCCAAACACGTCGAACATATGTGCATATCAGTAAGGAACATTTCGAATTGCTTAAAACTGGCATATTTATAATGGTGAATATCATCGGAACAATTTCTTCGGGAATTCACAATTAGAAAATCTAACAGCTTGCCTGTAGTCGATATTGTGATTATCTTTCGTACAATCTAACCATTAGACAAATTCTCAAGTAATTTCGCCAACTTTCGAATAATTTAGAGTGCAATTGTTGTAAATGCTAAAATTACTAAAGCGCCATCTCATGCTTCCAAAGCAATCTCCTGGCCAATACGAATATTTTCATATGTCTGAATTAAAAAAAAAAAAACGGCCAAGCATTTAAGTCCCGCAACATGGGTGTACGAGTATGTGATCTTAAGTGCTGTTCCCCTTCCAGAACCAGTTTGTGTTCAATTGCCGAATGGCTGGCTGGCTCTTCTTCTTAATTGTAGACTGTCCCGACCAGTGTCGTCATTATCGCCATTTGCTGTATTTGCCAATGCTGCCAGTTGTTGTTACTGGCGACAACATCACAGATGTTGTTGTTGTTGTTGTTGCTGTTGTTGGCATTTAATGTATGAATGAATGAATTTCGCGATAAGTAAATTCAATTATCCGTAACATTAATGAATGCGTAAAATTTAAACAGCAATCGCAGCATTTTGTCAGCTCACCAAAATTAAAATACAAAAAAAAAATAACCTGCTGCCCAAGTGAATTTGTAATCCATTCTGAAGAAAACCAGAAGGTGATCACAGTTAAACCAGCCGAGCCAGCTGAAAGTTAATAAGGCGTTAAGTGTTTCGAGTGGGCCGTTAGCCGAGATATGGCTAAATAATTTAATTAATATTTACAGATAGACAAAAAGTGCGGACAGCGAGTCACAAATAAAGTACATAATTGCTAAGTGTCAAAAGTCAAGTGCTTTTCATTTTAAGCACGTTTAAATTGAAACCTGTTTAAATACTTATGATGGTGTAGTAGTGGCAAAAGATTATCTTCAGCCGAATATATTATACTATCTTCGAATATTTAAACATAATTCACACAGCTTATATTTAACGCTAATGCATCATTGATCATCATTGTTTGGCACCTAAAATAATTCTGCATTTTGTAATTTCGGATTTTTTGTGGAAATCACTCCAAATGCCTTGAAAATATCTAAGACTCCCATAGCATTGTCAAAACTGATCAGATTTTCGATTCTACGAGGCAGTTTTCATAATGGTTTGAGCTGAAATAATTAAGAAATTTATATTTTTAATGAAACACAAACCAAGGAAAGTCTACCAAGTCTCTAGAAATGCCTTTCAAACACCTAAAACTCCCATAATTTTGTCAAACCTGATCCGATTTAGTTTCGATCATGGTTTGGTATCTTTAATACTATTCTGATCACCGAACCAAAATGCTAACAACAATCTCGATTAAAGTGAAGTCATTTGAAAACTATTTAGCTCTTGGCTTGATTTTGTCCAATTCACCTGAATCTTTCAAAACATTTAATGACTTTCTTTGCAATTTTAAATATTGATGAGCGATAAGGATGTTTAAAGCGATAACTCAAAAAACATGTAAAATATCGGCAGCACCGACTTTCAGTTGTATGGTAGCTATAAGATATATTGGTCCGATCCGGCTGGTTTCGACAAATGAGCTGATCCTTTCAATAATAAGTCTCTGTACCAAGTTCCATCGCGGTAGCTCAGAAGCTGAGGGACTAGCTTGCATACATACATACAGACAGACAGACAAACATGGCTAAATCAATGTGTTTTGTCATCCTAAGCATATTAGAGTGTTGCAAACTAATTATTTGTTAGCTTTAGTAACTAGCTGGTCTTACATTAATAATTAAACTATTTTCGACAGACGACTCTGGCCATTTGTTATGCAATGCAAACTCGATAAGAACATTGCCGCATGCTAATTGAAAGTGCTGTCCATCCGGCAATAAATGCAAATTTCGCTAGCACTGAGTGTCGGAAGTGTTGGCCAAAGTGTTGACCGAGCTGGGGTGCTGCGGTTGTAAAAAACATATTTGTAAAACAACAAAAATGAATTAAAACTTCCGCTTGCAGCCAGCCCGGCCAAAAGCCAACCAGCCAGCGACCAAGCGACCAAAATGACGAAGGCGGCCAAAAGCTGCTGCCAACAATGCCGCTCACGTGGAGGTGGCCAATTGTGGGGGCTTTGACTTTGGCTGGCTGGCTATAAACATAGACATGACTTGGGTCTTGTTGTCCCCCACGTTGATAAGCCTTTTGGCAGCATTCATTTCGGCTACGTCAAGAAACACTCGGAAAGTGTTGGACATGCTGGTTTGCTGCTTTGCTGCTTTCTGGTTGCTGAATGCTGGTGGAAACTGGTTTTTCCCCATGATCTTCTGACATTTTTCGGCGGCCTGGCAAACGCATTGAAATGCAGTCGGTATACATAGAAACTAATTTATGCGGGTTAATGTTGCCTCAAATGTTTGTTTGAATGATGCATTTAATTTGTTGTTCCCTGTTCAAATACAGTTCCTTAATATGGGAACTCGTTGTGTCGACCCATTAACAGGCCATACACGAACTTTGAATGAGCGCCAGTCAGAAATATGCCCAGTTTCTTAATCAGGTGTAGAATTTGTTTGCGCAATCAAAGAAAATGGAGTTTTTGACGAATTCAGTTTTTCGTGCTGTTTGTTTTTTTATATATTCCGCTATTTTGTATAAGTTATTTGTTTATACTCTTTTCGAAGAACCACCTCAAAATCGGGTTTCAAGTGGATTTTTATACTAATTGTGACACCCACTATCAATAATAATAAAATTTCGCAATTCTTTTTTTTGAAAAAATTTTTTTCTCGGGAAAGTAAAAAAAAATGAAATTTTCAAAAGTTGAATTAAAGTTAAATGAGAATTAAAGTAGAGGAAAAACCATGAACAAATTGCCGAGGAACTTAAAAATCGGTTCAATTTTGGCAAAGTTATGACAGTTTGGAGTTTTCAAAGCACTAAAAATGAATTTTACAAGCTAAAATTTTTGTAAATTTTGGCCTGTTTTTAGGCCAAAAAATGAACCACCTCAAAATCGGTTTTCAAGTGGATTTTTATACTAATTGTGACACCCACTATCGATAAACAATAAAATTTCGGGATTCTATTTTTGGAAAAAAAAATTTTCTGAAAAATAGTAAGGGGGGAGTACATCCTTTTTTTCGGAAAAAGTAAAAGAAATGAAATTTTCAAAAGTTGATAAAATTTAAATGTAGAATGAAATTAGAGAAAAAACCATGATCAAATTGATTTAAACTTTCAAAATCGGTTCAGTTTTGGCTAAGTTATGTGAGCTTAAAGTTTTCGAAGAAAATTTCTAGGGTAGCACAATCCCATTTGGAATCTATCCACAGACTCGAAAAGAGTATTAAAACTTCGGCATGTCGAAGATAATTTTTCCACACTTGTTATTATTGTATATGCTAATTTAATTACAAAAATATTTCTATATGCTTTGTCACTTCTACATTTTAGTAAATAGATCAATTCAAATTTGTAAACTCTGATACCGAAGGTATTCTTAGTATATGGGGTTTGTACAATGTGCGTTATGCTCTCCGTCTGTCTGTCTGTATGAGCTTAAGTTTTTTCGATGATTTTGAATATAGAGTCTTGAAACTTTGGCTTTAATTCTTGTTGTTACCTGCTTCAGATAAAGTGTTAAGATTTTTGTGCCGCATCAAGTGGGAGGCTAACAAATCGATAAAACGTGATTATTTCGCATTATTTCGGAATGTAGTAGGTTACTGGTAAGCCTAAGCTTAAGCCACGCCCACTAATGCAACGTTCTCACTTGTTTTGTATGTATATTATCAAGCTTTAATCCATTTATTTGTGTTTCTCAACAACTTTATTAAAATTTAAAGACCTCGAGTATAGATATGGCTTATGAACATCATATCGTGAAACGTTGTCTGCCATCAGTGTTGCCCTACTTTTATTAAATAATTGATATGCTTGTCATATAATCGACCACTGATAGTAGACTTCCGTCAGTCACATAGTATTTTGATAAGCTAATAATATTTTCAAAGGTTATATCCAAGGTTTATTTTTATTCACTATTTTTGTAAATTTTAATTAAAGAATTTTATTAATATATCAGCTGGAAAAGCAACTCAGTTATTTGTTAGTTTCGACTTGCCAATTTCTTGTTATCCAATTTGTTGTTGAATCCGCATTGAATAAATATAAAAACAACTCTCAATCCAATTCACATCGTTAATTCATGCTCTGTCACTCCCAGCCCAATTGAATAAAACATCGATGAGTATTTGTGTTCTGTTTGCGTATTTTTTTTACGGAGAAACAAACAAGAAAGTAAAAATAAATAAATGGAAAACAGTGCAAATAAAATATGTACATATTTTATAGCGCAACTAAAAATAACAACAAATTAACCCGAACTCAAAACTTGGCTATCGAAATGCGTAGCACGTACAAAACTTATACAAAAGTGCCGGTAATCGAACAGCACTCGAGCAAATATATATCAGACACGTCTACGTAATAGTAAGTAGAGCGACAAATGTGCTTTTGTTCATTTACTCAACGTATACATAAATACAAAAAAAAAAAAAAAAAAAAATGAAAACACAGTATATAATGTCGGTGCTATGAATGAAATGGAAAATGTTGGATCATGCTGTGTGGTGCATTTCCCATATGGGCTGTAAAAGCCAGTGACAAAACGCAATTAAAATCCAAGCTGCCTGGGGTCATAAACAAAGCTGCCGAGTCGGCTTTATGAAATTGTCATTATAAACAAAGTCACTGGAGCGTGCAGAGTTGTGCACTAAAAACGCAGTTGGGCAAGAGTTGACTTACTAACAAAAATATTGAATAAATTCGGAACTTTTCAAGTGTCAACAAACAAAGGCTTTAAGATAGCAATTATTATTGTATATTCCATCAGTTTGCACTCAATCTACAATTAAGTTTTAATGCTATTGTATCTTTTATTAATATCCCCAGAACTTAAAGTAATTTTAATTTTATATCTTTAAATTAATATTTTTTTTATAATTTTAAAATAGATTTTTTTGGGTCAAGTAATAAATAAAATAAAATAGATAAAATGATAGCTTAGCACATGGCTTTAAGTTTGCAATTGCACAAATTTTAAAGACTCCAATGACAAACATATATTACATCAGTTCTCACTCCATCTTAAATTGAAGTTTTGTGCCATTTATAACATTTTGAGCATACTGATTTTAAGTATTATATCATGCTGTTCTGTTTTTTTTTTTGGCTGCGCCCGGAATTTTAATTCGTTTCATATTATTGTCGAATAATTAACCAATCGGAACGAATAACCCAATCCCCTGCTGTGTTTCTAGGGTTTAGTCATTTAAAGACGAAGACTGATAGTGCTGAATGTGAGCGTCAATGAGCTTATCAATTTGAAAGCGCCATCGAGCAGAGTTCCTTCACCTTTTCGGGTTTTCTTGCCGCTGTGCGTGACACACATACACACAAGCATATCAAGTATAAATATTTGTTACGGTAGTCTCTCCATGTGTGTGTGTGTGGCTGTTGTTTGTTGTTGACCCGGAGGCAAGGGATCGAGGCAGTGGCACATGCCACAAGCGGGTGTCCAACAATAAACAAAATGCGGCACATTGCCGTTTGTTATTTTGTTTACATTTATTACCAAATTTCGTGTATACCCTGCACCAACAAAAGTGCTACACAAGCATTCAGAAAGTTGCATGATTTTGTGGAACAAGCAGGAAAGTAGAGTACAGAAAGTAGAATTCCCTTATATGCAAGAGTTCACAATATGTTCCAATAGGGACATAAATTGTATATTGTTTGTCTAGCTCTTTGATATATGCTTTTTATATAGTTCATTGTGTGACAGTATGTAAATTTTGGTAAATTATTGTTAGCTTAAGCTGCACGCAAGCTTTTTATTTCGGACTTCCATATAAAGATAAGTTTACTCAAATAAATAATTGAATAAACTTTCTTACTTTGAATTCACACAGTAAAAACCAACATATCTTTGCTATCGATTAAGTGTGATATAAATAAATTTAAGTTTTCAGTTTTTCTTACGATTATGTTGGTGGAAATGTGCTAAAATACTATCAGCTTACATATAGGGCATCACCAAACCGATCAGTTTTGTACAAACGATTTTTATTTATTTTTCATTTCCTCAGTAAGTGATAATCTCATTTTTGATAGTTTTTGGATTATGGGATTATGGGAATCTCTTTAAAATAAATAATATTTACATGTTTACATATGTATTTTCGTCTATACAAATTTATGTTTTTGTATAGAGGTCAACGTCTTTATCTTTAAGCTATTTCACTTGTTTGTTCCTGTCCATCAGAAAATTGTCATTTGCTGATTCAAATCTACTCAAGCTTTGATTTTATACATTGATTTGTATGCCGGAAAGCATTTAATAGACAAATATTGACTTTTGGTTAATTAAATCAATTAAATTATTTTAATTACACAAGCTCTCATTATAAGAACATTGTAACTTATTTGAGAATAATCTCTTTTTAGTGTTTTGCTAATATTGAAATAATACTATATAGTTGCATTTTGCTTTCAAATCACCCAATTTCAATCAAGATGAAATTCCAAATCTTTTGGTTCCAGTTCATTACTCTTTCCATGCAATAATTGGTATAAATTTCAAACCTATTCAACGGAAACGGCATCTTTAATATTGATATATAGATTTCGCTACAATCATCATGCAAACCAATAAATAGTTGATCAGTTAATCTGTCGAATTAGTCAGCCAAGTATGCGAGTACGACCCATTACAAAAAAAATAAAGGGCTACACAATGAAGTTGTTACACATTAATTCCCACAAAACAATCAAGAAAAAAAACAATACAATGCGAATCAAAAGTGTTTTTGTTTCTTGTGTATTGACTGACAAAAAGTTGCGGCTATTAAATGGTATTTTTATGGTTTACAGCCAAAGTTTTATATTCAACCAAAAATGATTTTCATACGCTGTCGGATCTGGAAGCTATAAAAAGTCGATTTATTGTTTTATAATTGAAAGCAATAAAAATTGACAAAAGCGGGAACAACCACAACAGCAACAACAACAACAACAAAAGCTGTGTGGGCGTTTTGGGTGTGAATTGTAATCTGAATACTCGAACTTTGGAATGCTATCGCAAAACGAAGGAGAGTCCAAAAAGCGCAGATCGAAATATCCACAAATGTATTGACAGTAATGACATCAGTCTGTCAGTTTCTCACTATTCAATTGAATTCAATTCAAGTCAACTCAAATTATTTATCTCAACAAGTTTTTTGCTTGTTGTAGTATTTGGTTTTCAATTTGCAATAAATTTGTATTGAAATTTTAATTAAACAATGAAGCGTTGAAAAATGACTACAAAAAATATCACGCTATTTATTTTGCCATTTTGAAGTTTGTTTTTCAACTGTCATATTTATTGGATTATTTGAACGAACAGCTAGTTGATATACATATATACTTATAATTATAAGTCATATCATAATAATTAGTATAATTACAGCTATTTTTTGTTTATCGGTCAACATGAAGTTTGTCTATATCAGAATATTATATAATACAGCTTATATTAAGTTTTATATTCGACCTTCTAAGTGACGAGTTTTAGTCTTCTCCTTTAAAAATACATCTTTCCATGTACTACTTATATCTATATAGATGTGAAATAAACTGTAAGAAGGCTGGAATAAAAAAACTATTAAGCTTAGCTACTAAACTTGCATCACTAAATTTAACTACTTTGCACTGTCGAATTTTGAAAACTAACGCCTCTGGCTTTAATCAAGATCTGCAGTAACTCAAGTGCATATATATAATAATCTCTTAAGATTATATAGAAGGCAGAAGGCAGTGCTAATCATCAGTTAAACAACGTCAGAAAATTAGGCATATTTTAGCTCAAGGCCTACTTTAATTTCATATTTATATCCCAACTGATAGAATTGTCAATTTTTAGTCAGTTGTTTCACATAGTATTATTTGTATTCTGTCAAAATTATGTTGTAGTGTAAGTAACGGAAAGCCTTCGTAATTTTTCGTTTTTAGATTATTAGTTGACCAAGTATTTCAGAATATTGCGCAGATTGCAATAACCAGCTCCTAAGTAAGACAATCAGTTGATACCGTATACCGTTATGCAAAACCAGGACTTGAAATCCTTTGAATTCCGGCTTGAGGAAACTTACCCCAGCATCAAGCCGCCAATATCTCGGTGTTATACTGAGCATGCGGCTCAAGGTTCCAGCTGTGAATCCCTTGAGCCGAAGTTGTTGGTAAATGTGAAAGGGAATCCTTATACCGACAATCAGTTGGGTAAACCTACGAATATAGGAAATAATGTTCCGTTTGAGCTTAATCGAGGGAGAGTGAACTCGAAGTCCCTTAGTTATAGCCACCTGAGTCCCAATACTGTGAGGCGGCTGCTGAACTGCAATACGACCAACTTTCAGCAGTACGAGACGTATCCTAGCATCCGACCTCCAATATCCCAGTGCAGACCTGATCTCACAGCTCAATGGTTTATTGATTACCTTGAGGCAAATGGCTGTGAACGCCCCTTTGGCATGGAGCAGGATGATATCATGGAGACCTGGAGACTTAGCCCGCATAAGGATTCGCTAGGGCATTATGGCATAGGCGCAGACAACAGTCCAGAAGCAATCGCTTTTAACCAGGTGGTTGCCGAATGCCTTGCAAAAGTAGCCCCTGCGACTAAGCCGGAAACAGCCGAGCCAGCACCCGTTCCGCCTAAGGACGAAGAGCATTCCACACAGCCCCCAGGAAACTTTGTACTCAACCGTCAGATGCTGCAGGCGAAAGTCAATAGAATGTGTCGCGAAACTATACCCAAGATCTCGCTGAATACGGCCCTCGACATGGAACGGACAGTTCCGCAGCCCAAGCATGGTCTCAGGCGCCAGCACAAGTATTGTGAATTGCAATGTGGTATTGCCGAGAATGCATGCACCGAATACGAATGGAGCAAATATAAGCAGGATCCAAAGCCATATGAGATGGCATACCAGAGCGAGATGGAACGATTGGAGAAAGAATGCCAAGAAGAGCCGAATGACTACGACAAGTTATACTCGAAACTGGTCACTTGCTTTGAAAAAGATGGAAGGCAAGATCCTCTGTCTAAGGCGTACAAGTGCTGCGTGCAAGCCGCGAAGGACAAATTCGGAGATGACGGGAATGGGGATAAGTCAGGAAAGGATAAGTCAGGAAAAGGTAAGACAGGAAAAGATAAGACAGGGAAGGATAAGTCAGAGAAAAATCAATCAGAGGAAGATCAATCAGAGCAAGATACGTTAGACAAAGATAAACCAGATAAAGGTAAGAATTATAAATCAGGCAAGGATAAATCAGGCAAGGATAAGTCAGGCAAGAATAAAAGAGATTCTAAAAAGACAGGAAAATCAAATGAAGACCTAGGTGTTAAGCACCCCAAAATTCCGGAGAAAAAGGCCTTTGACCTAAAAGACATATTGGATGCAGACAAATCTTCCGAAGACCCATATACTGAAGACGACATGCTGTTCACACCAAACGCATCCTTTTTAAAGACTCCAAAGAGAAGTTTACTGCGTGATCAGCAACGTGGTGTTTTACGAGATAGTGACTCTTCTCAATCACGAACTGAAAAGAAACGTAAAGCAAAAAAGCCAGCTGGTGGCAAAAAATCTCGCAGAAGGCCCAAGGGACAAAAGCATTCCAGCCAAGACATCCCATCCTGTCTGGGAAAAACCAGTAAGAAAGCGCACAAGGATTGCCCTTGTGAAATTTGCGAGTTCATGAAACGGCGAGAAGATGAAGTCGACTCTCCGCTCATCCGTCAAATGAAGCAGGACGACAAACGTCGCGAGCTCCGGGATTACTATAAGCGCATGTGCCATCGCGAGTATGTCAAGTGTGCCAAACCCGAGAGGAGCATTCCGCAGCACAAGTGCGATCCCATTGTATGCGACAATCTGTTCTGCCGTAACCCCAAGCTGGGAGAGTACTGCGACTGCTTGGCTGCCATGCAGCAGCTTCAGAAGCTGCTTGGCCCCAAGCACTGCATTGTGGACAATGAGCTGATATTCAATATAGAGGACATAAAGCGTCGAATTTGTGGACGTTTCTGTGACGGTATTAGTCAATGCAAATGACTTTTGTGTGCGTTGGTGAAGTGATGAAAATATTTTTCTTATGAATTTTTAAAAAATACCTCTCTTCAGTCAAGCCCCATACATGTTGTGCCTGGTGTCCTTAGTTTCTTAGTGGTTTGCGTCCGGCTAAGGGAGGTTTTTTTTCACAATTTATAAAACTTATTAAATTCAGATAATATTTTTTACAAATTATTTCTGCATTTACACGACTGTTCAACAATCTTACATGATTAAAGCAAAATATTAAAATCAAATCGGAGAGTTTTCACTGTGTATGCATAAAATTAATTAAATTTACTACAAACAGTTGGCTGAATATGTTTCCCAATACACAAATACATATGTACCTGTAAGCACACTTGAAATGAAAGCGTTTTCGCAGAAAACAAAAAGAAAACACTTCTATAGAGCAGCAGCAAACTTTTTACAAACAACTTGGAAAATAAACAGCAGCAGCAAAAAAAACTAAGAGATAAACATACGAAAATATTGCTTGGTAAACAAAAAGTGCAACTGCGACTCCAACTCCAACTGCAATTTCAATTGCAATTGCAAATGCTGGAGGGGATCTCGAGGAAGGAAATTACCGTAATTGACACTGAAAATGATGCTGCTGTTTGCCATGATGCTGATGATACAGACTTCTCTGCTTCCATGGTTCTAGTCTTCAAGTCTTCAAGTCATCCATTTGCTGTGTGATGACACGGCAGTTTGTCATATCTCAGTAAATTTTATTAAATTGCACCCGCCAGAGACATTTACAGTGTGCCAGTTTCCTTGGAGAGCTAAAACAGCATGCCGAAGTTCATTTGCGCCATCTCTGTACGCTCAATTAATGCAAATAATGGAGTTTCATTTAATTAGCTAACGACACGCCAAATTCTCCAGCTCCAGCTCCAGCTCCAGCTGAACAAAGTGGAGTAATTAATTGATGAGCATCCAGACGGCAAATGGCTTCAGATGATGGCTGCATTGACTGACGACTTTCGTACGTGCAATGTCATAGGCCATTAGCAGCTGGTAGCTGCCAATGTTCGGTGTCCTTGTCCTGGTGTCCTGACGCACTTTACAGTTGGCCACACTTGTGGGTCACATGCAACAGTTTGTTCCCCCCAAAGCTCGTTACTTTCAACGGGTTTTCAACATTGCGTCGCTATCGATCAATAAACATGAGTGTGTGTGTGTGTGTTCTGGGTGTGTTTTGGCAGGTTCTCAGCAACTATTTAAGCCAGCAATTAGTTTGCGCAAGCAGTTGCCTTCATTTATATGGCAATTAAACTGCTTTCAATTCGAATAACGTGCCCCATTATGCCCCATATGCCTCAACATTTGGCACTCTTCAACCACAATCCTAATGACCTCGGGCATGTTCTTACAAAACGCGTTTAATTAGTTAAGTGCGGATTATAGATTATAGATTATTTCGAAATGCTTGAAATGCTGATTTTAATTTTAATTTGCAATTAAATAAGCTTCAACTATAACAAGACGACATATGTATCTTGATATTTATTGTTTTTCTTTTAACTAGGTTAATTGATTGCACAATCAGTGTTGAGGAGGAATTATAATTGATTTTCTTTGAACTCATCCCGTTCAATTTAAAGAAATTTAATGAAGTGTCTTTGCTCTTTCTTTGACTCGTTTTATCTATTGAGAGCATAAGTATGAAGAAATTTTTATCATACTAACAATTTTGTAAAAGCTGTCAATGCAATTAAATATAAACAGAAAAAAACGAGTTTTTGATTTTGATCATATGGACGTTACAAAAGCTGTCACAAGCTATTAACCTCTTTTTAAACAAATATTTCTGGCCACTTAGTACTTGATTTATGAACCACTTTGATAAGTTGCCTTACAAATTTGATCACTTAGCCAAATCATTCGATCGTCTGATCAAATATTGTATTAATTAATCACATGGATTGCGCTTAGAAGATGTTTCTATCTACTATATAAGTAAGTTATCAAGTAATGAAATTATTCATTGATTTCAATTCTCTTCGGATGTTGCGAATGTTCATCATATTTATGTTAGTCTTATGTCAAATTGAATTCACATCCGAATTCACAAAGTCAAGATTTAGCTGCCATTTAAACGTCAATTGGAAATCGTCTAATAGTTCTTCGTGACTGTGTTAACAAAATGCCAATATGTCGGTCAGATGTGAACAATATCAAAACGTAAATCACTTACCCGAAAGCAATCAATAAATGCACGAAAGCCGCTTTGCTTATGGGTAATTGTTGAAGGCAGGTTGCGAGCCGATCAAGATGCAGCGTTAAGTCAATCAGCGCTTCGATATGACGACTGGAAACTAGTATCTATAGCCCAGAGTCTCAAGTCGACTGTATGTGGGTGCATGCAAATTGTTTGGGCCACAATTGCAGTTTCGCACAAAACTGACAAATGACGCCGTTGCCGTTGCCGCTGAGACTAATTGATTTTGAGCCAGTTGGCACGTTTTTGCAGTGCGGTTCATTAGCAGAGGCAACTCAAGTCGAGCTGGGCTTGGCCTGACAATGGGTCTAGGAAAACAGAAACAGAAAACAGAAACGGCTTCGACGTTATAACGTGCGCTGCTTCATAAGACTTCAGACATACTACATATACATATGCATAAGTACTACACTCTAGGATGGCCTACAATATGCCATTAAAGGTGGCCAATGCAGCCCGAGGTGTGCTTTTTGGCCCATGGCTAAAGCATAATTGCAAAATTCTTTGAGTAATCTACCGTTATTTGCTGTCTAAGCGTTTCTTTCACTTCCATTACAGATGAGCGTCAGCACATACAGAAGAAGACTTTCACGAAATGGATCAATTCACATCTCAGCAACACCCAGTGTACACCAGTGAACGATTTGTTCTTGGACCTGCGAGATGGACACCATTTGCTGGCCTTACTCAGCACCCTGACACACACACAGCTGGTGAGTGAGCAACAGTTAGGATAGTTTCTTTCTAACTTATAAGTCGGAATCTAACGGAGCATATTTCGTGTGCTAAGTCTAAGTAGAAGTAGACACCCTACAAATGCGCCTTGAAGACTTTAAACTCACACAACTTGCCAAAAAGGAACCAAATTTAAATGTTGTACACCTTTGATAAAGTACTTTTTATACTCTTCGATAAACTAGTATATTAACTTTGTGCTGAAGTGCGTAATGCATAGAGAAGGAGTTACCTCCAGTATGCTTAGAATTACAAGGCAAATTGATCTAGCCATGTCTGTCTGTCTGTCTGCCTGTATGTATGTATGCAAACTAGTCCCTCAGTTTTTGAGCTATCGCGATGAAACTTTTCACAGCGACTTATTATTCAAAGGGACAGCACATTGGCCGGAGCCAGCCGGATCGGACCACTATATCTTATAGCTGCCATACAACTCGAAGTCGGTTTTTGCCATATATATCCCATGTTTATAAAGCTATCTCGATGAAACTTTGCACCGATACTTATTATTTAAAGGGACAGCACATTAGTCGGAAAGGAAAGGTTCGAAAAGAGTATAAAATCTTCGGTTCACCGAAGATATTCCTTACCCACTTGTTTTTGACAATTTTCTTCCTTGTCTTCTTCCTAATTAGAAACCCGAGAAGGGACGAATGCGTGTGCATCACATCAACAATCTGAACAAAGTGCTGCAGGTGATCCAACAGCACGGAGTCAAGCTGGTGAACATCTCCAGTGACGACATTGTGGGCGGCAATCCGAAGTTGACGCTGGGTCTCATCTGGCTGATAGCGCTCGAGTTCAATGGCCAGCATCTAGTCAAGAGCCATTCCAGCAATGGCGTTGAGAAGTCCCTGCTGGCCTGGGCGCGACAATACACGGAGCCGCATGGCCTCGCACTCAGTGATTTTGCCAGCTCCTGGGCGGATGGCCGTGCCTTCCTCATGATCCTCGCCGCACACCTGGACGAGCTGGATCTGGAGTCGGCACTGGCGCAGCATGCACTGCAGCGGCTTCATTTGGCTTTTGATTTGGCGCACCGACGATTCAAGATCGAGAAACTGCTGGACGCGGAGGATGTGCACACACACAAGCCGGACAACAAGTCCATACAGATGTACGTAATGTGCCTGTACCATGCCATGGAATCGATGCGAGCCACCGAACGCGACCGTGTTCCCTGCACCAGCATCACGGATCTGGACGAGGTGCCGCTGGATGCCGAGCGGGAGATCGGTACTTCCGACAGCTTGGCCAGCATGGAGCTGAAGTCGACGGCGGAGGTGACGAGCACGTTGCGACCGCTGAGCACGGCTACGAATGCCAGTGTCGAGATCAGCAGCTATCAGAGCGCTCTGGAGGCGGTCCTAACACTGCTGCTGGAGGATGAGCAGCTGCTGTCGCTGGATGTGCCCGAGCCGGTGGACTTTCAGGCCGCCAAACAGCAGTTCCACGAGAACGAGAGCTTCATGCTGAAGCTAACGGAACACCAGGAGTTTGTCGGCGAGGCGCTCGAGGAGGGTAGCAATCTGATAAGTGAATCGCAAAAGAAGGATGGCTCCGGCTCTGGGTCCGGGTCTGGCCTATCGCCCGAGGACCAGAACGAGGTGCGCCAACAGATGGTGCTGCTCAATGAGCGCTGGGAGACGCTCCGTTTGCGTGCCCTGGACATGCAGGCCAAGATCCTGATGCGACTGGCCGAGTTCCAGAAGCAGAAGCTCGAACAGCTGCGCCAGTTCCTCACCAACGTCGAGGATCGCATCTCGCACATGAGTGACCTGGGTCCGACCATTGCCCAGGCCGAGCAGCAGCTGTCCGAGGCGCGTCAGCTGAAGGCGGATCTGTGCGAGCAGCAGGAGCTGGTGGACAGCATCAGCAGCATGGTGGTCATTGTCAATGACACCTCGGGCAATTTCAACGATCTCGAGGATCGACTGAGTGCGCTCGGTGAGCGCTGGTCCCATGTGGTCAAGTGGATCGATTTGCGCACCGAGAAGCTGCAGCAGTACAAATGCATCTCCCGCTGGCTGATGCACGCGAGCAGGATCTGAAGCGCATGGAGAGTCGAGATGTCACCGATGTGGGCGGCATTACGCAGCGCATCAATGAGCTCAACTATTGTGCCAAGGATCTGCTGGAGCTGCAGCGCTATCTGATCGATCTGCGGCAAATGGTGGCAGCCACTCTACAGGATGGCGACGACAAGGGCGAGCGTGTGCTCATGCAGCTGGAGAGCTACGAGGATCGCCTGGATGCACTCAAGCAGATACTCGAGGTGCAAACGCTGCGCATCGAGATGAAGGGCTTCAACTTTGGACGCGACCGGGCCAGCTACGACGACAGTCGTGTGGTGCGACCCGACGGCTGGCTCGATTACCAAATGATAATACGCTTTGGCGAGGACGAGGAGGCCGAGGACGAGGGGGAGCATCAGCAAGAGCAACAGCAACAGCCGGATGCATCCGATCCGCTGGCCAGCAAGAAACGCAAACTGCGCAATGCGGACAACTTTTTTGCGCTGGAGTCCCAGATACTGGATCACTTCTCGCACGTCCAGAGCGTGGAGCAGCAACTGCAGCAGCTGCAGCGCCAGAGTCTGCGCAATCAGTGCGATCTGCTCAAGGAGCTGCAGGCGGAGACGCAACAGCGCTCCAGCCTCCTGCCCGAGCTAAAGAAGCTGTACGAGGTGTGCGAGCAGGAGGAGCCGGCACGCAAACTGCTCCTGGAGGCGGCGCACATCAAGCAGCTGGAGCAGCGCTATGCGGCACTGAGTCAGCGACTCGCCAGCCAGCAGCACGAGAGCAGCACGCTGCTGGCCAAGGAGCGCTACTACAATAGCCTAACTGGCTTCAAGCTGGTGCTCGCGGACTCGCGCGATTGGTACAAGCAGCATGCGGGCAATGCCAGCTGCCAGGAGCTGGAGCAGCGACTGAGTCACATGGAATCGCTTGCCTCGGAGATATCGGAGGCGCGCGAGGCCACCGAGGCGCTCGATGAACAGCTGGTGGAGTGGAAGCAGGACTTTGGACTCTTCTACGACAGCTGGCACGACATGAAGCAGGCTCTCCAAGCGCTCATCCAGCAGCGTGGCGGCGAGAGTAATCTGCGCCAGCTGCAGCAGCTGGAGCAGTTCGTTGCCAAGGTAAACGCCCAGCAGCTGCGCGTCTCCAACTTGGATGACATGCAGCAGCAGCAGCAGCTACTCAATCATTTGGTCGACGAACTGGAGTCCCTCAAGCCCTGCTACGAGCGTCTGCCCCAACAGCTGCTCGGCCCGCAGCTACTGGCCGCCTGGCAGCGTCTGCCCGAGCAGCTCAGCGAGCGGGTCATCAAGCAGACGACGGCCATTGAGAACCTCAATCACTTTGTGGCCGAATACAATTCGGTTATAGCCGTGCTGCGCAGTGCGCCCGAAGTGCTGCAGTCGCAGGATCTGCGCAAGCTGGAGATCGATGTGATCAGTGCGCGCAATTTCAGTGAGATTCTCATCAAGGAGGCCGAGGAGCCGCAGCGTGAGTCGCTGCAAGCGCAGATTCGAGCGCTGAACGCGCTCTACGAGCAGGTGGAGCAGCTGCATCAGGCACAGCGGCAGCAGCAGACGGCGCTGCACGCCCAAGCCGATGCCATACAGCAGCGGCTGCAGCAGACGGAGCGCTGGCTCAGTGAACTGGAGGCGAATACGCCCAGGTCGGGCGTCGGCGACATTCGCAATTCCAATGAGCTCTTCCAGAGCAAGTCCAAGTTTCAGACGCTCAAGGAGACGTGCGAGCGGGAGGCGGCACAGTTCCGCGAGCTCAATGAGCTGGGCGGCGAGCTGCTGCTGCAGATGGACGAGCTGCAGGACAAGGACAGGGACTCCAAGTACGGTACGCTGGCCAAACAGTTCACGCATCTCAATGCCCGCTGGAGCGCGGTGACGGAGCGAGTGTACGCGAAGACGGCCCTGCTGGAGCACATCTCCACACAGCTGGGCGAGTTCAAGAAGTTCATGGTCAGCGAGACGGGCTATCTGGATCGGCTGGAGAACAAGATACGCAACATTTCCGAGAATGCAGCCGATGCTGAGGAAATCATTGAAGAGTTGGATGTAAGTTGAGCATAGAGTCTATATCTATCTATATCATATCTGACTAGCAACTAGCGATAGAAATTACTTGCACATATTTATTTAATATAATATCATGATAGTTTTATAGGGCATATATTTATCCATGAGAAACAATCTTTAGAAGCTAGCAACATTTATTTATTTTATATTCAAGTATTTATTTTCGATATTTAACTCTTCAAAAATGAGTGTATTGTAGACTATGCTTCAAATATTTAAACAGTAACATACGAAACACTAAATTCATTTATTTTAATATAATATATATATTTTTCGTTTGCTATTACTGCTAACAAACTTGAATCGTTTTCAAATGGTTTAAAAATCTATACGATTTCTATAAATGACCAATAATCTATTAAGGACTTAAATTTTAAGCTTTCCATTAATTACTTTTGAATTGAATAACCTTTTCATAAATTCAATCATTAATTAATTCATGGAAATTTTAAATTAATGAGAAAAACAAAAACCATTTCATTGCTTTAATAATTCGCAGCTTCATGCAAAAACTAATCAGACTGCAGCTATTTTAAAATAGTAGTTTTTGAAACCAGTTCATCATCAATCATTTTACGGGTCTCTTTAAAATTGGTTAAGTAATTAATCCTAATGTAGATGATAAATATTGTAAATTATATATAGTTAGCTAATGTAATCATTTGCTTGCTTATTACATTTTATTTTGTATTTAACAGAAATCTTTATATTTTTCAACTGGTATCTGTGAAATATAATTGGACCGCAGCAGAAAACTTTTATACAGCTTTAAGTACTTTAAAGTGTAATAAATTTATATTTATACGATCATTGCCCACATTGCTGTTTACAAGAAGTGTTAATTAGTCTTGATTATATAAATTTAGCTATATTTTGTATTCGCATTATTTGAAATATTGAATTATGTACATTTATCTTAAGGATCTGGAGAATGTGCTGCGCGGCCACTCTGACGAATGGCTGGACAAGATTCAAGAAATTGGCAATGAGCTAATTGACAATGAATTTATGGCCGACGTGATGCGACAGGACATCGATGGCATGGTGGAGCGCTGGACCCAGCTGCAGCAGCAGGCCAAGAAGCGCACCGAGCTGCTGGAGGAGAAGGTCAGCGAGGCGGAGCAGTCGGAGAGAGCAGTCGTTCATTTGGAGGGCTGGCTAACGCGCATGGATGAGATACTCAGCGAGCATCTGGAAAACGATGTGACCATTGAGGATCTGCCCGATGATTTTCAGGTGAGTGAAAATTACATGATAAACAACAGTCAATAAATCACATATATCATCTGCAGATCTTGGCACGTGAATTTACCGTTAACGAGCGAAACTTCAAGGACATAACTGAACTAATTGCGGAGCACACGCGCAAGGGCAAAACAGGTGCCGCCAATCGCCTGCAGGAGCAGCTCAATCTGATGGAGCTGCGCTTCAAGGCGTGCCAGGCCAAGCTGAACAAATGCACAGCCCCCCAGCCCGCCTATGAGTCGCGCTTGAATCGCGCCTATGGCGATCTGCGCAACGTGGAGCACTCCACATTGGGGCTGGATGTGGCCTCGGCGGGTCCTGCCACAGTGCAGGCGCAGTATCAGAAGTGTTTGGTATGACCAGAATTGAGAATGAATTGCAAGCGACTTATCTAATGTATGCAAATCTTTAGCAAATTTATCGCACACTGTCTGAAATCAAGGCGGAAATCGAGAGCACCATTAAGACGGGTCGACGTGTCTGCGAGGACAAATACACAAAGAGTCCCAAGCAGCTCAGTCAACGCATCGATGCACTGAAGCATCTGTACAATGCCCTCGGCGAGAATGTCACCCAATCGAAGGCCTTCCTGGAGGGCCTCCTCAAGCTGGCCAGGCAGCTGGAGCAGTGCTTCGATGCGGCCGATGAGCTGATTCGACGCTTCGAATCGCCGCAGGAGCTGCACGATCGCAACACCATTCTGCTGGAGCTCGAGGATGTGCTGCAGCGTTGCGATCAGCACTACACTGAGTACAGCAAGTCCTGTGACCAGAGCTGCATGCACGAGACGCGCCAGCGCATCGATGGACTGAAGGCCACCTACCACAAACTGACCAGTGCGGATATTATCAAGCGCCTAACCGAGATGAAAACGACGCTACAGAATTTGGATAACATTTCGATGGAGACCTTAAAGTTTGTAGCTGCCCTATTAGTGATGTTTATCAGAGAACTGCTAGAGAATTTCTATCCAATTACCTTATATATATGCGATGCAGAAGTATATATTTATATGTTTAAATAGCTCTACATCTACACATCTCTTTTATAGTCTAATCAAAGAGCTAGTTCTGTTAGCAGACTATAGTTTGTATAAAATGTGTATATATTCATATACATCAAATATCTGAAAAGACGACTAACCGAATATGCGATTAACTTAATACGCTGTGCTTTAATAATTAGCAGTAATTTTTACGAGCAAGTCACTTATGCAGTTCTCTGATGATTAGAAAATACCTTTGCAGATTTTATTTGAAATGTGTCACGTTAGTATTTTTATGTATATAAAATATGTTTCAAAATTCAAGAACATGCTAGAACAAAATTTGAATGCAAATTCACAAAAATATTCAATCTGAATAAACCTTCATATTTAAAATATGACTTATATTTGCATGCATAAATTTATTTAAGTTCTGTTAAGGACCAACCTAATAAATATGTCTGCAAGAGTATTGAAGCTGTAACAGCTAGCAGTAATATTGGTTTCTTACTAATACATTCTTAAACAACTATTAACTTAACTCTTGCAGAACTATGGAACATGATCTGAAGGAGATAAATGTGCCATCGAATCCGGAAATTGAAAAATTGCAGCAACAAGTAATTGCGATCGTTGTGGTGCGTACAAATCGATTGCCATAATAAGAAATAAGAAATGCACTAATTTAAGAAATGCTCTTAAGAATTATCTATATATATTATAACATTAACTCAATGGTTTTATGTGTCTGACTATCATTTTATCTTCTACTTCATTAGTTTTTCATTTACAATTTGCCTCTATAAGTTCAGCTCATCATTCGATTTCGATTCATTTCATTTCATTTCCTTTCTTTCATTTGAACATACAATTTTACTTTGTGGCTGTCGGTTGCTTGCCATTTTCACACCTTTGCTCTTTCATTTGTTATCCACACACTCACACCATTGCACTCTGAAATGGAATCAAATTTCTCGTTTGACTTTACTATCCATTCAGCAGAAGACAAAATCATTGGTTTGAATTCGAAGCGAATTGAATTGTGCACAATTCCTGATTCAAGCTTTGTATACAAACTTAATAAAGAGTCACAGACTTAGTAAGCCTTACAAATTCTAAAAAAAAGGTTAATAGTTAAGAATATGCTTAATTATGTTATTAAAATAAATGTGTGTTTCTTTAATTAAAATATTGTAAAATATCTTTAATACTTTAACCAAAAGGTGATTTGTCATATATATATATGTATATGTTAATGCTTAATGCGTAATGCTTATTTATTTTTGTTTAAATTCATGATTTAATTATTTTGCAATTTCACATACCACCTAATAAAAACATTCATAATAATCTTTCCACCAAGCTAATCAACAACCAATTCAAATACCAGAAAAAAAATACCAACAACCATCACCCAAAAAAAATACAACCACCACAACCATATATACCAGAATCACCGTATCACTAGCTCTACGAGGTCTAACTTGGTGTCATTTTCACGCTTCAAATTTCAATTATATATATATATATATAGTATAGTATATATATATTATCTTCTGTATGGAGCTCTTGTTACTGTCCCCTAAAAACACAAATGGTCAACGCTCAACTTGGTCCAATCAACACATATTCCAACAAGAACATAAGTACATAAGTATCTACTACTCCTTTCACCAACGCTAATGTACAGCAACTGCTTTTGGGGCTCCATATAGTACTACTTATTAAACATACTCAAATCTACTATAACATACCAACATACCATGGTTCGCGTCTAAGACTTCAACTGTGTAGCGAGCTATTAAATACTATGAAACTACTGCATCCTTTGCGCAGGATACGCTGAAAACACGCTTCAATGTCGACACATCGACGATTGCCAAGGCAAGCGATGACGATACGGAAATTGTCGTTGTCAGCGACACAGTGCGTCAAAGACGTGCACGGACCCCGCAATCTGGCGAGGCCAGTACGCCCAACACATCCAGTGTCGCCACGGAGTCACAAAAACAAGGCGGGTCGGACAAAGCCGAAACAACCACGGGCGAACATGTGCTGCCTGACTTGCTGCCACCGCAAACGTTTCGCCTAGCCGAATCCAGCACACTCTTCTCCCAGATATCGCTGAACCCAACGCAAATGGTTGGCCACGTGGCGCCACCGCCCAAACCCATCAAGAGCAAGCGCAAGGCGCCCGCTGCTCCAGCGCAGGTTGTCGAAATCAAAGCAAAGAACATTCAGAACGATAAGATGTCTGTGCAAAATATAGCACTGGGCGAAATTGTGGATACGGTCAACATACTGGAGAGTGTGGAGCCGCTGCTGCCCGAGTACGTGCAGACGGTGCAGATTGTGGATCTGTCCGAGGACTCGGACTCCTCGCTGCGCCTCGAAGGCGAGGTGCGACGCAGCAAGAGCAAACGTTCCCTCTGCGAGTCGGAGCCGGCCACTGAGCTGGACGTGGACGTGGACGTGGACGTCGGTGCGGAGGAGGAGGCGGCCTTGCTGCGTCCTGCGGCGGGCAACACAAGCACGCCGCTGCTGCGCGTGGAGAAGCAGCGCATATCCTTTGATGAGAAACGCAAGCGCATTGCTCACGAGCGTGATATACTGCGCGACTCCGAGGAGGATGAGCCGCCGGAGAGCTTGACGGCGGCAGCGGCGCCGAAACGCTGGCGTCAGCTGCAGCCGGAAATGGAGGCAATTACGCCGGACACGGAGCCGGAGTCGCCCGTGCGCAATAGTTTCTATGGTGCGGACAAGGAGACAGGTTTCGATATTGAGCCGCTGGTATTCTCCGATGATGAGGAGATACCGCGCTTCTCGCTGGAAATGACACCAACCTTCGACTCCGACAGTGATACGGTAATTTGGTAGCGCTTGGGCCATCAATGCACACTTTTTTGTTGCCACACACATACACACATGTTTCTATATCTTTCTTTGTTGATCCCAAACGCAGAGCCGCATTGAGACGCCCGGCACAAAGAAGCCGAACTCGTTCCTGAGCAAGGTACTCAATTCGATGCCCTCATCGCCCCTGGATGACTCGAATGTAACGCTCAAGAGTCCGCCCGGTGAGCTGCCCAGCACACACTTGGAGCAGCGTGTCCAGGAGTTCAATAAGCAGGCCAATCAGATGATCTACAAGCTGGAACTGACCAAGGCCAAGATCGAGCAGTGTCACGATAGCGAGGCGTAAGCATAAGCATCTCATACTCATACTCCGTATAATTACTTACATTCCTATTATCAATGCTCTTGCAGCGAGGATTTGCGTATGCTAATAGCACCGGATGCAGCCACTCTGATCTCACAGGGCGATTCCTTGGTACTCGAGACTCATGGCAAACAGGGCAGCATCTCACGTCTCGTTATGCGCACTCAAATCATCCTACGCGAAAAGTTTCGCGAGGTTCAACAGGCCAAGTAAAATATATAAAAACAAGAAGACTTTATACTCTTTTCGAACCTTTAGGCAACTTTCACTGTTGAGTTATAAGGATGTCATAGATTTGATGAGCCGATAGCTTTGAAAAGATCGGATATACGGCCAAAGTCGACTTCGAGTTGTTTGGCAGCTATAACATATACTGGTCCGATCCGGCTGGTTCCGACCAATGTGCTGTTTCTTTAAGTAATAAGTATCTGTACAAAGTTTTATCGCGATAGCTTTGAAAACAATGGATTTATGACCAAAACCGACTTCAAGTTGTATGGCAGCTATAAGATATAGTGGTCTGATCCGGCCAGCTCCGACCAATGTGCTGTCCCCTTAAATAATAAGTGTCTGTGCAAAGTTGCATCGCAATAGCTCAAAAACTGAGGGACTAGTTTGCATACATACAGTCAGACAGACAGACAAACGGACGGATATGGCTAGATCAATTTGTATTGTCATTCTAAGCATACTGGCAGTAACTTTTGGGGGTCTCCGACGCTTCCTTCTATGCGTTACAAACTTCAGCCCAAACTTAATATACTATTTTCTTCGAAAAGAGTATAAACAACCACAAAACCAAACTCGCTTTATTAATCATTAATCACTTTTAGGTCCAAGGTCACAGGCAGTTCGGCACCACGCCCCTCTCCGAATAGCGTTAATATTGAGGAGCTGGTGACGAAAGGATTGCGACGCATCAATGTGCTCATTGAGAAGCCCGTTGATGTCAAGTCCAGCACTGATCTAGAGAAGCGCATGGAGGACATCAATGTAAGTGTGACCAAACTCATTTTACGCTGGCTTTCATCCAACAATTGCCACATCTGGCCACAAAATCATAAGTAATTGACCATGGCCGAACAGAGCTGTATAATAATACCCTATACTTATAAAATGAGTATAATAAGGGGCATACCAATGTTATTAATGCAATCTTCTCTATTTGACAATTTTTTGATTGGTTCTTATATCTGGAAATTTTATTTTTCGGATTTACTAATTTTTGATCATTTATTTAATATGTTTCTGATTTTAGCAATTGCAAAAGCTATTCAAATGTTTACCTTCCGAGTATGTATACTATTATGTTTTAGAATAGGGTAGATTTGAGTCCATCTAGCTATCAAAAATATATATATTTTGTTTGATTATAATCACGAGCAATATTTGTCTTTTTGCGTTCTAATTTAGATATATTTCTGAAAGCGTCTGCATTTATATTTTGCTCTTGCGCCAACCACAAGTTAATTGGCCTCTTGAGAATTCAGAGCATCGGCACAGGCCACCAAACTAAATGCTGCCATTAGAGGCACCCAAAATAAACCAACAAAAATTTTGACATAGTTACACAGACGTCGTACGCCAACATTAACAACATCTGTATCATCTGTGCATATGTCGTATATATGTTGTAGCAGAGAGCTGAAATCGCTTTTGTAAAGAGAGCAACTAAAGAGAAATTTGGCATATTAAGTGGAAGACATAAAACCGATCAGCACTGTGTATTTTTATAAATTTAGTTAAGTCCACAAAGCGATGTTTTTATTTGTATCATGTCATGTTTAATTTGATACGGAAACCTGTCATAAATGTATATGTAACTTACAAAACCTATATGTAGATGTAGAAATTTACAGAATTTACAGCATGTGCTTGAACTTTGGTCGAATAAAGTTATTTATTTGTCATAATTGCAACTACTATTGGAAAAAAAGAAAATGTTTCTACATTTTATTTTCGAAACAAACGCTTTGATGTAATGGACAAATTGCTTTCTGGTTTGCCAAATGCCAAGGGTATTAAGTCATCGGCACACCCAAAATATATTCTCGCTCATTATAGAGTGACACACTAAATTACAATTTGTATGCTTAAACTGATTGCACAGTTTTCTCTCTTTAATTTGAGATAAAACGCCTGACAAACGTTTTTATTTGCTGAAATAAAATAAAAATCTCCCTACTTTGACAATTTTCAATCCCTAGACGATGACATGCCCTAAAATCCATCATTAATCAATTCGTTCACTAGTTGTTTATTTTTGTTTATTGTTTTCCTATTGTTTATGGCCCCACCGATGACAAAAATAATGTAAGAAAAGTGGGAAATCTATGCGATAAAAATAGCATTGTAAAGAGTCTTGCAAAGAGAGCAACTTTAAGGCAAAACTAAAGAGTGATCTCCCATATTTTTCTTTTTGGATTTTTGTATTTTCGCCGGCGGCATTGTTTTTGTTGTCAGTCTGTGGGCGTCTTATATACGGAACGGTCGCATCGCTCGCAATTAATTTTCGTAGTTTATTTTATTGATTGAAGTGCAGGGAGGAACGCTTCGATTCGCTTGGCGCCAAAACTTGTTTGCCCTGGAAACTCAATGCAATTTTGCTGGTTGACACAGTCCGCCAGTGCGGTATACATATAGTATATACACTCAAAGCATATAACACTCCACACACATTCCGAGCATTGATACACGCACTTCGGTGTCCCGGGGAATACTACATGCATGGGACATTCTTGCTCGATTGCAGCTGGAATTGAATTTCATTCTTCGCCGTTGTCCCTCCCAGCGGTGTTCATTTTGTTAGTGTTTCCAGCTCAGCGTGCATTTATTGTTAATTCTCCATCGCCAGCTGGATTTAATTTATTACACCGACTCTTTGCAGGAGCGCCAAGACGATCTGCAGGTCATTGTCGGCGCCATTGGCAAGAACCCCCAAATGCCAAAGGTTGCGCCCATCATGATGCACGAAATCGAAAAGGTTCGCACTGCACTTGGCACACGAGCACCCTTTATTTCAATATACTCAATACTCACACGCTTACCTCCATTGCAGACGAAAAACAATTTGATTGCTCATGCCGATTCCATTGAGCTCTCCCTGACACAACTGAAAAATGGCGCCCAAATTGGTAACGGTAATGGAGCCGCCAGCAGCAGCAGCAGCGGCAGTCGTCTGGGTAAGTGATTGTTTTCCCTTCATTCTACAATAGGAGCTTTTAAGAGCTTAGTTATTGTTCATGGCTCGGTCAAAGAGTGGAAATCGTTTGACTGTGAACTTTAACAGTTGATCTTTTGATTGAAGCAATGCCAATGATTTCAGAATTTTCAACAGCTTTTAAGCATTGTACATAAGTTTGGTACCATTTGCATACAAAAGGTTGATTATACTCTTTTCGAAGAAAATGGTATATTAAGTTTGTGCTGAAGTTTGTAACGCATAGAAGAAAGCGTCAGAGACCCCCAAAAGTTACTGCTAGTATTCTTAGAATGACAACACAAATTGATATAGCCATGTCCGTCTGTCTGTCTGTCTGTCTGTATGTATGCAAACTAGTCCCTCAGTTTTTGAGCTATCGCGATGAAACTTTGCACATACACTTATTATTCAAATGTACAGCACATTGGTCGGAACCAGCCGGATCGGACTACTATATCTTATAGCTGCCATACAACTCGAAGTCGGTTTTGGCCATTTATCCGAGCTTTTCAAAGCTATCGCCTTAAATTTCCTTGTACACTTGAACATCCTTATAACTCATCATTGTTTAAAATTTCAAATCGATTGTGTTATATTAGCAAAAATGTGCGTCATTAAATATTTCGCTGGTGCAGTTGGCAGAGTGATAATTACCTAAACGTTCGAAAAGAGTATAATATTGTGGCACGCCGAAGATAATCCTTCCCCACTTGTTTTAGTTTAAAAGCTGCAGTCTCTATTTTTGTAAATACTGCAAAAGCGATAAACATTTAAGAGTTTTGTTGTCCGACTTCTTTTTGGTCGACATTAAATAAATAAAAAACCTTCTCATAGGAAAACAACATTTGCAAATTTCCCATGAGTAAATATTAATATTTTGCATTCTTGCATGAGCTATTCTCGGCAAAATTAATAAAATATTACCCAGTCAAGCACTCTCAACAGCAGTTTGCTTACAAAAAATATGAAAATAATTTCGACTTATGAATATTCATATTCATTTTCAGAATTCCATTATATGCATTTCGTGCGCATGAAATTAAATATGCCAAAGTTGAAAACTTAACCTATTCGATTGCCTGAATTGAGCTGAGAGAACTCGCAAATAAGCACGCACGATATTGTTTTTACACAATTTCGCTTTTGAAGTTTTCAATTTCATAGTTTCATGCATTTTATAGTATTTCTTTCGACTGTTGCCCATCTTGATTTCGTCGTTAAATATTTATGGCGCGCACAGTTTTTGTAAAGGGCGAGCTGCCAAATGCAACATGTCAATAGCACTTTTGACATTTCGAATACATATGTTTGTGTCTGCATTTGTTTTGTTCTTCTTGTTTACTTACTGCTGTAGAAGCGGATACAGGACTGTTCTATTTTGGGCTGCTGTATTGCAACTGTTGCAGCACACATTTAACAGCTAACATTATTAGAAAGTAATCTAAAGTAAAATCGAATGAAGTTCATATTTATGTTAGGCACACTTGTATACTCACTGACATTTGATGGATGCATTGCATTCGCGAGACAACGAAGGTGTCTTCAAATCGGAACAGGTCCCAATTGGAAAGCACTGTCGTGGTTTCGGGAATGCAATGCTTCCTTAATTTTCACTGGATTTTTGACTTCGATCTGTGCCCCTTGAGTAGCTTCTTGAGTCTGTGGAGCTTATTGACGTAACGGTATCGATTGAACGTCTTGGGGTCAATCCCAAACGAGGTGTGCTTCTGGAATGGCCCAGACTGGTCAGGAAGCCGTGGGAGTCCACAAAGAACCCTTTCTTTCTTATATACTGTGCAATCTGCTCTGTGGCCTTTTCATCACTATGCGTCGACCCATGGGCCGTGGTAATTAGACTAGCTGTTGGAAACATTTCCAAATCGCTCATTTTCTTACCATTCTTGGCTATAGTGAATTCGGCACAATTAAAATTTCTCCTGCGTTCTTCAAAAGTGAGTTTATGCGATCTGTGTGTATTGTCGTCAATTGAGGAGTCACTGCTAACAAGTGGACTGACTATGACCACTCTTCTTTCACGATGAATCCCTTCAGTTCTTTCTATTGAGCTCAAACGCTTTATCAATTTCCGAGGGTTCAGGATCACATTTTTTTTGGGGTGTGGCGTGCCAATTGTCATATATGTGGAAGCACTCACGACTGAAGTTTGGCTTCTCCTCATACTTCTCCTACCACTTGTGTCAAACTTAATATGTTTGCTATTCACGACTTTGGCTTTAACGGGATGTACAGGGCCCGTCAATTGGATTTTTGAGGTGTTACTACCAACCAATGCGTTCGTTTTTTGCTGTAGATGCGATTCGCGCTTGCTGGTCTCCATCTCATCATTTAAACGCTCTCGGAGCGTAGCTGCATCAACAGGTTCAACTTTTTCTGGATACGGAGTCCTAACCCTGTCTGGCAATACGCGCATTAGACCATAGTCCCGAACAGTCGAGAATGTCGGATGAGATCTTTCGAATGACAGCTTCTTTACGGAGCCTCGTTTCGAATCACTTTGGGATAAGCTAGATGCATTCGAATTATTGAACTCCATTTTAAACTGGCTAACTGACTTGCTGCAACAGAGTTTGAAGAAGAAAAAACCAATAACTTTGTTTTCTTTATTTTTTTGTTTTTCTTTCTAATTTTAAGAAATGTTAAGTTTAATGAGAACTGTTTGTAACTGAATAGTAAAATTATAAGGGCTGAGCTTCTAGCAAGGCCTACTCACAGAATATGCATATCATGAACTAATTTTAAAGTAACAAGTAAGAGTGCTCTAGTCGGGAGTGCCCGATATCTCCTATCTCCATGAACCCAGTCTATGCATTCATTCAAACTAACCTATCAGTGTACATACATGCAAACACAAACATGCTGCAAGCAGTACAAGCAGTGTAATCAGTTAGCTTGCTTCTCCATTGAGCCCCACACTATGGAAAGTTAAGTCTTTAACATCTTTTGTGTATATTGTCCGATTTTATTGAAATTGGGCATAAAATGTGTGAGCAAACCAAATTGCAAGGGCATACCTCATACCAAAAATGAGTTTTTTGAACTTTCGGGGATATTGGCGAGTGGTATCCAAAACGTGACATATTTTCTTACATGTATATACTATTTGTGAATAGACATACTAAGTTTGGCGCCTTTAGCTCTTATAATTTTTAAGTTATGGCCAAAAACGGTGATCTAAATTCAAAATTTTCGATAACTTTTGATCAGGACAAGTTATCGATAAAATTAAATAAACCTGATCTGTCCCGGGACTACGAGAACTTATATTTAAAATATTCTCTAGCTCTTATAGTCTCTGATATCCGCGTGTTCATACATGCGGGCGGTCGGACGGACAGACGGACAGACAGACAGACAGACAGACAGACAGACAGACAGACAGACAGACAGACAGACAGACAGACAGACAGACAGACAGACAGACGGACATGGCTAGATCGACTCGGCTGTTGATACTGATCAAGAATATATATACTTTATATGGTCGGAGATGATTTATACCCTTGCTACATACTTTTGACTTCATTTTACCCTTTTTTAAAAGTACGACAAATACAGTACGAAAATCCCAACTGTGTGATACTCTGATTCCATTAGTTTAACTCCCTCGACAGATGAGAGAGAGAGAGCATTTCTGTTCGCGAGGAAGGAGTTGGTTATATTACTTCAAGAAATGATAAGAACAAGTTGATTATTACCTATCAATATATTCCAGATATAGATAGTCCGAAGTAGGTCAATAATGTAAAGAATGGTTTTTTCTGGACTATTTTATACTGTCTGCAATCAAAGTCAAGACTGTAACAGATATCTTTCAGCTGGTACAAACATATCAAAAAATATTTTTTAAAAATCCACAGAATAAAAGATTTCCGTAATAAAATTAAGTGAATATATTATATTTAATCATCGGTTATATTATTGAGAGTTGACCTTGCACGTTTGCTTGATCGGCTTCCACGACATGTCCTTGCTAACTTGGAATCTCTGCTGGAGACAGAAGAGCTGTTCAAATCAAGCTGACTAACGCAGCTGACTGTATCGCGTTGGCCCTTGACTAGGCCCATTTTGGAAATGAACGATGCAATATAATTTTTGTTGGTTGTACTAAGGCGACTTTGCTCATTGAGGTTGGACGCAGTTGGCTGGGTCATTAATATGTCGCCCATCTTTTTGCCGTTCATAGCTATGGCGAACTCATCCTGATAGAATAACCGGCGTCGATCCTCAAAGCTCAAGTTTTTATTTTGGCCCTGCTCTGTGGGCAATTCGATTGTGTTTTTTTTTATTGCGTAAGCTCTTTCGAAGTTGGACAGTTTGGCTGCCATCTTGTCGTTCCACAAGAAGTCGGGTGAGGTAGACTTAAAGTGACCCTCTTCAAAGTCTTCGCGGCTCGCATTGTAGCAGCTTGAGGGCCTAAGGGGATTTTCTGGACAATGTTGCTTCTCGACTGATGTTTTAATATAGGCCTTAAAGCTGACATTGACATCTTCAGTTGATTGTCCACCCGAAAAGTTTCCGATTTAATTGCGCTTATGTTTCTGATTAGATCCTTGGGATTCAAGACTATGTTCTTAGTTGGATGTGGGGTTTCTGCAATGTCAAATTCTCTCAATTTTATGCTTGAGCTGGACATTTTGCGAAACTGCACATTGGGAGCACTGGAATGCTTCTCGCAGATTTTGGCAGCCTCAGCTTTCACAGGTGCTCTATGCGGATATGGAGTCTTAGATATGTCGCCAGGTACTCGCAGCATTCCATAGCTACGAAGTGATGGTCTCAGCCTGGTTACACTGAACCTAAGTGTATGTCCGTGTTGTTTTGGAACATCTGATGAATGATGAAGCTTTTTCATTGAAGATTTCTTTGGTATGTTTGACGACATCCTGTGAGCGAATCGTGTATTTTTTGTTTGATATCTTATATGTCGATGTTTGTTGTTTTGTGTTCTGTGTGGAACTGTTTTAAAATCGGAGTACATTTTACACTGCTTGCAATGCCTACGCAGCATTGAACTATTTCTTAGTAAAATCAACGAAATTTAAACAATGCATGCAGAAAAGAACCTCTGAAAAGTTGATTTCCACCTAGTCAGTAATGTTTCTCTGTGTGTCCGTTTGATTGTAGGCATCCCAGAGAATATCTGACTTAAATAACTTAAATTTGTACAAAAAAAGATTTAATGCATCGATTTGGAAAATCAAATCTCTAGAGTGGAAGACAGATAAATATTTATGTGACCTGAGAATACCAACCAAAACCGTACTGCTTGCAGAAAGATCTAGCCCCAAATAATATCAACACAGATTTACAATTGAGGTAATACATAGAGATCTATATTGTATGGTTATTGGTTAGCGGATTGCTGAATTCGGTAGCTATGAAAATACATTGACTGAAATTTATACAATATGCAATTGAAGATCGAAAAGCAGGTTTAAGTTGTGTTAACCGCCTACATCCGAAAAATAGCGAACGTGCTCAAGCAGGTTCAAGTCGCAATTTGAGTGCACTTTCGCTATTTGACAAATGCGTTGAATATTAGTCAATTTATAAACTCCTAACAGTATTATGACTTCTTGTGCTAACCGACTTGATTTTGTGCTTTGGTGAAAGTGTGAATGATACATTATCGCCGCTTTGTATTGAGGACCTTGAACTGCCCTTAAATTTGTTTAGACAGGACAGCATATCGGGTTGGACTTTAACCAGTCCCTGACGTTGAATGAACTTATTCATGGCTTCGGCTGCTATCTGATCACCCTGAGATATATCATCAATGTGAATGGGATCAGTTGTTTCTGCCATAAATGTATCACTCATTTTTTTGCCCCTCTTGGCAATGGTGAATTCGGCCTCGTAGAATAACTTCCGACGTTTCTCAAAGCTCAATGGCTGCTTGGTCATCTCCTGCGGTGACAAATCCTCAGTCGAGCTGGGGTCGGACAGGCTACTTTGGCTTATTTTTGGGCTGATCAGGGTGACCTTTTTGTTCGACTTCTTTGACGTAGGCCTGTCCTTTTGCAGACTGCTGCGCAACGGTGCTTTTTTCCATGAACGCATTACAATCATGTTCTTGATCGATCCTTTTTCCATATCGCTATTGTTCAGTGCTGATTGAAGGTCTGATAAGCGTCTAATAGTTGACCACTGATGAGAAATGCCTTTTTCACTCCAATCGATTCCGTCGATGTGCTTTATGAGCAGCTTGGGATTGAGGGCGATTCCTTTCATAGGATGCGGAGTGCCTAAGGGCATCTTCTCAGGATGTTTTGGCTTCATCTTGCTGGTAGAATTGAAGAACAAGCTTTGACGCTGCATAGACACATCGGATTGGTCCGGTTTGAACTTGGCATGGCTTTTTCGCTCCTCCTCGAGTCGTGCCCTCAGCGTATTTAGATCAACGCCCAAGGATGCTCGTGGAAATGGAGTCGATGCCTTGTCATGGGTTATCCGCAATAGCCCATAGTCTCGAGATACCAGAGGTACCTGAACTTGCGGCTGGAAGTTAATATTTCTCTTGAACATTTTATTAACTCTTTTTCCGTTGTCCATTGCGAACAGAAGTGGAAGAGGATGCGATTAGGATACGCTATAAACGATCGTTAAGCGTCTCTTTGTGTTTCGTGTTTTTTTTTTTTTTTTGAGAGTTGTTTGTTTTTTTGGTTTTTGTGTATCTGTTTTAAATTGTGTTTACTTCACCCACCATACTTCAAACAATTTGACACTGCTTGCAATGCCTACGAAGTACTGCTTTCTTTTGATGAGCTAATAAAAGCTCGATGATACAAAGCAATAAGTGTAACTGCATGCAACCAAATCATACAGCAGCGAGTATCGACTAAAAGCGCACTTGGAGCTTTAAAAGCTATATTGAAAGCTTTGCTTACCGATTAGCTTTGCCAGTTGCCAAACAGCTGTTAAGGACTACGGAAAAACATTCGAAAACAACACGTTCAGCGGTAAGGAAGTGAACCGATTAATAATCCCCGAGCTATGTTAAATTCGAGAATATATGAAAATAAAATAAATACAATTAATTAATAAATGTGGTTAACAGTAAAATGGTGATAATATATAATAAATACAAAATGCGGCCTGTATGGGACTCAGTAAAATTGACGTAGCTGAATGTGTAGTAGAATTTAATATTGTTTTGTGTTAATGTGTTTATACCAAGTGAAATGTAATATTGAGCTGATATAAACAGTGACATGTAAAATCAAAAATAGCAAACGTACATATTCCAAGATTTAGAAACTTGTGAATACTTTGTGGATTATGTGTGTGCATATGAAATAAACTGCGACCGGTACGATTTATCTTAAGCCACTTCTTATTGGGCATTATAAATATTCATATTGAGATTTTCTTATTTGACAAACTGGGAATATATGGCAATAATAAGGGAAGTTCGCTTCATGTGCTGTGTATATTAGTTGTAACTTATATGCTTCAAATTCAATGTGGCCAACCTCTCTAAATGAATACAAGAAGGAGGAGAGAGAAGAAGAAGCGCTGAGTGACGTTGAGAAAGCAGCAGGACGACAAGTGGAAATATCACGCTTCCCTAGGTTTTTAATGAATTTTGACATTTTGCTTGTGCGACCGTTGACGTTAGCTTTATCAGAGAGCAGGCTTGCTTTGCCAATTTGAACGTCTTGTGCACACACATGTGTACATAAGTGTATGTTTATCATTTCTTCGTTCTCTTCTTCTTGTTTTATTAATGATTTTTTACCATTTCACACCTGCCAGCCAGCGGGCCAAAAGACAATAAACGGATGGGCACAATACAAGCGTCAAAATGGGTGAAAAGAAATTTTGCACTTAACGTGTTTTTCCTCTCTAGGCACTTGAGTTTGTGTCTAAGGCTTGTTACCCGGTTGCTTGTGTTTTGCTTTTCCATTTGCATTTGCTTTTTGCTGCGTTTTCCATATATTTGTTCAGCAGCCTCTTGTGCGCTGTGACTCTCATGAATTTCATTTTAAATGCTTTCAGACACGTGGCATTCATTCATTCATTCATTCAACATAGATAGGCCTGTCTCGAAGCCTGCTCCTTTTCCCGAGCCGCCCTAAATCCCTTGTCCCAAATAGGGGCTTTAATCCGGCTGGGCAATAAGCAAAAGCAAAGTAGACGTCGCTGGACACAGACACAGACATAGACACATAGTTATTGGGCTTGTTTTCACGGCTTATGTGCAACCCAAGCCCCGAAACTTTCATAAATTTCTGCACTACCTCCTTAGGCTTACGAAACTTGCCCAAGGCTTTGCTGTCAATTCCTTGCGCTAAGTATTTCAAGTGTTTCCTTTGCCGTTTTTCAGCGCTTTGAAATATTTGCGCCCAGTTTTTGGCTTTCAATTGAAAGTTGCCATTTAGGGTGCCCCCGAATGCGAAATAAGTCAAATAATATTATTATGTGGCATGCCTTAAAGCCGACAAGGACTCGTGCTTGAGCACATGATAAGTGCCGCCAAATCGAGCCGCATCTCTCGAATCGCTGTACACTGGAATTTGAACCACAGAGGTGTGCTTAAAATATTTGAAATCATAGATTCCATTCTATTGTTAGCTTTTGGTCTTTCTAAGACTACAATCTAGCTACCTATCTTTATACTTGTTGTGAAGCTTGAAATGTATAGTAGTAACCCTTAAAGTAGCCCTTAAAATGATCTGGCCATGTCCGTCTGACTGTCTGTCTGTATGCAAACTAGTCTCTCAGTATTAAAGCTATAGCGATTAAACTTGCAACATAGACTTATTATTCACAGATACTGCACATATGTCAGCAGTAGCCGGATCGGACCATTATATCTTATAGCTGCCATACAACTGAAAGTCGGTTTTGGTTATACTTTTCATGCATTGAGAGCTACAGCCTTCAATTCCCTTGCATACTTGAATATACTTAGAACGCATCAGTGTTTAAAATATCAAAACGATTGATTCATGAATAGCACAGACTTGCTTCAAAAGGTGTACAGATACAGCTGCGAATTAAAAAGCATAGCCATAGGTTTATATTATACATAAAATATAAGCTTGTTTAAGCTGCCCAAAGGTGAAAAACAAAATTCCAGCAGTTCCTTGAACCCAGCTGAAAACAAAAAGAGATTAAAACATTTGCACATACATGTTTGCTTTAAAGGAGTTAATACGCTTGATACAATTTGTAAGAGACTCCAAGGCTTTCAAGAGATGTACACTGTTCAGTTGGTTATTTGGCACCACTGTACCTGTACGAGAGTTACATTGCACAGTGCTGCAATAAAGCCACTTGAAAGTTTTGCTTCATTGAAATAGTTTTTCATTCACTCAGCGCTTTTTATGCGCTCCCAGACAGGAGCAGGAGCAGGACCATTTGAAATGGCCAACCGAGTGCACTGACAGGCAAGGGCGCAACATAAAAGTGAACCCTTCAAATATGGCACACTAGAGCAGCTATAGCTGGAATGTTGGTCATTTTGACCGCAATCCGTCGGCTGGAAACCGCAGCAGCAGCTGCTAATGAGGCTGCCAGCTAGCCAGCATTGGGAGACATCTAATTATCGCATGTTTTTAATGGAAATTCCCTTCTTCTTTTGCGTGCTCATCAATTGCAGATTACAACAACGAACCGAGCGGCACTGGCTCCTTGGCCAGCAGCTTCGATAAGTCCGTTCTGCACATTTCCGACTGGCTGACTTGGGAACAAAACATGATCAAGATACAGAGTGTCCTCGTTGACGATGTGGATGCTGTGCGTTTGTCCATCGAGAAGCAGGAGGTGGGTGCCAGTTCAAGCACTACAAGCAGTGCCCATTGCATTTACTATACATTCTTCTTCTGCTTCTTCTTTTTATTTCGATTTACAGAAAGTTTTGCGTGAATTGAAAATGAAAAAGCCGCAACTCAATGAACTGGTGCACACAGCGGAAGTCCTTAAAGGCGATATAAAACGTCAGCAGTTGCAGGAGAAAGGTAGGTCCTTAATACCCTTAAATAGCACAGCTAACGCGATTATATTCGATTATTTAAAGTGCTCGAGAATTGGTTGTGATACTTTTTATCGAAGCACCAAAAGTCATCTATATATACATATATCACATATTTTAATTTTAAGCAAAACTATTCTTTTGTCGCGAAATATTTGTGTTTTGTATGAGATTTGCATCTCTTATCCTTAGCATATCTCCGAAATGTCAGGATCATTACAATGACCTTGGCTGAACTTATTATTATTAATTTTGCATTAGCCACTTGAGATTGCAAACGCAAATAAGAACTCAAACTCTTGAATATGAACAAAACGGCACACCAAGTTTCATGTGAAGGAGAAATCCTTTGGGGGAACACACGGTGCACGTTCTGTAATCCATCGAACAAATTGGCCATTTGATGATGGCACATGAAAATTTCATTAGGCCTTTTAGCTGCTGCCTGCTAAATGGCATTATGAGTTGCATGCTGATTGCGTTCCACCTACGGCACTAACTAGATATGCACATTTTCCATTTCCCTTAACGACTATCGTGCAGACAAATTTCCGCTTTGCCAGACCGACACTCACACACCTACACACACACACACACACACAAACACAGTCAGAGCCATGGTTGAAATTCAGTTAAAATCGAAAACACAGACGAGATCCACTTAAAAGCGCCAACTCAGTCTTATGCCTCGGTTCGCTAACTGACCCAAAAGCGACTGCTGCGGATATGGTGTCCTGCTGGTCTCCTGCTGGTCTCCTGCTGGCGTCCTGCTACAAACATTTACATACCGAGGCCAACACTGGGTGCATGTGTGCAAAGGTCCTGTAGCTTTGTCTTTTGGTTGCTAAACTAATAAAACGGATGGAGTAGCAATAGCTTATACCCTGTAAAGTGCGCGAATTTTTGGAAAACTGGCAAAGTTTAAGTTTTAAGTAATATATTTATAAAGTGCTTCGAAAACTAAAGAAATTTAAGTATAATATAATTGTTATACCAAAATGCCACAAATCGCCATATTTTCAGTTTTTAAAACTAAGATTCTAAGTCAACGTATAAATCATCTCAATTATTTGATAGGCAATTTTTTAAAAGTTTTCAATAGTTTTCAAAATAATAAATTGACTTAAGTAAAATAATCTCCGTATTTTCAGATCTTAAAACGGAGAGGAATTCGGATTTAAAACTGCATATTACATATTTACATATTTACATATATGAATTCTTTTGAGTAATTTAAATGTAATTTCTTAGTAGGATTCAATATTTTTAGAAATAGTTTATTTCGATCTAATTTGACTTATGCAAACTATTATTTTTGAATTTATTGGTTGATACAATACAATAATTTATGTTATTTTTTGTTTTTTGAAATTTGTTACACGTCGTTACATTGTTTTTATAGGGTATTTAAAGGCGGGTATTTAAAGCCAACTCTTTCATATGGCAATGACAGTAGATGGCAAAGTGCAAAACAAATGCAAACAACTACACACACACACACACACACACATCGGGAACCTTAAGCAAGTGTTAAGTTTGAGAATGCATAAAATGCCGTGCACAACAAATCGCAATCAGAAAAACATTTTTTTTTATGGGCGGTGGTGAAAATGCAGCACAGTTTGAAAGCTATTGGCAAAGAGCAAAGAGCCACTGCTAAAGAGAGAGAGTGAATATTTTTGTTGCATACCTCGAGGCGCATGCTCAAAAAAGAAATACACACAAACGCACACACACACACACACACACACATATACGTGTAAGTATGTGTATTTGGTGTATTTTTTTGCATTTCGTTCATTTGGCCCTCTGCGGAATTTTAATGTGGCAGCAAGCAGCCAACGTTTCTGCCAGTTGACATTTAATTGACAAGCGGAGCGGGCGAACAGAGGGTGTTGAGAATGTTTATGCCCCCTTTTGTTGTTGTTGTTGTTGCCTGCTGGAGCTTACATAGTTTTGTATTTTATGCCATTGTGGTATGTTCGCTCTGGGGGGATTGGCCTGCAGTTGCCTGCATTGCATTGCTTGTGTGTTGTTACATATTATTATGATGTTTGGTTTGTCATAAACATTTGTAACTTGTCCTGCGCACGTCGACCACGTACATAAGTGAATCCTTGTTGCTGCCAACATCACTGGGGTCTGTCTCTGAGCCTGAATCGACTTTTGTGTCGTTCCTTGGGCACATTACATACGTCAAATTGTTAAGGAGGACAGATAGCTGCTGTTCAAAACATCTCGCAATTTAAGTTGCATAGTTTTAGTTAATATTTCAATAAAATAACTATAAAATATGTCAGAATTGTCATGTTTTCAACATTTATTTCCAACTAGTAAAAACTTTAAAGTCGGACGTAAACGACTGCGTTATACTCTGATGCCATTGTAAGTACTGCAGGTGTTTGGTATCGATTTGTCAGCCTTCCAGTGGGCGTGGCACAAAAATGTTAACACTTTATCTGATGCAGTAAGCAACAAGCATAATAGTCGAAGTCTTAAGTCTCTATCTTCAATAGCCTCGGAAATACGTGCGTTCATACAGACGGACAGACAGACTCAATATAAAAACTGTTTGGTTTATTTAACAAATTAGTTGAGTTTTTAATTATTGAATGGAGAGTATTTATATGTAGATCCCTTAAGTTTCGTCCTAAGGAATGCCACGTAAGATATTACATTTCTAAATTCGCTTTTGAAAACACATAAGACATATGTCGTTGATATCTTTTTCAAACTATTTGGCGAATTGCAGCCCGAAATTGGGCAATAGGCCAAATTAATGCAATTAAAGTGTGCACCACAGGAAATAATTGTCATTGAACTCAAAATACAGAGGACACATTCACATGTACAGTGGTTCACAGCTTATTGTATGCAGTTTACTTTAAGGAACTAAAAAATAAAAATGTCTAGGATGTTTAGTAAGGATTGGCACTTATTTTGTGTATATATATTTAATAAATTTCAGAAAATATAGAAACAAATTTAAGGCAACAGCTTATTGTTGATTGAAAAACTTGAGATTTTTCAGTTACATAAGTATTTTCCATATTTTATTTGATAGCCTTGATTGTCAACTTCATTCTGCATATATGCTACAAGATTTTGAGGCCGTATTATTTTATTTTATTACAAAAACGTAAATGACTGACAAAGTAAAATATAATCTTGAAAAGCTAAATCAGTCTTTAGCGCTTCTTTAATTGCAAATAATGTGTTTAATTAGACCCACTGTATCTGTGTGGGCCAATCAGTTGGGTGGGGTCACAGTTGATAGGCGACCTGGCAACTCAGTTCACACTGCCAGCCATTGTCGCTTATCTGGGGCCAAACGAACTGCACACAAAATCAATTAATTACGCATTTTGTAAGCTGACGCTTAATTAAACCATTATTTATTATCTCATATGGCTGGATGGCGTGCCAGGCGCAAACATTCGCCAACCCGTGCGACCCCCAGTGCCCAAGTGCTGTTATCATAAATAAAATGCCTACAGCGAGTGGAGTGAAGTTGAGAGGAGTGGAGTGGAGTGGAGAGTGGTCCCAAAGCAAAGCAAAGCAAAACCGAAACCAAAACCAATGTGTGGGCTGCTCGTAAATCTGTCTTTGACATGCAATTTGAGTGCAGCAGCGGCTGTTGCTGCAGTTTGTGCTCCTCCAGCTAAACAGCAGCAGCTACTGCAATAACAATAACAATGCACAATGCACATTCTTCCAAAGGACAACGCACTCCGGCTACGTCCCAGCCACACAGTATGTGGTCCCCAGGCCGGGGCTCCACAACCAGCTACCAAATTGCCTCTAATTGCCGTCTTTCTCTTAGCCCGGCCTGCTCAACCTGCAGAGACACCCTTCGGTGCCCAGTTACACGCCCACTTCACGCCATTACATGCTTTAATAGGCCTATCCCCATCGCCATCCCCATCCCCATCCCCACTCCCTGACTGACTATCTGACTGACTGTCTGTCTGTCTGACTGTCTGTCTGTCTGTCTGGCTGACTAGCGCTTCCTGGCATGTGTCTGCGCTTTCAAGAACTTTTTCGCTTCTTATGCCCTTCTCAGCGGTCATATTAGCTGGCTAATGCAGCTTTAAAATGGTTTTGTCATTTGTTTCTTTAAAGTTGGAAAATTCAAAATGTCAAATCTTAAAATATAAATTGGTCCAACATTTTGCCAAGTTTAAGGAAAAACCAAGAAAAAATACAATCAGACCAAAAATAATAACAGTAATAAATATAATAAAACTATTAGTTTATTGTTCAGGCTTTGTTTTTATAAGTTCTGTGCACAGCTAATTGGATTTTTCACTTACCCCTTATCAATACAAGTTTTACGTTTGCAGCAAGTACACTTTAGACTCTATTATGTGTATTTAGATAGTCTGTTATAAAAAATATAAAATATTCGTAGATGTTCAAAAAAGCAGCGGTATTTGATGTTTAGTTCAATATAATAAATTTAAAATTTTAAATGCCTTATTTTATAGCAATAACTATCATTATCCAATCTATACATGCCAATTATTTAAAGCACGACCAGAAAATCGATGATTTTAATATTTCTCTCTTCGAATAATAGAAAACATCAAAAGTATAAAATAATTACAATTGTTTGAGAATTAGAAAAATATTGTGAATAGTTTAACATAATAAATTCCAGAATTTAATGCCTGATTGTATAGTAATATAATTGTATTATCAATATCAAACTTATACACGCAAAGAATTTGAAGTCCGATCGGAAAACTATTGATTTTAATATTTCTCTCTTTTAATTATTTTTTACTATCAAATAATAGAAAAAAACATCCGAAGAAAATTATTTAAAAATGTTTAAGAACTAGAGCAATTTTATATATAGTTTTATATAATAAATTCAAAATGTAAATGCCTAATTGTTTAGTATTTCATTGATTTCAATCATTCTCGCTTTTCAATTAATTTTGCTTTCGTCTTTTATTTATTTATTAAAAATATCCGGTTCTTTTAATATGTGGATTTTGTTGCCCTGCAGTGTATTTGAGTTTCGCTCATCTCGTTTATCTTTTTGTTTTGTTATTTGTTTTTTGTTTTTTTTAATTACTTAAAAGCGTAGTCATCATGGCTGCTTAACCTCAGACCTTTGGCCAGGGGCAATTGGGCTTTGGCTTTGGCTTTGGCTTCAGCTTTGGCTCTATGAAACTTGAATACTGAACACTGAACACCCCTACCACGAAATTGAAGCGACGTTAAATTAAATAATTGTCAGGGCTGTCAGGCTTTCAGGCTTCTTTTAGTCGCCAAGTTATGCGCAAGATAGTTTTGCGCACATTTTTGTGCTTGGGAAGCTATGTAAAACATGTTTGTAAATAACACAGGTTCCAGCAGGCGACCTGGCTTTCTACCGTTATATCGTTATACCGTTAGAGTTAAGTGTGTGTGTGTGTTGAGTTCGCATTCTGGGCCATGTCTGCAGCTTCCCAGCAGAAACTTTTCCACATGGCCAGGATAAAGTTCTCGGCTCGCTTCAACTGCAGCCTTTTTAAACTCATTTGTGTTTTTTTTCGCTTCTCTGTTTTGGTTTGTCTATTTTGTGCTGGGGTATTCAGTGATTACGCAAATTGTCATGGGTTAAGTGTACGTGCTTGCCATATATGCGAGTGGATTTGTTGTAAATCCTCCTTCTTCACGTGCTCGTCCATGTCGTCGGCTCTATGGAAGTTCCTCAAATGCCTTTTAAACATCAAAAACTCAGATAACTTTGTCAAAACTGATACGATTTTCGATATGAAAGAAGTTTTGATCATCGCTTGGGCTATGTCAAATCTGCATTTGAAATTCGAAGATATTTAGAGTTTACTATTTTCTATGAAACACAAACCAAGATAAGGCTACCAAGTCCCTAGAAATGCCTGATAAACATCTAAAGCATCTTAACTTTGTCATTCCTGAGTTAGCTTTAATTATGATTTTGCATTTAAATGAGTTCTCTGCATTTAAATCTGAAGCTTTTTGTGAATTTTGGATTTTCTTTGACAATCAAGCCAATATAAGTTTTTCGATTTAAATTTACATTTTTTGAAATCTGTTAGTTTTTGTTTTCATTATATAAGAAAGTAGTAAATAAAATGGGCCAGCTTTTCCTACTTTTCCGTTTATTTCCTTACTTTCTTTCATGTCTTATTGCTTTATATGAATATCCATATTTAAAATTAATAAAAGTGGACAATGTATTTGAGAAAATAGTTGTTTAGCTAAAAGTTAATACAAATTGTATCTTTCATAATATTTACTTAGAAATAAATTCATAAATAAGTATTCGATTCGGTACAGGGCATTTTATAGTCGGCAGCTGAAGTCGATAGCATTATTTGGCTTTAGCTCAGGATACTCGCTGTCTACCTAGAAGCTAACAGACCTATTTCGCTTGTAGTATTTACAATTCTCAGTTATTCTGAGAAAACCTTCTCATTAACGTGCCTTTGATTGTTTATATTTTGCAATGTTTTAGTGCTTTCAAACGACTCAACAGTCAGAAATGCACATTCACATTATTATTACCGCCTCCAAAAGCTGCCGAAAGAAGAAGAAGAAGAAGCAGTAGGGGTGTCTAAAACAAATATCTACTACGCAACGAAAACAAATTCCGTCAATGGCCCCGGCACGCTTTGTTGTGTTGTGTGTGTGTTGTGTGTTGTGTGTGTTTGCAACCCTATGCAAAGCTGATGCTAAAGTTTCTTATCAGTTATCAAGGCTCGTGGCAGGCACGCACAACATGTGGCAGGAAGGTTGGCGGGCAACAGAATGAATTCCGGCTGCTGCTCCCGGCTATAGAGCACCCACTGCGCATGACATTCACAAGCAAAACAAATTTGGCCGGAATGCCGGCGAAAGAGAGCCAACAAAGAGACATAGAGAGAGAGAGAGCGAAAGAGAGCCGCCAGGTGGGTGAATTCGTTTGTACGTACTGATTTTTGGGAGGTGTAGTGGTAGTAATTATGTTGGGGTTGCTGCTGCGCCCAGCTTTGTTTACCCAAAGACCTGGGGGTTGCTGCTCCTGCTGCCGCTCCCAATCCCGCTGCCGCTCTGGTGGTGGAGAGCGTGTCGAAAGCGTAGTGAAAACAGTTCCGTGTTGAAAACGCTGCGCTCTTTGTTCGATTGGGGCTCCAGTACGGACACTGGCAGCAGTCAGCCCAGGACATTCGTGGGCCTTGACTGCGGACAAACGGTTGTGAAACTTTTCTACTCGTATTCCTCGTTTTTTTTGGAGGCGTCTCTCTCGTCGCGCGTTTGCCACACAAACTCTGTAAATTTAAAATGCCATTGGTTTTCTGCTAAGCCAAAATGATTGCATTCAATTAGCGCAGCTTTTCAGTGTCTCGTGTGTGTGTGTGTGTGTGACCTGTAAATATGTGTGTGTGTGTGTGTGAACGTGTTGTCTCGATTTGGTTTGTTTGTAGCCAAACAAAAGTCCAGCCACAAAATGGCATTTAAAGTTTTTGTCTGCCCAGCCCTGTCTATTTCCCCCCCCTGCGCAAACCAGCCCCCCTCGCAGGACCCTCTCTTTGCACCGGTGTCGCTCTGGCTGTTGTTGTTGTGGTTGTTGTTGTTATATTTGTTGCCACTTGTGTTGCCGCTACTTTTGTAAATCAATAAACGTGAGGGTGGCAAACAGCCGCAAATATTGTCGAACGCACTGGAAATAAATGTGCAGCGCAAAATAATAATAAAAATAAAATGAAACCAAAGCAGTTGTAAATTTCACAAAAAAAGAGGACTCTATTGAAATGCAAAACAGTCGAGGACACAGGATTTAATGGTGTGCATCAACATCCTCATCATCATCGTTTAACATGCGCTTGTGATGCGGACTGAAGCAATTACAAATATGCAATTTGTATGCATTGTGATTAAAATTAATAAAGAATGTATGCATTGAAATTGTGGTTGAAATAATTAATTACAAATATGAAAGGCAAATAAGTTCGAATGAACTTTCGTGCTATAAAGCTCTAACACATTACAAACTTGTTGAAAATGATATTGAATAATTATTTTTGTGATTTTCTGTGTAGTTGTGCATTTTAGATATTTCTAAAACTATATCAATTAAATTCAATGAATCAATTTGATTGCTTATTTAATATATTTATATATATATATATATCATATATATATATATTTATATGTATAAATTCTTGTTAACTTTGTCTATCAGAGTCTATTATCTCTTGGGCATAACATTGAATTCGTTTCTGCTGAGAATGTTATCTAGCCGTTTTCCTCTTAAGCCAATTTGTATACACAGCTTATCGTTAAAGTAATATATTATATATTATTATATTATATGTCAGGATCTAACGGCCGTTGTATCAGAGCCATAATAACCATTTGCTAATTAATAAAAAATAAACCCATTCAAAAATATGCTATTATAATTAAATAATAAAAAAAATACCAAAAAACGGCAAACTAATTTCCATATAAATATTCAATCAAGAGCAGCTGAATCGAACAAAAGAGACGCGATAAAAATGTGAACGGACTTTTTTGTTGTTGCTGGAAACAAAAGCAGCCGCAAAAAACCACAACAACAATGAGACATTGTGCTTTTATTGTTGCTTTTGCCACCGCTGCCATTCACAACATAGCGAAATAAATGTGTTTCAATAAATTACAAGAGCGAGCAACGCGAAACGCGATGAAGAAACAACCAACACAATTCTGAAGCATAACTAGAGTGGTGTGAGTGTGTGTGTGTGTGTGTAAGTGTGTGTGTGCCGTCGTGAATGGTAATTCATTGAAGGCAGCGCATAAAAACAGCAAAGCCAGCAAAAAAGAAAAGATAGAAGAAGAGCTTTTACTCAAATGGCAACTGAAACAACAACAACAAGCGTAACAACAACAACAACAACAACAGCAACAACAACAACAGCAGCAACAACAAGGAGCAACTCAAGCTGTGAAACGGCGTCGAGACACACACTCGAGTTGATTTGACTTGATTGCATACTTTTAGGCGGAAAATAACATTTTATTAAGATACGTATGTATGTTGTGTATGAAAACAGTTTGCAAATTGTGTTTCTCTCTCGCTTCTCGCTTCTCGCCGCACCTTCTATCTCCATAGTTGTTATCACAGCCGTTGGTTAACTTGACTGTAGTTTAGTTTGGGTAACAAGTTTTCTTGTTGCTCATCATAAATGGATGACTGCTTTGTGGCTATTTGCGTAGCATCAAATTGTTTTTGATTTCACTTAGTTTAGCCACTATCAAACTGGAAAAGGAGCTCCATGTACTTGACTCCATGTCTTCTATGTAGCTTAAAATAAGGGATATGTCAATTGAGTGCCATGGAAAAATTACACACATGGTTGAGATCATTCATGTTGGGTCGGGTTGATTGATTCTTTTCGATTAACTCTATTTGATTTAGCTTAGGTCAAGGGGGATTCCTTTTTTTCAAAGCCTAACGATTCCTTCAGGAATGTTACATATCACCTTTCTAATTTAAATTTGCTACAGAAAATTTTGAAATAAAAACCAACATATCATGTCAACTAGCTTCCACATCTTAATTCGCTTGCTATTGCAAGGACTTCAGCCTTGAGCATCTGCTCCTTAGCAGGTGCAATCGGTATTGCCCTTTCCTCTGCATTTGCAACCGTATATGTACAATGTACATGTGTGTTGTTTGCTAATTGCCAACGTTCTGCTATACGAATTTAAGCAGCTTTTGTGAAGCTGTTAAGGAAAACGAAAATTTCCAGCTAATTGCTGAAACTTGCATTGCAAAGTGAGGCTTAAATATTTAAGCCAGCTTTGCCGACGTATAAAAAGCAATTTTAAAAGCTTCAGTAATTGGTGAGTGAAAAAGGCAACCAAAACACACATTGTGCATGATTTAAAAAAAAGAAATAACTATTAAGTGAAGTCAAGCATTTGGGTTAACAAAAGCCAAACCGACACACACATTGTTGTTGAGATTGAGCTGCCTAGAGAGAGAGAGAGAGGGAGAGAGAGAAAGAGGAAGGGAGATAGAGAGACAGTGGCAGGTAAACAATAAAAATGTAGTAAGCGAAATGGCCGCCAACACGTTGTTGCAACGTCGACATTGTTATATGCATTTAAAGGTGTGCCAGAAGTTAAATGCACCTGCCACCTACCACATGCCACGGGCTGCTTCTGGGCTCTTAATGGCCAGGCACGGACTGGACTGAGCACAATGAAAGCGCACCGTTAAGGCGCACAAGCAATGACAGCAACAACAATACAACAGACAACAACAACAACAACAACAACAACAACAACAGACAACAACTCCACATACAACACAAGCGTGTCTGTTGCTCCTTGTTGCAGGTGCCAAAAGCAAAAGCCAAAGTTTTGCGTAAAAGTTTGCTGCATACATTTGTTGTCCATGTGTGCTTGTGTCCATGTGTGTGTGTGTGTGTGTGTGTGTGTGTGTGTTTCCTTGCACTGTGGCTCACTCATGTATAGTACACACATGTCTACTAAGTGCAGACGCGTCTGCCAAATAATACAGTTGATACTGACTATAAAGAGACAAGAAATGAAATTCAATAACTAAAATTCAAATTTATGAAACAAAGCATTGTTCATATGCTAACGAAATATAAATCAGCTTAAAAAAGTGGGGAAGGATTATCTTCGGCGTACCGAAGATTAATACTCTTTTCGAACCTATAGGCAATTTTCACTCTGCCAACTGCACCACTGTAATTTCATACGCTGTATAAAATCGTTTTGTCGCGTAACATTTTTTTTTTCTAAGAATATTTAATTTATTGCCAGTTGTATAGCAGCTTTAAGATATAGTGATCCGATCCGGCCGGCACCGACCAATGTGCTGTCCCCTGGAATAATAAGTGTATGTGCAAAGTTTTATCGCGATAGCTCAAAAACTGAGGGACTTGTTTGCATACATACAGACAGACAGACTGACGAACATGGCTAGATAAATTTGTATTGTCATTCTAAGCATACTGACAGTAACTTTTGGGGGTCTCCGACGCTTCCTTCTATGCGTTACAAACTTCAGCACAAACTTAATATACTATTTTCTTCAAAAAGAGTATAAAAAGCTGCGATCTCTCCAAGCAAAGAAATTGAAAAAAAACAGTATTAAATATCAATTTGATCATGCAAACAACATTTTCATGTGCTAATGATGTTCCAAAAGCTGAAATCCGTTTTGTTATCAAAATTAGAGTTGAATTTGATGTAAAGCACTAATAAATCACCAAACTTGTTAACGAAAATACTAAAATACTTCAATACACAATTCATACCAGTGATTTATGTTAAGACTGTAAATCTCCGCAATTTCAAATACAAATTGTCACTTGCAAAACAAATGGTCGGAAATTAAAAAATGTTAGTTAATCATAATTGATATGTTTCAAATGTATTCAAGAAATAATACCAGACTTGCATACTAACAGTTAACAAATGGATTAATCAAAGAATTGCAAAGGCTCGTACTTTATATTGAATATCCACTGTGCGCTGAAGAAGGTGACAGCAAAGCAAAATAGCGGCAAAAAGCATGCAACGCTTTTTCCGAGATTAGCAGAAAACGTTGACAGCCGGCGCAGAGCGAGGCGCAAAGTGTGGTGAAAAACCGAACAATAACCAACTGACAGATAGATAGCGAGAGAGCGAGAGAGAGCGAAAAAGTGTGGGTGGAGTAGGGCGAGTTTCGTGTGAGCGCAAAGTTCTCTTTGTGGCTCTTAAAGGCAAAGTTGCTTTCTCTTTGCGCCACTTTGTGTTTTCTCTCTGTGTGTGCGTGTGTGTGAGTGTGTTTGATTGTGGCTTGTAACTGTGTTGAGTTTCCGGTACGCCGTATAAACAAACCCAGACCCAGAACACAAGCCGCATGGAGGCAGACGCCGGTGTTCGCATTGTTGTTGTTGCTGTTGTTGCTTACCATTTGCCAATGTCAACATGCAGGAGGCGCTGTTTTACTTGCCGTCTTTTTTCGTCCATTGCACAAAAGTCGGACAATGCAAATCGCTGCACATATCGAAAGCCGCACGTGATGCCGCACATCAAGTGATTTTGAAGCCGCAAGCCGACGATCAACCGCATCCCAGAACCCCTTACCGTTAGCGTTACCGTTAGCGTTACCGTTAGCGTTAGCGTTACCGTTACGGTTTCCCGTTACCCCAACGCACAACGCCGCGCACAAGAGCAACGACCGCCAGCGATGACTGCCAAGCCACCGCCGCCGGTGCCGCCGACGGTGCCCGATGACCCCAAGAGCCTGGCGCCCCAGCTGCCACGCCTCAACTCCGAGCTGGCCGCCCAAGCAGCGCTCAGGGGGCAGCAGCTGCTGCGCAAGCAGTGCTCGCAGGAGCACAAAGTGGCGCCACCACCACTGCCACCACAATCGCGACCAGTGCCGGCGATACCAGCTCGCGGTGCCAGCGAGCGGGCGGCACCGCCCGAAATACCGCCCAAGCGGCACAGTCTGAAGGGTCTGGCCGATGGCCAGGCGATGATGGTGCCCGGCCTGCCGCCACCGCTGCGTCAGCCGCCGCCGCTGCCCAGGAAGCCCGCGTCCGCCTCGGCATCCGCGTCCGCATCCGCACAGAGCTCGGCTCACAATAGCGCACACAACTCGCCGCTGGTGGTGCTGAAGTTCAAGGAGAAGCCGCCGCCGCCGCCCGAGAAGCACTCGACGCTCTCCGCCGAGGCGATGGCCGCGCGACGCTGCTCGAATCCGTTCGAGATGCCGCCACCGCCGCCGCCACTGGTGCTGCAGTCGGCGGTGGCGGCGCTCAGCGAGCAGAGCTCCAAGAATGCGGCGGCGGCGGCGGCGGTGTCGGCCAATTGCCATCCGGTGCCGTCACCAGCGCCCACCAGAGCCAGCGAGGCCAAGAAGCTGAACAAGCTGCCGGCTATGGCGGCTGTGGTGTCGCCCAGCGACGAGTTCGGATCGGAGGATGCACTGCGCGGCATTGAGAGCGGACTGCGCAACATGGAGCGCGCCATGCAGGAGCAGATGAATCTGCGCACCTTGGAGGCGGCCGTGCAGAACAACTTCGATCTGAGCTTCAAGGCGAGCCTGGCCGCTGGCGGCGCTGGACGACACTTGGGCAGCTCCGTCAATCTGCGGACGGCCAACTACGAGCGCAACTTGTCGCTGGACGAGAGTCGGGCGGGCGATTCGCGCCAGTCGCTCGAGGAGCTGAAGCAGCTGCGCGCCCAGGCACAGCAGCAGTCGCTGCACAATGCAGCCAACCCATCGGTGTCCCAGGTGGAGCAGTCCATGCGCTCCACCATTGAGCATCACATGCGCTCGCTGGATCGCAATCTGCCGCTCGAGCTGCAGTACAGTCGCCATCGCATGCAGAACAATCTGGGCGCTGCTGGTGGTGGCCCACAGGTGGCTGCGGCATCTCAGCTGTCCCAGCAGTCCCAGCAGCAGCCGTCCCAGCAGCAGCAGCAGTCGCCGCAGCCACCCATTCCGCTGAGCAGCGAGTTCCGCGAACAGATCCGCCAGCAGCTGCTGGGCAACATTCCGCCCCAGGTGGTCCACAACATGGGCCAGTTGCCCGGCTCGGCGGCAGCTGCCGCCCTGCTGCAGCATCAGGCTCAGTCCCGGGCAGCTGCGGCCGCCGCTGCTGCTGCCGCTCAGGTTGCCGCCGGTGCCGGTGCCGGTGCCGGAGTCGGAATCGGTGTCGTGAACGCTGCCACCGCCGGATTGTCCCGGGAGGAGCTGCGCATGCGGCGCCGCTCGTCCCATGATGAGACACAAATATCGCAGAGCTCGTCTGGTGGCATCCAGGGTAAGCACGAGTGAAAGATCGATCAATTTTGGATACGCTCACTGATCCACTTATTGAAGGTGGCCTGATTTCGAGTTTTCATTTTAGTAATTTCAGTTTGATGAATTATCTTGTTGGGCATATTCACTTCGTAGTCGAAGAAAATATATAATATTAAAGTTTTGTAGGGGTTCGCGTCCGGCTAAGAGAGGTATTTTTCACAGTTCATAAGAAAACTGTTCTGCCCGTCCGTCCAAGAGACATCAAATTGTGAGAAATTATGCTTAAGAAGAATATGTCCGCTTATTAAAGATGGATTTCCTAGGAATTGTTATGTTTATACCCTGAACCCATTAAAAATGGGTAAAAAGGGTATAATGGTTTTGTGCAAATGTATGTAACAGGCATAAGGAAGCATCTCCGACCATATAAAGTATATATATTATTGATCAGTATCAACAGCCGAGTCGATCTAGCCATGTCCGTCTGTCTGTCCGTCTGTCCGTCTGTATGAACACACAGATATGAGAGACTACAAGAGCTAGAGACTTCATATTTGGAACATAAGTTCTCCTAATCCCGGGACAGATCAAGTTTATTAAAATTTATCGATAGCTGGTCCCGTTCAAAAGTTATCGATAAATTTCGATTTCAGACCAGCGTTTTTTGGATATAACTTACAAGTTATAAGAGCTAGAGGCCCCTAATTTGACATGTATAATCTCGAATAGCATACACATGTAACAAATATTTCACTTTTTGGATACCACCCCCCAAACCCCCCAAAAGTTAAAAAAACCCATTTTTGAAGGTACGACCTTGCAATTTGGTTTGGTAACACATGCATCGACAATTGTTTGCCCCAAAAATTTCAAAATGATCGGACAATAAACACAGAAGTTATTTAAGATTTAACTTTCCATTGTGTGGGGCTCAGCGAAAGAGCAAGCTAACTGCTTAAACCGCTGGCACTGCTTGTACTGCTTGTACTGCAGCATGTGTGAGTTTAGAGTAGTACGAATGATTGTAAGGACTGGGTTCAGGGTATCTCGTAGTCGGGCACTCCCGACTAGAGCACTCTTACTTGTTTTATAGTGCGATAATGGAATTTGGAGGAATTTTCTGGACGATTTACATGGATTGTTCCAGGGTCGTCTGACTTCTTCATTTCCTCTTTATTCCTTTGATAAGACACATTCAAATTGCTTCGAAATCAAAAATAATAATGTATCTGAAAGGGTATTTAGTTTGTTATCAACAAAACCGATTTGCTTTTTATTAACTATTTGTTTATAATTAAATTGCTTCACAAGCCAAATATATCTTTGTCGATTTTTCTTTTACCGCCTTTGTCTCGCTGTGGAGTTGATTTGCTTTTCTAATTTCCACTGTTGATTCTTATATTTTCCATTTTCTGCTCAGTCAGTGGTTTTTATTTTGTCTCAACATTGAATTATGCCGCCAGCTGGCTTTTAATTAATGGTTGCATAAATTGAAAAGGATTTGCAAAGCAAGAGCGAAAAATATGTCAAAGTTTCTTAAGAAAATTTTCCATTTCCACACATTTCCATTTTCTTACACTGGGCCGTTTAATGAAGTTGATGTGATATACATTATGATATATTATGAATATTATATTAAATGGTTAAGTTAACAGAGCTGATGAGGAACAAATTTAGAATCTAATTCTATTACTATTCGCGAAAAAAAAATTTAAAAACTACCAAGAAATTAGTATTTTATTTTTATTAATTATTTAGTTGTTTACATACTATACAAATATTTTCCTTTTAAAATGGAATATTATATTTGTTATTTAGTGTTTTGTTGTTGAGTATTATTAATATGATTAAGCTATCAATAAGAATATTACTGTTATACTGAACTGATTTAATTATTTGCATAAAATTATTACTTTTTCACATCTCTGCTAGAATTGAAACAGTTCTCCCTAGCACCGCATTGTTCAGCTGATTTAGACTATATACGTTGCTTTCTGAAAGGTAACGACTACAGTTTGTGTTCATGCTAACCAAGTTGTGCGATAGTTAACAGCCCCCCGCAAAAAAAAAAAAAATAGATACCAGACTGGGGCCCAACTAATACGATAATAATTGAGACTACCCCACACACAATCCTCAAGAGGAGAAAGAGAAAACACTGCGTTTTTACTAAATACCTTGCATGGCCTTTGATAAACTCATAACTGATCAATGGATGTACGATGGGATACCGCTAACATTGGTTCGCCCAAAACTCCAGCTAATTTGTGTCACCCAATTATACTGTCTTTTGTTGTTGTTGTCTTAGCTAATATTATTGTGTAACAGTAACCACTCGCTAAGTATGCTGGAGCAGCACTAATTAAACTCTTCTCTCTCTCTCTCTCTCTCGCCTCCCATTCGCAGTGACCCGCCTGAGGGAGCATTGGGATGAGACTTCACAGTGTGTCCTGCAGCGAGCAGCTCAGCTGAAGAACATGCTGAGCGACTCACAGCGGTGGGTTATCCTTCGGCTGGTCTACTACCTACTACTTTGGGGTCAATCTAATTAATGCTTAATTCCCATTGGCAGGTTTGAGGCCAAGCGGCTGGAGCTGGAGAAGTGGTTGGGACGCATGGAGCAGCGGGCTGAGCGGATGGGCACCGTTGCCACCACAGCTGATATCCTGGAGGCGCAGCAGAAGGAGCAGAAGGTGAATATCCGTTTTTTGAGTCGAGTGCATTAATTAAATCTATTCCTCGTTACGTTCGCGAAGTCCTTTCACGCCGAGCTGCATCAGAATAAGCAACACTTTGAGCTCTTCAGCGAATTGACACAGAAACTAATTGCCGTCTATCCCAACGATGATACTTCCAGGATAAAGAAGATGACAGAGGCCATTAATCAACGGTGAGTGGAAATTGCGAATGTGAATTGCGAATTGCGAATTGCGAGTTTAATGATATGCAAACAGCTGCACACTTTCAATTCCAAATCAATTCTGCAAATTTGCATTTGATGTGATTTAATGACTTGCATTTGTGAGTCAGTTTAATACTTTAGGGGTACAGAAAGGTTCTTTTGTCTCGTTTTGCTTAAAGTTAGTCCTAGTCTTATAAGTTACCCTAAAACGCGTTCCTTAACTTAAAAATCCAAAACAGTTTATATTATAATCTTCAAATATATTTTACAATTAAACAGTTTGCACAATTTATTTTTAGTATGCGGAAATTCAGCAATTTCTATATAATATATTTTGTTTCCTCTAGTATTTGTATACCCTGAACTCATTCAAAATTTTAATGAGGTTGTGCGAAAGTATGTAGCAGGCATGATGAGGAAACATATTCGACCATTTAGACTGTATATATTCTTGATCAGTATCAACAGCCGAGTCGAGCTAGTCATCTCCTTCTGTCTGTATGAATACGCGGATATCAGAGACTAGAGACTTTATTTGGAATATACGTTCTCGTAGTCCCGGGACAGATCAAGTTTGTTTCGTTTGATCGATAACTCGCCCAGTTCAAAATTTATCGATAATTTCCGAATTCAGACCAGACAAGTTTGTCACTTGTTCTCAGTGAAATAGCAAGCTATCTGCTTAGACTGATTGCACTGCTTGCAGTATGTGTATGTATGTGTGTGTATGAATGAATGTAAGGACTGCGCTCTTACTTAGTCATTTATTTATTCGTTTTTATACTCTTTTCGAAGAAAATAGTATATTAAGTTTTGTCCTGAAGTTTGTAACGCATAGAAGGAAGCGTCGGAGACCCCTATAAAGTTACTGCCAGTATGCTTAGAAAAACAACAACAAATTGATCTAGCCATGTCCGTCTGTCTGTCTGTCTGTATGTATGCAAACTAGTCCCTCAGTTTTTGAGCTATCGCGATAAAACCTTGCACAGACACTTATTATTCCAGGGGACAGCACATTGGTCGGAGCCGGTCGGATCGGACCACTATATCTTATAGCTGCCATACAACTCGAAGTCGGTTTTGGCCATATATCCCATGTTTTTAAAGCTATCGCGATGGAAGTTTGCACAGATACTTATTATTCAAAGAGACATCACATTGGTTGGAGCTCGGCCGGATCGGATCACTATATCTTATAGCTGCCATACAACTGGCAATGAATTAAATATTCTTAAAACAAAAATGTTACGAGACAAAACGATTTTGTACAGCTTATGAAATTTCAGTGGTGCATGATTGGCAGAGTGAAAATTGCCTATAGGTTCGAAAGAGTATAAGATCTTCGGTCACGCCGACAGATAATCCTTCCCCACTTGTTTTTGTTTACTTAAAAGCTTTCGAGCAATTATAAAATAGGCGTATTCATAAAGGCAAAAGATAAGCTGCTGCTTCTAAATACGTTTTAAATGTTCGCACAAGCTTTGATGGAATATATTTTATCTATCTTGTGATTGTGGTATATATAGATATAGATATAGGTCATATATATGATTGCCCAACATAAATTCGATTTTTGAAAACTTATTTACGTATTTCCAAAAATGTATGTATAAATGAAAGTGGAAGTAAATAAATATGTATAATTTTGTCTTTTCGATTCACGGGGAATCAAGATTACGAATTCAAGCAAAGCAGTAATAATAATATAATATAATCCCAGTTTATCAAACCATTCACCATTCTAATCGATTTTTACTTTTTTACTTGCAGCTACTCAAATTTAAATATTGGTGTCGACAATCGCGGAAAACAACTTCATGCCGCTGTTCATGGCCTACAAACGTTCGATCGTGCTATGGATCAGGTTAGTGTCTATATATATATAACATATAATTATATCTAATTGAATTGCTTACTTTACAGTTCCTCGCTTTTCTCTCGGAAACGGAAACACTTTGCGAAAACGCTGAATCGGACATTGAACGCAATCCACTGATGTTCAAGGTAAGTTCACATATCTGACTTCTTTCGCCCCTTGACCCTTGACCCTTACACCGCTGCCTTTGTATAACAATTAACCTGCTCTCAAGTGACAGATTTATGCACTGCAAAGTGTTTTCTTTGCTTCATGGGCCATTGGCACAGATCAGCTGTGAATGATAATAAACACACACTGTGCACAGTGGATCAATTAGTTCGTACTATAACTTATAAAGCATCTACTTGATTTTAAATTGATAACTTTTTCGAATGTTCAGTTTGATGCTTATGTGATATGTGTGATAAGGATCAACAAACAATATTTAAAATATAGTGTTACTGCTTTTTGATTAAAAAGACTATGTTCGGAACCAAACTTGAAACTGACAGAATAATGATTCCAAAGCAAAATGAAAGCGCTTTTTGTTTTTGCTGTTTCTATAAATATAGAGAGCTTATGACACAAGAGAATATGAACAATTTATCTCTATATAGGCAGCTAATTTTTTAAGATAAAACAACGCGAAAGTGTATTAAAGATATAGAAAACTTAAAGCTTGGAGTACTTTTGGTCATTACATTAATTTACATTATTTATAGGAATATATTTAGTGGTATTGGATCACTTTCTGAAAATGCGCTTTTATGAATTTTCTTTTTTATTTATTTATGTAATGTCGTTTAAAAAATAGAAAATTAAATTGAAAGGAATTGTATAATGTTTTATGGAAAATTGACAAATTAAAGACGAGAATTATTGCGAATGGAAAATTAAAGATTGTGGGGCTATTTAAATTATACATTTGTCGTATTTGTTTTTGGAAAGCCCAGAAAAAAACTTGTACCTTTGAGTTTATTTATTTTACGTTTGTTTATTCGTGCGGACTTTTTTATTTTGCGTATCTTTTCTGTATTTCTCCAAACGTACAACCATAAACAAATTGAATGCAATTTGCCGAAAGAGTTTTGCCTTATGTGGACTATAATTGGCCCGCTTTTGATGAGCGCTCTCTTGATAACGGTATCAATTCATTTTCCTCTTGCTGTATGACCATGAAAGCATTCAAGCCATTTGTGTTATCAGATCAGACCTCAAGTGCTGGCCCCATCAAGCAATGATGTGGATCCACTCGAATTTGCCTACTTTGTTGCCCGCTTTGATGACCGGCACGGATCGGAACGGAGCTGACTCCCTGCTCCCTGCTTCCTGCTCCCATCTCCCTGTTCCCTGCTCAACCACTTAATGTCTCAATTGCGTTTGCAATCCGAATTGCCATTGCAGCTTCAAATGGGTTGCATGCCACACACAAATATAGCCCCGCTTGTGTGCCTTTGGCACTTATCAACGACACCAAACGACACGCCTCCATCCCCGCCTCCGACTCTTCCTCCTCCTCCGCCTCCGTCTCCTCCCCTTCTTTATGCACCCACGCATCAATCGAGAGTGCGGCGCGATTTTCAAGTGCTGCCTGCTGGCGTCTCTCTGCTTGATTGTTTGTTTTGGCCGCCTGGGTTACTGGCCCTGCTACGTCATCAGTATCATCATCATCATCATCATCTTCGTCATTTATCATCATTATTATGCACCATTTGGATGCCTTCCACTTTCATATTGCAATTACGCATTCACCCATTTGAGGCAATTATTGTAAATACGTTTCCTTTTTCACTTTTCACTTTTCACTTCAATATTCTTTTCTTGTAATTTTATTCGTGCGACTCTCTCTGACTATCATTCAATTATAAAAATTTATTTTCATCGCACTCTCGTTTCCTTAATGTTAGCCAAAGGAATTTTCATTTGATCATTTAAAAATCTGCATAATTATATTTCAATAGATTAAAAACAAATTAAACATATATTTTGTTTTTAGGACTCTAAGTTGTCCTCAACTCGTATGAAAGCTCTCTTTTTGGTGCTTGTACAGGATGAGTCCTTGTCCCAACAAAAGCTCAAATTTAAGCTTCAACCAAAATGCGTTGTCCCAAAAGCTTCTTGAAAGTTCTTTTTGACTTTTAGTTATTGGTAGCAACGCTTTTCGAGCTGATAAGAACTTTGATAAAAAGTTTGTTGACAAATATACCGCATATACTTTGGAAACATAAATGGTATATTAACTGGGTGAAAACAAGACGAATAGTTTTATGGACTATCATAAATATTTGTGTTTTATATAAGCCAAAACTGCGAGGCCTAGTTAAAGAGTTCGCTGTGATAAGTAAGAACTTTTGGCTTTTAAGCAAAGCAATCTAATTTATATAATAAATTGACTCGATATAACAATTGCTATCAGAACAAAACAAGTATCACTTTATTTTGAAGAGTTTTTGATAAAATATTAAAAAGTATATCTTTTAGTGTTCACAAATTGAGAACAAACGTAATAGTTACCATACAGCACAGTTAAAATAAATAAGAACACAAACTGCTTTTTAGTGATCTGAAGTTTGCTTTTAATTGAAACGCCAAATTTAATTATATTTATGAAAGCTGATGAATTTTGAATCTTAATAGGAATAGAAAAGGTAAAGAAATCGTTTCAAAATAGTTAATAACGGTAGTAGTAGCCAATTTGGATATGAAAAATCCGAGTCTTCTTATAATACTTGTATGATGTTGAAAAAAGAGACTAAATAAGCATATACAGTGGCTCACAGCTTATTTCAAGCAGCAACTCAAAACATTTTTAGGCATGTATAAAATCGAAACTAAAAGAGATATCAAAATAATTTAAACGCAATTTGTTAGTCTGATGCTATAACTTATAAAATATGACTTCATTTATTTTGCAAATATTTTTAAAGCAATTTATATTGATTAAAAACCAAAAAATCAACCAAAATCAATGCCACAGCTTATTTCATGTATGTTTCATGAATAATGTATATTAATACGTGACTAAAATCAATTGGAATATAAGTCGCATATATATTTTATATAGGGCATCACAAAGTTCGTGCTATTCATGTTAATATTTATTTGATGTTTCGTATTTTGCCGGCCAGTACCGTTATGTTTACCGGCGACTCGCCGTGTAGAGTGGGAGAGTGGAGCGCCGAACTCTCCACTTGAGCGCGCGCTTGGCGTCTGTTGTCGTTTTCGTTTTCGTTCTCTGTTTTTGTTATCTCGGCACATGCCGATGCCGCAGCCGATGCCGCAGCCGACGCCAAGCGAGTGTCGCTATTTTTTGGATAGCTCGCCAGCTGCTGTTGCTGCCGACGTCGCAGCCGCTGCCGCTGCCACTGTCGCTCTTGCTGTTGGATGCTGTGGCGTCGACGTCTGCGTCGGCGTCGCTGCTTCGGCAGTGGGCTCGCACTTGCAGTTGCTCTTCGGCGTTCAGTTCGTGTTCTGAGATACGCCCGGACGCGCGTTCATTGCGGTCGCTGAGCTGAGCGCTGAGATTTGTTTGAGCGGCTTGTAAACAATTATAAAGAGAAACAACGTTCACAAATGCACTGGCAATGTGCAAGATCGCGCGAATCAGTAGTTAATTAAGTCAAGCGATTGTGTGGAATGCAATAAAACAAAAAAAGCGAGAGAACAAACACCAATGTAATTCAATTTACCGGGCAACTTGCAGTTGCATACCTACAGGCGCGCACACACACACAGATGCACACACACACACACACACACAGACACATGTAGCTGCACGCTTATTGCACACATGCAAATTGAATTCGCCATGCAACAATTAATCGCAAGTCTTCGCTTAAAGCAACGCATGCAAAAGGCGGCACAGCCGTCGCCATTTTGCATCGCGCGTGTGTGTGTGTGTGTGTGTGTGCATATTAAAGTGAAATGTGCATTAATTATGCACACATTTCTCTGGCCTCTTTCCGCCCAGGCAAACGGACTAAGTGAAATTGAAATTGAAATTGAAATGTGTGCAGCATAAAGTTTTTCTTTTATTTCGTATGCCACACAAAAAGCAACAAATATTTACAATGTGCATTTAGTAAAATATGCAAATAACTGTTTATATACATACATAAAACAGCATATTTCAGCAATCTTACAACAGTTGTTGCTATCAAAAAAAAAAAAGAGTTGTGCATAATTAAGTTCTTGAGAAAGCCCTAATATTTAAATGGCGCATAATTAAAACTACATTTGTGGCTTCCAGTTTCTCAATAAAAACATTTGAAAATGGCATTTGACAAAAGTTGTGCGTTGAGTTTGGCAAATATTTATGTAGTTGTACTTTTGTTACAAATGGAAAATGGAAAAAATCAATCAAAATCTCAAATATTATCTAGAATTACAACAATTGTGTTGGAAATATTTACAAAACTATAAATATGGAGCTCGACTGCTGCAGTTTTTAGTATATCTAATATATAAATGTATTATTTGCGCTTAGCGTCCTTGGATGTCCTTTTTGGGTCGATTGGCAAATGTAGACAAGCTAAACTAAAAATCGTGAAGATTTGATCAGCTCAAAGATTACACATGACATTTTATACTGGACTATAAGCTACCGCAATGAAAATAACTATAAGAAATAAAATAAACGCAATAAAATAAGCGATCTTCATTAATATCCTTTTCAATTTGGTCGTGGATTCGTTCCGAATACTGTTATATATATATCTATTATCGTCATAAGTACTTCTTGGGACTATTATGGATGTGCGTATTGAGAACCTTATGGTTTTTTTTCGGTATTTCACGATTTGGTCGGTTTTGATCGTTTCTCTCTGTAGTTTGAGGTGTGTTCATTTCTACAGTGAGTCTACCAGCTCTTGTTGGCTGGTAGGGTTTATTTTCAGCATTCCTTCCATGCTCTACGTTCATCTTAGAAACACCCTGAAATGCGAACAGATAAATTTAGATTTGCTTGAGCTTAATGAAATAACAGTCCTAAGCTGAGTCGAAATTGATATTAAAGTCAATGAGAACATTTTTGAAACTAAATAGAATATTGTGATAATAATATAATATTATTAAATGTATTTTTTTTTAAAGTTATATTATTATATTCTGAACACAAGACTGCCATCGATTCACTTTATTTACCTTCAATAGATGTACTTATTGCTTTGCTTTAACAAGTTCTTCATCGACAATTACAAACTACAACCTCTTTATATCTGCCCAAATAAGTATGACAAAAATCGACCGACTTCAGCTTCAAAGACACCAAAAACACTCAAAACATGAGTAAAAAAACAAAACCCAAACCCATTAATAACCGGTAGCGAGGCACTTGAGAAGAACCAGCCGAGGGATCAGACTTGGATGATGATAAGCTTTCAACTTCAACCCAAGCTTTGTTATCGTCTTTTAGTGTTTTAGTGTGTGACGCGCAAAGCCGATTATTTATCAAATGACAACACAATCGACACAGTCTCGTGTCTAGAGGCCCAATTTCATTCATGCAGAGATTTCCGCACTTTCGAATACCTTGGCCGTTGACAAGATTTTCCCCTCAATGCGCATTAACACGAGAAAATATGCAAGCCCTCAGCTTTGGTCAAAAACAAATGTCAAACATGCGTTTGCCTCAGCTCTTGTTGGCGTCTTCTTGTCTCCCCGGTGTTTGGGCCATGTTTACGCTTACCTGTTGACGCTTGTGGCGTCCGCGTCGGAGTTGGAGTTGGACTCGGAGTCGGAGTTGGAGTCGGCGGCACAGAAAGCAACAAGTAACCAAAACAAGTTCACAAACAAAGCAAACCAACAAAAAATACACTTAACTCCAATTTGTTTCTATATGCATCGAATGGGGAATACGCTTTTCATAGATAACTATTTAGTAGAAGTTCATAACTATTGTCAATAGACTCTAAACATTAGTACAACTATATGCGTTGACAATTTAATTTTTGTTTATTATGTTAGGTGTTAAGTTATTTTTAAAATAATAATAAGACAAGTAAGAATGCTCTAGTTGGTAGTGCCAGACTAGCTTATACCCTGAACCCAGTTCTAAAATTCATTCTTACTTACTTATATGTATACACATACACACGTGCTGCAAGCAGTGCAAGCAGTTTGTTTTTCACTGAGGCAAGCACCAGAGAAAGTTAAATCTTAAACAACTTCTGTGTTTATTGTCCGATCTTATTGAAATTTGTTGGACATAATATGGGAAATAAAATGTGTGATCAAACCAATTTGCAAGCTCATACCTTTAAAAATGTACTTTTCGGGGGATTGGGGAGTGGTATCCAAAAGTGAATTGTATGCTATTCGAGACTGTACATACCAAATTTGGGGCCTCTAGCTCGTATAAATTTCAAGCTAAGGCCAAAAACCACTAGTCTGAAATTTAAATGTATCGATAGCTTTTGAACGGGACGAGTTATCGATAAAATGAAGTGAACTTGATCTGACCCGGAAAGTGAAGTCTCCAGCTCTTGTAGTCTCTGATTTAGTTTGTACTAATAAACCAAACGTGTTCAAGTGACAAGCTTTATCACAAATTCATTATACTCTCTGTAGCGCATTCCAAAAACACTGAAACAAAAATTGTGCGTAGGCATCGAAGTTGTTGTCATAGTTGTTTATTTATCGTTGTTGTTGTTGTTGTAGTGGTTGTTTATGTTACTGTTGACGGCGGCTTAGAAGCACTTCAAAAATTGTCTGCCCGCTTGTCTATTTCAGCTGTTTGGTCTGCGTGGGTTATTCAAAGTTGTTTTTTACGTTTTTTAACGTTGATCAGCGCTACTTGAGTATTAATTGTCTGTGTTTAGTTAAAAACTATAATGCTTGGGTGGATTTTGAACATGGCCTTAAAGCTGCAGCGACTGCCTCGAAAGTTGAAAAACTTTTTTAAATTTTTAATTGATGATGAAAATTAGAGCTTTCTAACAACATCAAATTTAGTGGGTGTTTATATGTTGTTTAGCTAAAATAGCTGATTAGCTAGCATAAGATTTTCTTTATTTTGTTAGCAAGTTAGTAGAACAACTAATAGAAAGATGTTTAATTCATAAAAGCTAAAGCTTTTTTGTGGGTATCTTAAAGTATTCACATTTGCAGCATTTGAAAGATGTATATATGATCTTACGTATATGTATATATGTACATACATACATATGTAACATACATATACATTTTTTTATAACTATAAAATTACAATTAAATTTTTTAAATTGAAATTTTTTCAGTTTTGTAATACTTAAAGTATATAACTTCAATAGAATAGGTCTTCATGAGTTGGTTCACTATATTCAGCCTTTTATTGTACATTTCCAATTGGTTTTTGTTTAATAATTTCCAATCCTAAAGCTCTAAATTCATTTGATTGAAATTTATTGCCAAAGTGTCAAAGGGTCAAGTGTAAAATACAGTTTTTGTTTCGGTTTCGGTACGACTGCATTATGATGGCAATTAAAGTTTTGGGCTTGCCAGTTGCAGGCAAACCCCAAACAATAACAATAGCAATAACAATGACAGCAGCAAAAACAACAACAACAACAACAACAACACATGCCCGCAGTAGAATTCAAGTGTAGTTAGTTAAACCAATTAATTTACATTTCCGCGCAAGCGTAGCCAAAAAAAGCAACTAAAAAACATACAAACATGAACAAAATGAGGCTGCAGGAAAAACTCACACAATGAGACAGAGAGAGAGACAGAGAGAGAGGGAGAGGGAGAGAGAATTAGTGCAAAACAAAGCGAATGGTGGAAAAACTTTACAACATTGAAACAAAAGTAGAGGCCAGTCGCGCACTTGACGAACGGCTGCCACTCGACTTGGACGAATGGATGGACGAATGGATGGATGGATGGATGGATGCAGAATCGCCAGGATGCAAAGGCTATCAAAGCCACAAATTCACTGTGTCTGTGTGTGTGTTTTTGTATGTGTGTTGGTGAATTTGTGGCTGTGTGTGCTCGTTCTGTTTAGTTTGAAGAGGGCTGCGAGTCGACTTTTGGCCAGCGTCAACAGTAACTAGATTCAAGTGCCTCTTGACAGGCAGTTGGCATCGGTTGGCGGTCAGGATGCGGCCAGGACATGGCATTTCAGACTAGTCCTGGACACGGCACTAGCAAATTGCGATAACAATGGGCAATCTAAACACTTAACATGCAGCTGCGAGCAAAAGTCCTGTCCGCAGTTCCTCTCCGCTTGTTCTTGGCAGCTTATATTGTTAGTTCTAGGCCGATTTATAAATGAAGACAAGCTAAAGTGATCAAAGCAAAGATTTAAAGACACATCACATTTTATACTTGACTATAAGATACCGCAGCAAAAATAACGACAAAAAAGAGAATAAATATACAAAAATAAAAGATCTTCATTAGTATCTTTTTCCATTTGGGTGTGCTTTCGCTCCGTATACTGCTATATCTATACTCCTCATAAGACCGACGTTGGACTACTATTGTTGTTCGAGCTGAGAACCTAATGCTTTTCCGCGGTGGTTCACGATCTGGTGGGTTTTCATCGTTTGTGCTTGTGGTTGGAGGTTTGTTTATTTCTACAGTGAGTCTGCCAGTTTTCCTTGTCTGGATGGATTTACTTTCATATCTCCTTCCCTGCTGTACGTTCATCTAAGAACTCTGAAATGCGCACGGATAAATTTGGCTTTGTTTGTGCTTGTACGGTATGAGAATATATTAAGTATTAAGTACTTAAATCAAATAAATATCAATGTTCAGTCCAAAGTGATATTAAAGGCAATGAAAACCTTTTAGGAACAAAACCATATATAGTAAGAAAAAACAAGTGGGGAAGGATTATATATTTTATACTCTTTTCCATTAGGCAATTTTCACTCTTCCAACTGCACCACCAAAATATTTAATGACGCATATCTTTGCTAATTATACCTCAATCGATTTGAAATTTTAAACATAGATGAATTATAAAGATTTTTAAGTGTACATAGAAATTTAAGGCGATATCTTTAAAAAGATCGGATTTATGGCCAAAATCGACTTCAAGTTGTATGGCAGCTATAAGATATAGTGCTCGATCCGGCTGGTTCCGACCAATGTGCTGTCCCTTTGAATAATAACTGTATGTGCAAAGTTTTATCCGGATAGCTCAAAAGCTCAGGGACTAGTTTGCATACATACAGACAGACAGACAGACAGTCGGATCAATTGACTAGATCAATTTGTTTTGTCATTCTTAGCATACTGGCAGTAACTTTTGGAGATCTCCGACGCTTCCTTCTATGCGTTACAAACTTCATCACAAACTTAATATACTATTTTCTTCGAAAAGAGTATAAACACCATATTCAATCAAGTTGCAGATATTTTGGGATAATTTCGATGCACAATAACTTTCTGTTATAACACATTTAAAGGCAGAACAAAAAGCTATATATAATGTTGGAATAATTAAGAAACTATTCTGAAGTTGAAGACAATAGACAAAACTATAGTTTTGATGAAAGATTTCCTGGAATAAAATTTATTGCAGCTGTAGTAGTAATTGTGACAATTGTCACAAATGTATCTAAAGAGTTGCGCATATCGGATGTCTCCTTGCCGTATATACATACGTATGAAAGATGAAGTTATTTGTCATTTGCCATCTAGACATAAAAGACTACAAATGCAAAGGACATAAGGATTACATCTGCACTTCAGATATAATTGCTTCAACGTGGCACTTTACCCAGACACATTTGCAATGCGCCAGCCATGAAGCAGCATCCTGTTTGCATCCACACACACACACACACACACACACACACTCACACACACACACTCATACACAAGCAGTTCTTAGTCCTGAAGGGTTTCCGCTGCGGCTCCATTGCAACCGGTTGGTGAATATTTTTATTTAACTGTGTTTTTGTGACCCTTCCCCCGCATGTTATTGCATTTAATTTGCGACAGTGTTTGCCGCGTGTGAGTGAGACAGCACTTGTGTTAGACAGAGACACAGATACAGTTTGCAGACACCGCACAGACAGTGGAGCATATTTACAACATTTGTTTGTTGGTGTTGAAGTTTGTATGTCTGTGTGCGTTTGTGTTGCTCCATTTACAAGCACAAATGGTAACTCGCGGCCAAACATGCGATAACAACAACAACAACAACAACAACAACAACTACAAATACAAAACACCAGCCAGAGCTGGAAGATATTCGTGAAAAACGAGCCAACAACAACAACAGCCAGTTTTTTTCTTCTTTTTTTTGTAAATGGCAACGAAATTAAATGCGAACTTTATGCAGTTGGAAATGCAGACGCAAACGCAGACACCGACACAAAACATAGATACTCACACACACACACACACACACACACATGTATACACACTAATACCAGCACATATTGCAATTGTTTAGCTGCTGCAGTTATTGCTGCATACTTTTGAGCGCATTCGCTTTTCGTTGCTCGCAACTCGTGAGTTGTTGTTGTTGTTTCTGCTTGTTTGGCATGTGTTTTATTTTATTTTATTTTTATTTATATTTTTCTTGCTCCTACACTTCCACTTCATTCGTTACTGTTTTGCAATGTTAACTACATTTGCATCGCAAAAACGAATTATTATTTATTCTGCCTCTACAGTTCTTAGTTTCTTCTACGCTTTTGTAATTTCTTCGGCCTCCCCTACGCGACAAAGTGCATTGAATGTTTTAGCATATCTCTTTGTGAAAGTATAATGGAATTATGTGCATATTAAAAGTACATTAACATTGTGCAAGGGATTCATTGTTGTTTCATATATTTTCTTTAACGCAACTTTGAATACATAGCTACTACAGTTGGAAAGTGAAAAACTCTAAGATGCAAGCTTAAGCTTTTACTGTAGCATAAGAATTTGTTAAGCCCTTAGCAGGCAGCTCTGCTCTATAAATATGCATTAAACAATAAATCAACACAGTTTTCAAATTGCAATCCACAATCTGAAATGCACAATTGCCAACATATTCGAACAGTGTAGTTGCATAATTGGGAAAACACAGAAAGAATAAACAAAGAATATGTCAATGATAAATATTTTCAAAAACAACATGCGACTGTCAATCAAAAGACTACAACTAAGCAGCTATTGTAAACATAAACATAATCTCGACTGGCTGCAATAGACATAGAGATACATTAAAGATAAAACATGGACATTTTTCAATGTCATCGTCGAGACATAAACAAGAGCTATAAAAATATATGTATATAGTGTTATGTGAAACAGTTTTCATATACATATATGGCTAATCAAATAAATTGACAATTTCGTTGTATTCGGCTAATGAATACCCTATTTATACAAAAAAGAATCTATTTCATGTGCCCTAAGATATTTAAATTTGCTAAATTGGTTTTATACAGGCAAAGTTGTATTTTTGTGATTAAGGTACTCATTTATTTCAAAATTAAACGTTATCTATGCTTAATGATTTATTTGATGAAGCAGATGTTCAATTTGCATACTCAGGTACATTGATTACAGGGTACAAATTGTGCTGGCAGGCACTGCACAGTGTGCGCAGTTGTCAAAAGCATTTCGAGCAAAACCGCACAAGCCAAAATGTCAGTTTTACAGCCACGCAAAAGTTACAGCAAATTATAAGCGACATGTGGCAGGCGGGGGCGACAGCCGAATGTGGGCGTGGCAGCCGCAAAATGTGGTGCTGTTTCGTACTGTAGATGCCTCACTATTGCCTTGTTTGTTTCTGCGATAAAGTTCACAACTATTTGAAAATGCCAGCAGCAGCAGCATCAACAACAACAGCATCAAAAGACAAACCATACACATGTCAGATAAGGCTTATCAGCCACGCAGCGCGCCACAGATAATAAAAGTTAAATAAGATAAAAGTGTAGAAAGCACGTTGCATAGTTTTCCATTTGAGTGTTGTCCAAAGCTGAAATCTGTCAGCAGCCAGCAGCAAGCAACAATGTTGCAACTTTCAGAATTTCAGTTGCTTTAGCCCAGTTATCAACGTCATCTTTTTTCACTTTCGCTTATTTCGTGCTCAGAGATATTGCGCCTAATTAAATATATTCAGCCAGATAAGAGAGCTTAGAGAAAAGGTGCTTAAATTACGGGGCCACAATGCAGTCGGAATAGAAAGGGTGAATAAGCTCATAAAAAATATGCCAACAGCGCCACAAATTATTTACCTTTACCCAACCGGCAGCAAAAGGCAATTTAAATTCTAATGATAATGCCGCAAAAGCCGTGCTGCTCCTGCTCTCCTGCTCTCCTGCTCCTGTTCCTCTCTCTCTCTCGGGGGCGTTGCCAACGCAGCGGCAAGTGGCTCTAAGCGAGCTTAGCAAATTAGCGAGCCTGGCAACACCAGCAGGCAAAAAGCAACCCAACCCAACCCAATCCAACCCAAGCCAGCCCAGCCGCATACGAATCCTTTGGCGCAGTTAAACAACATAAATTTGTACTTTATTTCCGCCTTTTGCATAATTTGCAACGCCCAAGTTTCGTCGCATCTCCTTTTCCGGCTTCGTCTTCTTTTGTTAATTATGCTTTGTTTACGCACTGTGCAATTATTTGTTGTGTGGTGGCTGCTTTTTTTTTTGTGTTTTGCTCTCTCCAAGGGATTTGCTTCATAAGCCCCTGGCTAATGGCAAAAGATGCAGCTAGACTAATAAATGCGTTCGTTATGCGAATGATTTATTAGACCAGCTAAATGATTAAAATATGCCCGCAAATATAACTCCCCATTTAGAATTGCTGCTGTTTCCACATCCGACTCTCTCTCTCTCTATTCAATAACATTTAACCACTTTGCTATCGTAGATCAATTGAAATTCATTATCAAAGCAATTCAAGTCCAGCCACTCACACATAATTAACCAAACAGTTTGGCTTATAAATCATCATTAGAGGCCAAGGCTCGTTAGGCCGCAAAAACCTTCTACTGCCAAGAAGTAGTTGAAATTTCCATTTGAGCTGCTTGCTAAATTGAACGGAACGTCAAAGTTTTCCACAAAATCAAAATGGCCAAATGGCGCAGCTAACACGATAATAATCCTATCAAATGGCCGAAGAACCAAAGCCCGCCGCCAGTCAAAAGTCAGCTGCTGGTTTTTTTTAACACTTTGTTTGCCTAAAACAAAACTAAACACTCTGAAGGATGCTGTCGAGTCCTGGTTTTTTTTTTTTGTGTGTGTGTGGCAACAATTATTGCGTCATTAATCAGGCGGCATTTGCAAATGCCCTGACATTCAATATAGCAGGCATCCAATACTCCCAGCGTCCAGCTGGCATGACTTTTGCGCGGCTGGCGAAAAAGGCAACTCGCATTTTATTGATTGTTGCCGGGCTCTGAAGTCCACGCCAAAGAAGATGAATGAATCGCCTGACGCACCAAAATGAAATAAACCAGCAGCAGCAGCTAGATTCAAGTGTTGGCTTTTGAATACCCTGTGCCCTGAGACTTTAAGATTTGAGCACTTTTAACAGTATATAAAATCGAATTAAGTTAGCGATTAAAAATAAATATATAATTATATCATATTGAAATCGACTTGAGCAGCTTAGCTGCGCTCAGTGCTTAATATTGCTGGCATACCCCAAAAAACAAATAGTAAGAGCACGCAAAATGGCCGCGCAAGTGTGAAAATGTGTAAGCCAAGAAGAAAACGTTGCATACTCAAAGGGATTTCCATATGACTTGCTGCTTGTCGCTTCACACGAAAAAAGGAAAAAAGTATCAAATGCCCTTTTTTTCTGTGCTACATGTGCTGCGCTGCCTCGGGCCTTCAGTCCGTCCGTAACCCAAGTCCGTAACCTGATTCCCCCTGCCCTTCGCAAACGCATTAAGAGCCACGCACACATTTTACCAGCTGGGCAAAGATGGGAAAGCATCCAAAGATCCAAAGGCAACCGAGCAGCCGCCCAGCGGCACTCACACTTGCGTATCAATAAAATATCCATACATGCATGCTAAGTAAGTGTGCCCCCCTCTGCTCCCTCCCCCAAAACTGCCCAAGTGTGTGTGCGAGTGTGTGTGTGTGTGTGTGTGTGTGTGTGTGGGTCAGTGCGCTGTGATTCGTGCAGCCGAAACGAATTGGGATTTAAGTGTTGTACAAGTACAAGGACAAGGCGTTCTTGTATGGCCGGCGAGTATAAAAATAAAAATAAAGTGCGTTGCCTGCAGGCAGCGTGTAAGCAGCAGTGTTGCCAAAAGAGCGTGCCCCAAAAACCAACAAAATAAGGCAAAACCTCAAAAGTGCTCACATGATATTGCGTATACGCACTGAAGAGCTTGCTCTTGTATATGGCGCTTGGAAATGGACATTTGTAGCAAGGCCAGCAGAAATGTATGGCAAATTGTGATTGTCCAATGGTTGTTCGAATGTTATTTCAATGGAATAGGTCATTATATTTCACTTATATGCTTGCTGTGTCAAAGTAAAGTTAAGCAATTTAATAGACACAACTTTTGACTGCGGTAAGCGGCTTATAAACATTAATGTATTTATTGTAAGCCATGCGTAAGCTTAATAGATGTAATGAAAAGCCAATCACATTTAAATACCTAGAAGCGGCATATTTAAATTTAGTTGTTTTAGCATTATGTTCATTTGGAAATTTAAAAATGTTTTAAAAATATTTTATAGAACTGAACTGCAACGATGAAATAACAGCTAAAATGTGAATAAATATTGCAAAAATGTAGTTGATAATGTGAGCTTATACAGATACTTTAGTTAGCTTTACTTACTTATACAATCAATCTTGTAATTACTATCATGCATTATTCAGTTGTAATTTCGTCTGCCAGTAACTGTCTATATTTGCATGTATTTCTACACAAATTGCATTCGAAATGCGAAGAAAGTAATCCGAATTGCTTTATTATCATCGCACAGTGTTTCAATAACAACGATTGCTATTCAATTTACTTGTTGTCTGCCAACCATTTGCATTGGTCAGCGTTAACTATGCGTAATAGTTTGTCTACTTTGGGAAAAGTTCCTTCACTGCGTGCCTGGCTGAGTAAGGAGCTGTTGCAGCTCCTGCTGCCTGCTGCCTGCTCCTGCTCCTGCTGCTGCTCCTGCTGCCACCTGCCAATTGCTGGGCTTAATTGTTTGCCGCAGTTGTTGTAGCTGTGCTGTTGCTTTCTGCAGCTAGTTGTCGATTTTGCATAACAGATTCATTAATTTAACGACGGCAGCAGGGAAAACTTTTGCTTAGCCATCACAAGCACGTAGCGACTGGAGTGGCAGTGGGACTGGCAGGACTATAGCGTAGCAGCGGTAACTGGCAGCCATTTTGTGATTAAATCTGGGCACAAGTTTCTCGCAACTGCCCCAAACTCAAATGAAAATCCACCAACGAGAGCCAAGCAGCTGGCTTCCATTGTTGTTGTTGTTGTTGTTGTTGTCGTTGTTCATTCAATTGTTGCCGTTTTTATTGTGCAAATTATTATTGTAAGTGAATTGAATTAATTTGGCGCACAGCGCAGACTTCGTTAAGTTCGTTGGCAGTTTTGTAGTCGATTTGTTAAATTCAATTGCGTTATTGTGATTTTGTTTGCTCTACTCTGTGTGTGTGTGTGTGTGTGTGTGAAAAGCGTGAAAATTGTGCAAATTGCACAGCAAAAGTTGAAGTTTTTCTCTGGCATTACTGAATGGTCGCTCGTCTTTTCTGCTCAACAGTTTCAATTAGATGCAAGATTCGCATTTTGGTGTTTTCATAAATAGTTAACGTTCGATAATACTGCGTTTATATTTTTGAGCAAAGTTGTCCCATTCGAGTTTTGTGCGCTCGCACTTGCGTTTTGTGCTTGCTGCTCACGTTTTGGCCAGAACTTTTATGATGTAATCGAGTTTTAATGTACAGAGCCAAAGGGGTCCAAGCACTTGAGAAGATCATAAATAAATTACTTGCGTATGAAAAGGGTTCAAACGGCCTTAACATTGGCAGCACTTCTCTTTTAACTTTTGCTATTATTAAGATGCTTATTATTTTGTGCGCTGTGCGTAATTTAAATTTGATTGCCATAACTTTGCCGCTGCTTAACGGGCGTATACGCAATATCTATTGTAATGGTTTCATGTTGCCCTGCGGACCATAATACATTAAGTAGTCCAGGCTTAAGCTTAACTTTGTTAATTTATATAGTAGAAAATGCAATTTATTGCTATAGAATGCTTTAAATTCATTTAGCAAACGATTAGAAAATTAAAATTAAATTTATATTCGAATTGTGCACATTACTCACATCTAACTATTGTATTGATTAGATAAAATTTAAAAAAAATTACTAAAAAGACTAAAAGTAGAAAGTCAGTTAAAGTCTCGAATATATCGAAAAAATTTAATCAAAACATAAATTCAAGCTTTAAATGGTTTTAAATTTTTTATTTTAATATATATTTCGCAAAATTTCGCTTTAGTTAGTGTGCATTTTTGTTTTGCTTGCCAAATGCAATTACATAACGGAAAATCGATAAACATAGTAAAGTCGTATCATATAAAACTAAGACGTTATATACTTAAATGTGGCGAATTTATGTATAACCGGCAAGCACATACTTTCGATTATCACACCTATGGAAAATGGCATGCCGACACATCATAAAACAGAGCTTATACACACACTCACACACACACACAGTCATTCGCACACCTATGCGAATAAAATACGAGCTAGTCGGGGCATTTGAGTGACATGTCGAAATCGCTAAAGCCCACTTTTGTCAGCTTTTAGTAGATTAAAACTTTGATCCAGCACAGCCGCAAATTATTAACATAAACTTGGGCTGCTATCGGCGCCAAAAGCATGCAAAAGGTTTGTCTTACGCCTTTGATTCAGCGCAAGCATATCGAAATGGAAAATCCCCGTCAAGTCTCAGGCTAGTAATAATAATATTAAAGTAGCTTTCAACGATGCGTCGAGAAATCAGAAGTGTCAGAAGGCTGCCAAATACAAATACGCCGCAAAACTCTATTAACACTTGAATACATTATAATTAGAGGCAACACTGGTCTTAATTATTTTATATATGCACACACACATATACGATTTAGCTGCTAGCTGGCAGCTCATTTGTTGCTAGTTTGTTATTTCAATTAGACCCTAATAAAATTGTCTAACCTAACCGGAAAAAAAAGAGAGCCAGCCATTTTTGTGTTTACTCGCGCTGACAGGACTCGCCTGCTGGCCAGGACTACTCGCCAAATAAAGTTTGTGGCTGGCAATTTGCTTGGCATTTCCGGCTGGATGTTGTCTTTAATTGGCCAACTTAAGGGCCGTTACGTTACGTTTTGGTTTTACTTCTTGTTGTTTTTTTTTTTTGCATTTGCAAAATTTGCTTGCAACTGGCTATGCCCAGTTACATATCCTATCCCTGGCTATTAATTCTACCTTGCTTTTTCAATTAGTGCTGAGGTCGGTGTCGGTGTCCGTTTGCTCAAATATGTAGGTGGCAACGCTTTCTTTCTTCTCTCCTGCCTGCACACCTCTCGTTTAACCTCAGCCCCGCCAGCTGATTTATGTCGTCGTCTGGCAGGAACCCCAGCACCTGACTCGCTATTGAGGCTTAGCACATGGCCAAAGAGTGTGCCCAGGACTAGGAAGTGGGCGGGGCAACGGCAACGGCAATGGCAACGGCACCGAAGCGTGCCAATCTCTGGCTATCTCAGTGCCTGCCTTAACTAACTCGTCTTCATTTCTCACTTGGCTGCGTATTTGCACAGTGTCGGCCATGTTGGCCATGCTAACCGTGTCTATTGGCTCACAGTTCACAGCCTGCGCCATCAGGTGCAATGTTGATGTATAGCTCGGCAATAGGGTTGCCAGGTGAGGCCAAAACTTGGCACCAAATAGCGCGAGCCAGCCACAATGATAAACCACTTGGATTGGCAAATTCAAATGTAGCTGTCGACTGGCATTATCAAAATAAAAGACTGGCAGTCATAATTGTAATTATCTTAGTTTGGATTTTCTGCTCTCTAAATAATAAAAAGGTGCTTCCTTTTTAAATTCGAAGCAATAACTACTGATCTCCGTATATTTTTTGAGTTTACCAAAAATAAACCTCTGCAAAACTTGCTAAAACTTGCAAAAGCTTAAAAAAGTAATACGAATTGGAAAGTTTTAGACATACAATATTTCTTAAATAGAGTCAAACTAGAATAAGTCGAATATTCTGTACATTTTACCAAGTCGAGTTATAATTGCATTTGTTTTATATCCCAAAGTTGTCTATAAGTCGAAGCAACATCTTTTACTATTAATCCATAAATCAAATTGAATTGCTCGCAATTTGTTGAATTTTATAAATATCTTTAACAAAACCAAAAAGTTGTTTATACAATAATTCAATGCTCAAACTTATTTTATGGCAAACGGATATAGATTATATAGATTATTAAATATATAGTATTAATATTATTTGTTTAGCCTATACTTATCTAGTGCATCTATATGCTTACTCATATATCATTTATTTGATATTGTGTTCAGTTAAAGATTATTTGGATAATTTGCCAAATATCAATTTATGAAAATACATTTGTATTTTATTTGAATCATATGATCCTTTTAGAGTATTCACAAAATTCTTGGCAGCGTTGACAACACTGCTCACGCCTCTAAGCAAGTAGCTATTGAGTCAATGCAAATTGTGAATCGCTCGCATTTCAAAGCGCTCCAACACCTGCAAGAAGGCAGGCAACCACCATGCAGCCCTTGTCACGTTCTCAAACCTGTGCTACTTTGACTGCCAGTCGGTCGGTCAGTCAGTCAGTTTGTCATTCGGGCTGAGCCACAGCCTTAGTCCTTGCTGTGCTGCTCTTGCTTGTGCTTTAGCCTCTGCTTCTGCTCGCTTTTCTATCAGTGTCGTTTTGTTATTTATCCTGCGTGCTTGGCGTCCTCAACCCGTCGTGGCGCCTTTGGGGCATGCCACTTAACACACTTCGACTTGAAGCGACGCCTACCAGCCGCCCCCCTGCTGCCACGCCCACACGCCCACTAGCTGGGCTGAGCTTTGCGTGCAACTCGCGTTGTTTGCCTTACATTTCTTTTGCTTTTTAATTTATCATGTCTATTTGTTTAGTCTTTCTTGGCCATTGCATGTAGACACAAGGACTACCCCGTCCTCTGTCCCCATTTGCCCAACTCCTTGCTCATTTATTATCCTTGTTTGCTTTTGTACATCCATACACGAATTTCTTTGTGTGTGTGTGTGAGGACTTTGAATGCGGCTAGTAGTTCTTCTCAGCGCCTTAGTCGATAGTTTGCTTTAAAAAAAAAAAAATAGCTAGCAGCTTTGCGGACTTTCCTTTTACAGTCTCCCTTTCGAGTGGTTGGCTCTGTGGTCAGGTAGTTGTGGTGTTCTTTGAGTGGTTCAGTTTACTTTTGTTGTTGTTGCGGATTGTGTTTTTACATTAATTGAAAATCATCGAATGGGGGTGGGATGTGGCATGTTTGTTGTTGTTGTTGTCTGCCTCTTGATTTCATCTATTAGATGAATTGCGTATGGGAATCAGGGAACTGTTAATTTAAATTGTATGTATTTTGCTAATTTAGCAACGAAAAGAGAGTCAAAAGCTGCATTTTTGATGCCTTGTTTCTTTACAAAGGAATATCAAAATTTTACTGCTAAACTAAACAATAGAATCTATATAAAATATCAATATCACATGTTACTAAAGCAAATTTGCATGGAAAACTGATGTTCATATATGCCTAGTAAAATTTCAACTGAAAATGGACTGTGTCAAAATATATTCAGGTATTCTCAAATAAAAGAAATTTCGTAGAGTCTGAAAATGTTTAGTAAAAGTAAATATGAGAGACATTACAGAATATATATTAACAATCACTTTGGATATGAAAGAGTTGGTTTGTCATTAAAATGTTGTTCAATTAATTTTCCATAATATTTTCATTTTTCGATTTTAAGTGCACAAAAAGTGCCCATTTAGATACAACTCTTGGCACATCTTGTAGCTAGCAGTTTTTTGTTGGCTGCAATTGCTGTTGTCTTATTCGTTTGGAATCCGAATGGCTTGTGCTTTTTGCATTGAGCAGAGCATTTAAATTCTGTTTGCCCATCTGCATAGCGTGGCACGCACAAGGCAACAAACGATGACAACCCCCAGGGAGTGGGAGCGGGGGTAGTTGTAGACCGACCCAAGATGCTGTCTGTGTGTGCCCTCCAAGGTCTAGTATCTGCTGCCACAAATTGAATCAAATTCCAAGCTGCCGAGATTCATCAGCCACAACACAAATACAAACACACACAGACACACACACAGACGCGTAGCGTGACAGTGACAGCATATCTTATTTAATTTCAACTCGCTCGACTGCAGATAACCCAGCAGAGAACGACAGCCAGTTTGTGCTCCAAACCGAGCATAACATTAATTTTTGTTAATCCATTTTGAAGAGTTGGTCAGTGGGTAAAGAGCAGTGGAAGAGCAGCTGCGTCAGTTGAGCAACCGCAAGTAAATATGCCACCATTAATTTCCAACTTGAACAAACAATACCGAAAACTTGGTTCTAGCTCTCAGTCTGTCTAAGTTATGTTCATTAGCGAATTCAAAAGCATTTCCAAATCTTGGCATACAAGCAGACCAGCATTCAAATGAGGCAACAGTTACGGATGGATGCAGATAAAGCCATCAAGAGCAAGCGAGAAGTAGTCTCTGTGCTAACCTAAATATGTCAAAGTGACTCGAGCTCGAGCTCGACATTTTGTTGCCTGCTTTCGGGGGCAACGCTCTAAGGGTCAGCAGGTGTGTGTGTGTGTGTGTGCGTGTGTGTATCCATGTGCCAAGTGGCGCTCTTCAGCTCAGTGGTGCAGTGCATGTGCTAAAGTGTTGATACAAGCTACTTTCGCAGCTATTACTGTCCTCAGCTTTAGCACAGTAACACACTCAGCATATGCGGCCAAATATCCGACTGAGATGAGAGAGATATGTGCTTATATATGTGTGTGTGTGTGTATGTTGCCTAGTCATAAAGCAGATATACACACACACGCACACACGCACACACAGCTGAGCACGTAGCAGACAACTGAGCATGACGAGCTGACAAAGTGCAACAGCAACAACAACAACAACAACATACTGTGTGTAAGCCACACGCCCCCTTTTTCGCCCACTTTCATATTCCTTGCTGTTTCCGACGACATTGAAACTTGGTTGTCACTATTTACACAGCTCCGAGTGCTGCGTGCTATAATTTGTTGGTCTTACTAAGCGTATTCGTTTTTGAGACTTCTCCACATTCAATTATATGAATTATCAAATTTTAAATATAACATTTTATAAATTGTGCCTTTTAACAAAACACAGAAATGTATAGTTTTGTTAAAAGGCACATTTATAACAAACAATTCTGTACAATTTCTGACAGTGTTGTTTTATTAGATTTATCAGTCAGTAAAATTCTTTTAAATTGAATATAGTTTTATCCAATTCGCCAAAAATTAAAAAAAAAACTGCCTTGCATCTATGTAATTTCTCACAGTGTAGTCTTATTGCATTTATCTCTTAATTTTCATTTAAACATAAGTTAGTTTTATCTAATTTCTAAAAAGAAACGCACATTTATAACAAACAATTCAAACTGTCTTTCATCTACACAATTTTTCACTGTGTAGTTTTATTGGATTTATCAGTCAGTACTATTGCTTTAAATTGAATATAGTTTTATTCAATTCGCTAAGAATTCTAAAAAAAGATAGACACATCTGTGCAGATCAATTGAAACTGTTTTGCATCTATGCAATTTCTTACAGTGTAGTTTCATTGCATTTAGCTGTCAATTTTCTTTTAAACTTCAGTTAGTTTAATCCGATAAATGTCTTGCATCAATACGATTTCCCCCAGTGTGTTTGTGCTTGGATTTATCAGTCAGTAATACAATGCAAATGAATCTACCCACTCGGCACATGTTTGTCACATAGTACGCCCCTGTGTGTTTGTGTGTGTGTGCGTGTGTGTGTGTGTGTTTGTTTGTGTGTGTATTTGTGACATGTTTGCGCGCATTTCCCTCACGGCATGTTTCATTTTCGCATTTACGCCCGTCACCCGAACATTTGTTTATTTTCATATTTCAGCTGAGTTTGTAATTTTTAATTTATGCGCATTTTTTATGAAATATTTATGTTAATGTTGAGTTCAGTTGCTGCCCCGACCGTAAGCAACTCCTCCGTCTGCCTTCTGCCGTCGTCCTTGTTATCCTTTCGCTGCCCCTGTCGTCGCTCAGCTCCCTTTATGGCGTATTTATGCCACAAAACGTGGAAATGCTTCAGTTGCTTTTCGTTGCATACTTATTTGTTTCTCTTCGCTCTTGTTGTGTGTGTGTGTGTGTGTGTTTCATATTTGTAATGCTGTTGACACGTAGCTGCCACGTAACCACGACGACCACAAGCCCATGATGAGCATGATGATGATGATGATGATGATCTCAGGTAGTAGTGGCCCACATAGATGGGCATAAATAGTTTTGTCAATGCCAGCGCATAGCAGGAAAACGAACTTTGGTAGCTGCAGCAACCGTTGGCATTTCAATATTGAATTTCGTCCAGCAAAATTCCGGGGGCCAAATATAAATTTATAGAGATACATATAAGCCAACCCCTGCTGAGTATGTCGAAATATTTGGACAGGTATTGCCTTGTGCAACGAGTATTTGCACAATTTGTTATTTGCATCTAATGCAAAATGGTAATTTGCATTCCAGTCCCGCCGGCTTAGTTTGGAATCTATCAGGATTTCATCTTGAATCATCTTTGTGTGTGTGTGCCTGTGTGCGTGTGCGTGTGCGTGTGTGTGTGTGTGTGTGTGTGTGTGCGTGCATTGTGCAATTTGGCAAATGATTATTCTCATGTAAACAAAATGTTTATAATTCAGGCTCTTTGATTTGCAACTGCATTTTCAGCTTATTGCCATTAACATACGCATGTTCGATTTTGTTTACAATATTCGACTTCTATCGCAGTGACATTACTAACTGGGATAACATAGCGATTGAAAATGCCATAAAGGTATTTGTTTGAGCCTCCTATTTTGTTATGTATTTTACTTAACATAATATATACTTAAATTGGATGACAAACTGATCACGAATAGTATTTCAACCAGACGGGGCTGCTTTAAGAAGTTAACTGGATAATGAACAATGAATTAAATATAATATAATAATATATTATATAATTTATACAGCCTTTGACATAATTAAATGGGTGGTTTTGTTTATATTCCGTTTTGAAGAGTTCGTGCAAATAAATTAGAGTTTTTCCAGTAAATTAAAATGCAGTCAAATAGTTCTAAGCCAAAATAGATAAATATGAAATGTTCGCAATTGTTGGCTACACTATTCGTGTTATTACAACATAAATGAAATGCTCAAGAGCCGCACAACTATTGTCGATTGCCGTTATCCAAATATTGCGTATACGCACGGTATTGCGCCATAAATTGCAATGCAACTTGCTTTAAATTTCACAGTGTCGTACACAAATTTCAATAATTGCCCCGCGAAGTGCAATTAATTTGATAAGGCCAAGGCGATGCCCCTAAAGCGAAAGAGCTGAGAGCTTGACTGATTGATTGATTGCCCAATTGCCTCGGTTGCTAGCACAATCGAGCATAAAGCGAAACAACTTGACAAGAAAACACAATGGCCAGGTAATCGAACGATATGATAACGACAACTGCGGCAAATAGGGCACAGCAACAACAACGGCAACAACAGCAACGACAGCAGCAACAGCAACAACAACCGCTTCAGACTGCGAACATGAATGGCTTTCGCATTACTGGCTATCCGGCAGCAGCAACGCCCCCAACACGCACAAGCACGAGCACAGCGAACAGTATCTACGCCAAGCCCAACGTCCATGAGCTGGATCTGCACATAAGTGAGTCGCTGCTGTATCCAGGCAGCACACAGCAACAACAACAGCAGCAGCAAATGCATCAGCAACAGTTGCTGCAAAGCTCGCCCGGACCGCCGCCGCAGTTGACAAACATGCTGCCCACCGCTGGCATACCTGGTGCTGCCACGCCCATTGCCTTGAAGGGCAACAATCCCTTCCTGAATAGCCCGTCGCCCACAGAAGCGACGCCAACAATTGCCCACGACCGCCAGCAGCAGCGACAACATCGAGCGGCTACGAGATGCCCGAGTATGCGGAACCCTCGCGACTCCGTGGCCTCAAGCAGCGACCCCATAGCATTGCTGTGGCCGCCGTCACGCCCACCAGTTGTCCCCGCTCCAGCTTCGTCGACTACAATGCCCAGCAGCAGCAGCGACTCTTGCACCTCTCCCGCCAGCAGCAACAGCTGCGCAACGCAGTGAGTCTGGTGAGCAGTGCCAGCAGCACGACGACAACGTGCACATCCAGCGCTGCGGACAAGGACGCGCTGTATGCGGCCATCTTTCAACAGTACAGACAGAGTCCCACCAATGGCCAGGCAGCTCCGCCAGTGCCGCAACACCGCAAGCCAAACGGACCAGCAGCAGCAACAGCAGCAGGGCAAGTTGCTGGCGTGCCCGCAGTGCCAAGACGCTCACAGAGCACACCGCGACCCAATGGACCAGCACTCCAGCAGCGGCAGCAGGCAATGGCTATAGGTTCGCCTGTCAATGTCAATGGACAGCTGAATGGCAATGTGCTGCAGCGACCGCGCAGTCTGGACCGCTACAATGGGCAGCAGACGGAGGCGCCTCCGATTCCATTGCGCCGCTTTGCCAATGGCAACAACAATGGCACTCTGGGACGCCAGCGCAGTCCCAAGAAGAGCTGCAGCGCCGACAACATGCTGCAGCAAGCGACAGCGCCCACAGTCGCCGCAATGCGCCACTCGCTGAGCTTTCACGGCGCCAGCCAGGAGCCGGCGGAGTGCGATAAGCCGGAGGCGACACGGCCCGCTAGCTATGCGGCTGCTGCCGGGCCGGATCAGGCGTATCTGGAGCATCAGCTGCGCGCCTATTCCGACCAGCTGCGCACCATAACGGAGAGTGTGCGCAAGTATTCCGAGCAGGCGAAACTGCTCTCGGAGCTGAAGCGGCAGCAGCAGCTGACCAAGCAGAGCCAAACGAATCTGCTGGCGCCCAATAGCAGCAGCAGTGGCAGCAACATCAACGTCAACAACAACAATAATAGTAGTAATAACAACAATAACAATAATAACAATAGCTTTCAGCCAAACATGATCTCGCCAGAGATCGTGAGCAAATCGCTGGCCTCGCTGTCCGGCGCCGGCGAGCTGCAAACGCCGTCCAATCAGCTGCGTCTCTTCCTGGACAACATACGCAGCAGTATGCGGCAGGAGTACCAGCAGCACATGCCCGACGATGTGCTCAAGACGACAGCAACGGCAACAGGGACGGCAATAGGAACAGGGACAGCGACAGCGCCAACTGTTGCTGCCAAGGTTGAGGAGGCGCCACCGCCGACGCCCTCGGATCAGCTGCGTCAGTTTCTGGATGCGATACGCGCCAATAAAATACCTGAGAACGCCGACAAGCCCAAGCTGAGCAACTCGCAGACGCTGGACTCGTTCATATCGAAGCCGCTGCAAATGCCAGATGTGACCTCCGGCACGCCGTTTGTTGTTGTTGCAGCAGGAGAAGCAGCCAATGCTGCATTGCCCACGCGCAGAAGGCCCAAGAGCAGCATCCTGCCCGCCAGCAGCAGCAGCAGCAGCAACAGCAGTTCCAGTGCCAATGGCAGCGGCAATGGCAATGGCAATGGCCAACGCGAGCATTCGCTGGTGACATCGGAGAGCTTCCATCAGATCTCCGATAATCTGCGACTGATGAGCGAGGATCTGCAGGCGCTCAGTCCCAGCCGCGTGGTCAGCAGCTCGGCCAGCAATGGCAGCCTCAAAGCGCTGGCAGCGCCAGCCAACTCAGCTCCTTCGCTGACAACGGAGCTGCGTGTGATAACCAGTTCACCGCAGCAAATGGTCATGAGCATGAGCAAGTCGAATTGCTCGCTGGGATCGCTGGCGCTGACGGCGACGACGCCATCGAGTGCCACGACGACACCGTCGACGGCGCCGCTGATGACGGACTTCAATGAGATCCTGGACAGTTTTCATGCCATGGCCGATAAGTACAAATCGAAAGGTTCCTATGATTATTTGCGCAAATGCTCGGATGCATTGCGCCAGCACTCGATGCAACTCAAACAGCAGCAGCAGCAACATCAGCAGCAACAGCAGCAGCATCAACAGCAGCATCAGCAGCAGCAACAACCACAATTCCAGAACGGCTTCACTAGCGACGACAGCAGCTCCTGCAGCACAACACCGGGCAGCATTCGGGATGCTGTCCAGAACTTGCTCTTGTTGCCACGAAATGGCTTTCAGATACTCGATGATCGCATGCGATTGTTTATCGATATCATCGATAGTCAGGATCGTTTAAGTCAGGTGAGTGCGCAACTTAACCAAAAACCAACCACAAATTCTTTACATATATATATATGTTTAATGCAAAGGCAGCTGGTGTATGACCCTTTATTAATTTGAAATTATTATGCAAATAGCTAAAGTTACAAAATAATAATGTATTGCCTTTTTCATTGCAGGTATGTTAATAACTCTCACGCGTATCGTAGATATAGTTTTGTGTGTAAGTATACAATTATGCAATTTTAAATGTTAAGAAAACCATGTGGTTATTTATTCATAGTAATGTTAATTGCAAAAAAGTCTCTATTATTTGTACTTAAATCAAAAACATCCTTGATTACGGAAGGAAGTTTTTATTTTGTGAAACTCCAGTCAACTAGCATTTTAGTTGAAACTTTGCGAACACTAGAAGTTCTACTCCGTTTGTGCATGAATTTAGTAGTTTTTCACTGTATACTCCGAATGACAACTAAGAGGACGCTTACTGTTGAAAAATAGCGAAAGCTAATTCTAATATTTCATTCAACTGTATTTTGTTCTTTTGCAATAATCGTGTCTGTTTCAAAATACGTATTTCTTTTATTATTATTGGTGTTTATTATCTCACATCAATTCTGACTCATCCTGCAGACATATCCTTCAAGTCGCAATGTCCTTTGCAGGACCGGCCTGCCCAAGTTATCTCTGCCACCCGCATATTACGCTCAATTACATAATGTGGCAAAAGCCATCAAATCAGTTAATCACCTAGAAAGTTAATAGTTTTTTGCTCCAAAAGCCACCCTCAGCACAAACTCAAAACCATAAAAACAAACTCATTTCAATTTGCTGGAAATTGCCAAAGCTGAGCATAGGCGATTAATATTAATAAACGGCAGAGTCATTCGGAGGGCGGCTAACTAATTTCAATGCTAATCGACAGATAAAGCGCAGGAAGCAAAATTGAAATATTAATTAAATTTCTAAACCGAAATTGAAGCTGGCCACAAGCCACGCCCACCTAATGTGTAGTTTTAGGCAGCTCATTCATGATGATGTAGTCGATGTGTGTGTGTGTGTGTGTGTGTGTAAAGACCATAAAATTTGGGCACAGCCCAGACGATAGTGGAGAGAGAGAGAGAGAGAGAACTAATCAAGCGACAAGTCACGCAAATTCCCAAAAGGAGCTAATCAGTAAGGCTATCATGAGCTGACTTTGGGCCTCGTCCTTCCCCGACACATTCGGTCTGCTGTCAGTGTCGCTAGCATATGAAATTTGATTTGCATTTGCTGTGGCTTTCGTCCTTGTCTGTGTGTGTGTGTGTGCTGCTTAATGTGCTCCACATTTTGATATGCAAAATAAATCAGGCAACTAATTTTGTTGAATTTAGCCCGCCTGCGGGGCGGAAACGGAAACGCAACCGCCCTTTTTGGCAGCCCAGTTGCTGCTGCTGGGAAGTTCGTTGTACGGGTTAATGTCCGCACTGAGCATTCTAATTGCACAAGATCTGACCCGGTTATTTGTACCTTTGCTTTAGCTCATGCTCTGGTCCAAGCCAAATTGCAATTGAGCCACACAAGCCCCTGGCTTGAATACAATTTGAGTGCTGACTGCACTTGTGTTATAGTATATATATATATATATATATGTATATATATATATATAGAGATATATTTATGTAGCAAAGTAAATAGGAATTTACTGCACAAGTACAGGGTTTCAGATATTCAATGTAGGCTGACGATAGACTTATCTAACAGAATTCATAAAAAGCTAAAGAAATGCAATCAAAATAATATCCATTTTAGGCTGACGAATGTTAAATTTTATTTCTGAATTTGATATTTTTAAATAAATATTTTTTTTCTTTTCTATATTTACAAATTATTTATCATTTTTAGATTGTTATTTGGTTTGATTGGGTTTTTCTGGGGTTTCCCCAAACATTAGAACAAATGTTTGACCAATGCTTTAATTTCGTTATTGATATCCCAAGAACTTAACGTAATTTGAACTTTATATCTTGAATTCAATATTTTCAATTGTATGTACATATATAATATATATATATATATATAATATATACTTTAAAATGTTTTATAATTTTATATAAATTCTTTAGAGCCGACTGTCAATAGTCGACAGTAAATAAATAAAATATAAATTTTTCTAACATTTAAATAAAAATATTTCGAATTCTTAGATTGTAATTAACAACAAAATTCGTTGATATTTTGTACAAAATTTGTGCTTTAAAATAGATAGGGTATTTTTGTGAGTCGAAAATGCAAATCTAATGATTCAGCCTCAGTACGAATTGTCAGTGGTCAGATTGATTTTCCCTCTTATCAATCAGGTTTCATGAAAGCCATTGCACAGGATTAAAACTGTAATTGTAAGCACTTAATACTACTTGAGATAACTTGTTTGTCTGCTGTGGTCAAATCATGCGTCGAGATATTCTGCGAACCAAAAGCCCAAGTTCTGGGAACTGGGAACAAACGCATCGAATAATGCTAATTGAGTGCCTATTCAAAAGGCTTACCACATTGTTTTAAACTGTTAATTTGATTGGCAAGCATTTCACATATGAAAATGTGTACATTATGCCAACAATAGAATTTATTTATCAGCCACACATTTTTTTACCAAAAATAGTAATTGCTAAGCTGCAGTTGTCAAATTTAATGTAAATGCAACAACGTTTATTTAATTCATTTGCCAAATTGCATTGAATGTAATGCCTGCTGTTTCTGTTTTTGTTTCTGTTGCTGCTGCTGCTGCCCAAAAAGTAAACAAATGCAAGCTGGAAAAATAGTTGCTTTTTTGTTTTTGTTCGTCCATAATGTGATTGCAAACAATTGCATAATTATACGCAAACTGAAATAATGGCATTTGTCGGCCAGTGCGCCCACAAAATTTTCATTACAAAGTAATTATTTAAACTGCCTGGCAAAATGACAAAATGACAAAAGCAACAACAGCGACTGCCACATGTTTGCCAAGCACATTCAAAATGGCGCCAAATGCACCGTTAGCAACAAATGAACTGTAAAATGAGCGACCGACCGAAACGTCAATTGCACCCATTTTGGCCACCAGTGGCGGCCATCGGCGGCCACATTGACAGCATTGTCAAAAGCCGTTTATTTTAATTAGCTGTGCACACAGCGTCAACACACCAACAACAACAACAACATCAAACAACAACAGCAACAACAATAAGAATAACAAGCGAATTTACTCTTGGGCTGCAATTAATAAATGCAATTTGGTGGCTGACACCTAGGCGTAAAACAATTTAATTATTTATTAACATCGCTTATACTGCTGTTAAGGTTTTGAGTTACACTGTACAACACAGCTCAAATAACAAGAATAACAATTACAAACATATTTGACAAAAACAAAAAATAATTGTCATGCGATTAGTTTGAATTATGAGATCATACATTGGGCTCGTAATAAATAGATTTAAAATTACGTATACGTAAATATGTGAACTTCAAAAAAACAATTTTTTAAACGCAACAATCTAAATTCCAAAAAAATATAGTTAAACAAACAAAAACAAAACAAAAATGTTAAACAACAGTTCAGAGTTTTACCTATTCTAATTCTAAATCATTTTCAATATGAAGGGGATCACGAAACGATTTTAAAATGAAAATAAATTATTTAAAACAAAGGTTTACGCATTGCTATCAAATTCATGTTTACGACTCTATCATTTTGCAAAACCAAGTCGTATAGACTTTATGGTTACGAGAGGAGCAGCTTAGTTAAAAAGAGTCTTGATCAAATACAGAGTTACTTACAAATATGAAAGTTGCTCAAGACTATATTGTTATTGACATTCACACTGCCTATAAATCTTAATTGTGTTGAATACATCACTAGCAAAGAACTAATACTGTGCTATATACTCTATATTCGCTAAGATTTTAAATTTATGTATAACATTTTGAGGCTGTTAGTAATGTTATTAAAATAAAAATAAATATGGAGCATCAAGTTTCAAATGTCCAACAATTTTGAATAAGTTGTTTCCCCAGTCAATTGAAATATTGTAATACCTTTAACGACCACAAATGTTAATTAAAGTACGTACCTTAAAAATGTGCATTAGTATGAGCTGAAGCTGAGGCTGCAGCAACTGCTGAAGGACCTTTCAACAGCTTTCAATTGTGGCCGCTGTCGCTTGTCCGGCCATGTCGCTTATTAATTGCTTGTCATAAATCATGATTATGCCACTTGCTGACCAACCGCTGCGCTAGTCGTAGTTATTATTATTAATCTTTGTCGCCCACACACAAAGACAGAGAGTGAGAGAGAGTGAGAGAGAGGGGGGAACTTCGTCTGTTCAGGTAGTGTCTGCCATATGGCAGATTCATGCAAATGCGCCGTTGTCCTCGTTGTTCGGCCGCTCGTTGGCCTATCTTGATTAATTGCAAAAGTTTACTGGCAACACGAGCCTGCGAACAGCAGCAGCAGGACTAGCCTCAGTGGCCGGCCAGACTGAGCACGAGCCATGGAAATACGTCAGCTGCTTCGTTTTTTTCGCCTCGTTGTTGCTGCTGTTGTTGTTGTTGTTGTTGTTGGGGTGCCACAGAATTAATAACAACAATGCGGATAACAAGCTTCAGAACACGCGTATGTTGTCGCGTAAATTGGTTTTAATATTTAAAGCACTTCATTACTCACAGGCAGGCGAGAAACAGAGGAGCGAAAATTGTGTGCGCCGAAAAGTAGACTACAAGTGGGCTCTTAATCAACACACGACTGCACTTTTGCATTGACGTAACTTGACTGCGCTGTTGACGTTGCAATGGCAACACGTTCACGAGAAAGATAATCAAAAACAAAATACAAATGGCTTTTCTAATGGCACTTGCGAAATAGCTTGCTGAAATTGCTGAAATCTAATAGATATACCATATTAATCAGCGGCATCTATAACTTTTTTAGATGAACGTATTCGTCTCTCTATCGTCTAGAGGATATACTCTTAAGATAGTTGTAAAACAGTTTTATTTTAAATAATCATGCTTAAATATCCAGTGACAACTTACAATCCCTAGAATGCCATAGAAAATCTTTGCATGCTTCTCTCTTGACTACTCTTCTACTATCTGTAGTTGATCTATGCTTAACTTTCATGAATTGATTTACATATACTTTCCTCCGAAAGTAATCTGACACTTTCTATAATTGAGTTATCATACTATCTACATACGAGACATATTCTCGATTCTTTCGCCTTCGCGATACGTAAAATGTGTCAGACTTAGTTTTCTCCGATTTTTTTCATTTTTTGCCAATCTGTCGAACGCTATTCAAAATCAATCTACGAGTAAAGTGGTACGCTTTCTGTTTGCTCTAGCCTCGAAAGAGCGGCAGATAACGAGAATAGACGCGTTTGCAAACGCTTTCGTTCTTCGGCAAATGAAAATCAAAATCTGAGCCGACAGCAGACGAAGCTGTACTCGGCGAACTCTCGCAGCCAACTCTTTGTACGTCTGACAAGGCGTCAAACACAACAACAACAACACAAAACAGCCGTCAGCCAACAAGAAACTAAGTTGATGTATGTGTGTGTGGGTGTGTGTGTGTGTGTGTGTGTCTGGTTGTGGGCGACACACGTACACTTGCGAGCTGTAGGCAATCGAAGAAAGTTGTTTTTCCGTTGCTTTTTTGTGTTACCTCACTCTGGCTGATTTTTGACATATTTTCTTTGGCAGCGTACAGCAAACAAGCTGGCAAACTGCCGGGCGTTTTTGTCTGTGCAACTGGGCTAACCTGGAGTGCAACGACAGAGTTATGCAAAATAGATGCAACAAAAAAGTATCGCACCGTAAACGAAATGCGTTCGGCGTTTTCCCAAATTTGCAAGCGGCCGCCCGCTCTCTTTAAAATTCTCCTGCTGTCTCTATCCCTTGTGGCAGATGCAACAGCTCAATTTGGTATTGTGGCAGGCAGGCAGGCAGGCAGGGCATTTGTCGGCTTTGAATGGCAGCTTCATTAATCCGGATACGTAGCTGCAACTCGCAACTGAGATATCGATGGATGCAGCCCACAAATAATCGGCATGTACATTTTGAATGCATTTGCTCGACAGAATGCCACTGTGCGGATGCCATGTTGAAATGCTGCAAATCATATGTGAAATAAAATTGTATGCAATTACCTTAATGCCGCTGGCATTCTGGCAATCAGTTGCTCAACTCTTTGCCAACTTTCAACCTACGCCCGCATCATTGAACAAGTTGTAGCTCGTTTGCGGCTCACAGGCGTATGCGTGACATCCATTAAGTGCAGTCCGCAAATTAAAACACGGGCATATGCCGCCAACTGTCACTACAATTTCGCCTGAATTGACTTCAATTCAATAATCTGCATGCAACGACAGGTAAGCCAATTGACAGGTTAATGACGTGTAGAGTTGTGTTTATTACAAATACGTGATCGCGTTTCGCAAATGCCAATGATAACTGATTTTGTATGAAAATCAAATTATTCTATGTGAAGCGAGTTAAGGCAATTGCAATTGCAATATGCATATGTAAATAAAAAATGCATAATTGCAGCAAATTTATTTATATATTTTATATATTTGCCTAAATATGGTCATTTTTCAAACGTTTTTCACATTAAAAGATTTAATTTCAATTTTACCTTTCGCTAATATTAATTTATTAGGTAACATAACATTTAATACATTTCTTTTTTAATTTATTGTCTATTGCTTATACTCTTTTCGAAGAAAATAGAGTATTAAGTTTGTGCTGAAGAGTGTAATGCAAAACAAATTGATCTAGCCATGTCCGTCCGTCTGTCTGTTTGTCTGTATGCAAACTAGTCCCTCAGTTTTTGAGCTATCGCTATAAGACTTTGCACAGAGACTTATTATTCAACGGGACAGCACATTGCTCGAAACCGGCCGGATCGGACAACTATATCTTATAGCTGCCATACAACTCGAAGTCGGGTTTGGCCATATATCCCATGTTTTTGAATCTATCGCGATGAAACTTTGCACTGATACTTATTATTCAAAGTGACATCATATTGGTTGGAGCCGGCCGGATCGGATCACTATATCTTATAGCTGCCATACAACTCGAAGTCGGTTTTGGCCATATATCCCATGTTTTTAAAGCTATTATTCAAAGAGACATCACATTGGTTTGAGCCGGCCGGATCGGATCACTATATCTTATAGCTGATATACAACTGGCAATGAATTAAATATTCTTAGAACAAACAACAAAAAAATGATACGCGACAAAACGATTTTGTACAGCTTATGAAATTTCAGTGGTGCAGTTGGCAGAGTGAAAATTGCCTAAAGATTCGAAAAGAGTATAAAATCTTAATCCCTTCCCACTTGTATTTAGCTAAATTGAAACTATCATTTGTGCAAAACTTGTATGCTAATATGAAAGCTTCATCTTATTTGCATGCATTTGAGAGCACACAAAGATATATACAAATGAACTGTAGCATGTATAGTATATGTGTCCCACACACACACACACATACATAAACGAAAATATATTTTGTTTGTGTCTTGTTTTTTGTTTTTGGCACATCTTAGCATCGATTACTTTTTGCCAAATTGAATTGTGCATGGGGGAAAAAGAGAAACTGACGTAGTACATGTTTCTTCGCCCAGCTTGTCGCAGGAAATTGGATGGCCCGATGATAAGTATGGGTGTTTCGTGATTCGATTGAGCGACAGGCCAGGCCTTTTGAAAATTCAAATACAATGTGCATTTACTGGACTTAAATGTCAATTTCACTTAGGCTCGAGAACATAAACTACTTTCACTGAGTCCACATTTTGGGCTTTGCTCGCAGCATTATTAGTTGGCTCTCTTTGCTCATTTGTTTTGGCCTGCTTTTTGTTGTTGTTGTGTGCTGCGAATAGCTGAACAAACAGTGCGACAACTTGACATTTCTCGAGTGCACTACATCAAAGTCAAAAGCCGGTCGAGTGTGTTTATTAGAGGCGTTGCCGGAATGCCTGAAAGCTTCACAAGCGACTGATGCAAAAATGCTCTGATCTCCATCATTGTGTGTGTGACTGCAGTGTAACTCTTTGTCATGGCTTATGTTTTACAGTCTGCTTTTCAGCGTACACACACACACACATACACACACACACACAGACAGACACACATGGGTGTAATTGCAATCTCACTAATGCTGGCAAATGTGTTGCGGCTTTGCTGTGCACTGCCACAACAATACGGCCACACTCAATTGGATTTTGTCTGTCTGTGTGTGTGTGTGTGTGTGTGTGGATTTTAGATTACTCAGCGAACTCTCACATGCCAACTGTCATTCAGAAGCATATATATATATTTTTGTTTTTGTTTTCGCTGCTTTTTTGTCGCTTTTGTGATTGTTGTTTTGGGCCCATGTTGACATTACTCAACGCCCAGTTTGGCAGACGCGTCAAGTTGTTTACTCGTTGTCTTTGTTACGGCTCGGATTTATTGTGTTTAATGTGCTGAAAAGTCTGCTTATTTATGGCACTGATTTCGTCTTCTGCTACTCCTCCTGCTCCTCCTCCTCCTCCTTCTTCAGCTCCTCCCACTTACCCCTACACACACGCAATCACTTATCTGTGTGTGTTTGCCTTGAAGGGTTCGCTTCCCATGCGATATGCGCCAGTGAAAATAGTTTGGCTCAAAGTTGCCACATGTTGTTGTCATTGATGCTGCTGCTTTTCGCTCGATTGTGTGGAAAATTGAAAGAAAAAAACAATGGGTTTACGACCAGTTTTCTAATACCTACACTTCCCTTGTTCTTGCCAACAGTTGGTCCATGAGCTAGAATGGATATGGATATGGAGTGCATAGCTATGATGATGGACAACAGCACAACAAACAATATTCGCATTTTCATTAGATAAAAGCATTTATCGAGTGAATGAATGCTAAATAAAACAAGTGGGAAAGGATTATCGTCGGCGTGCCGAATATTGAATACTCTTTTCGAGTCTGTGGATAGATTTCATTAGCTTGTATATTGCGCATATGCTAATAATAAGAATAGTTCGCGACTTATTCGCAGATAACCCTCTGCACATTCTTATTTGAAAAAAGCTACACTAAAAAACTAAATTAGATAAAATTAAAATTCACCTAATTGCACTTGGCTTTATTTGCTCAAATACAGCTGTTCTTTCAAAATATTGAATGTTGCATAGTAATATGGATATTCAAGGATATTTATCGCCTGTAATATCCATGAAAACCTGGGATTTATTTGCAAAACCGACTTACAGTTGTATGGCAGCTCTAAGATATAGTGGTTTATTCTCATTCCAACTATTCGACAATATGGCTGGGCAAATAGTTGTAAAGAGTATTCGTGAAACTATTATTAATTGCAATTCGATTTAATTGATTGTTCATTTGAGCGTTTCCACTTAGGTTGCATTACAAATATGAGTAATGGGAATAGGCAGATTAAGTTTTGCCAACATAAATAAGTAAGCTCATCAAAGCTAATATAGTTTACTCTGGACCACATTTGTTGTACAGATGTTGTACTTCAATTTTCCGTATCTATATTTGCCGTCCTTCGCTATTGTGGATTTCAATTTATTGAAATGAATGTCGCTTATCTATTTGTATCTATCGAATGCAACATCATAAATCCATATTAAATATTTGTGTTACGATTTTGCATTCTCTTGGCGATATTTATGAACATTTTGGGCTGGTGGCGCAGCTGCAGCTGCAACTGCAATTGTAGCAGCAAAAATACAACATAAAGTTTCCATGACACGAAACATGTAGAAACTAATATTTCAGCCCTTGTACTGCCAGCTAGTTTTTGCCACTGCTGCCTGCCCCCCATTTCCCCCCTCCCCCTTGAAAACCCTTCCGCCAAAATAAAGAGCTAATAGCGTTTGGTCATTTTTCAAAACGGACGCTCGAAATTGGCGGAAAGCGCTGTGCTCGACTCTCAGCTCGGACAGAACTCGTTAGATGCAACACCATGCCCCATGCCCCGTGTCCCGTGCCACATGCCCCTTCTTACGCGAATAGTGAATGGTGGCGTTGTCGTTAGCTCAAAGTTTGTTGAAAATTTTTATCAGCATGCTGAGGCAATGACATGACCACATCACACCGACACGGACACGCACACTGACATCAACAGCAGGAGTGGGAACAGGGGCAGCATGAGCAGGAGCAGCATGAGCTGGGTAGCCACAACATGGTAGCTGTGTCGACATCGTCACTGGCATGTGTGCCATACATACTAATAAACCGTTAGTTGGCTGCCCCTGATGCTGCCATTCTGATAGCATTTTGGCCCAAAATGCTGTATCACACTTTTTCAATGCCGTTTTAAATTCATACAAAAATTCATTCATAATTTTTTTTTATTTTAGTTTTTTCTAAATATTTGTTAGCTGTGCATAAAGTTATTGAATTTAAGGTATAAAGCTTACAAATTTTATTTAGATTCTTAGTATGATCAACATTTGCAATGAATTCGAAGCTGCAACTATCGAAATTTACATAATATTTCTAATATATTTGTGCAAATGTTGAAATCATTGTAAATCTGAAAAATTGATAGCAATATTATCCATTTTGATTAATATTATTACTTCTGTCACTATGAACTGCTATTGTTATGCTATTTGTTGACTAATGAAGTCCTTCATTGTCTTCTGCAATGCGTTACATAAGTACTTTATAATATCTCTAGGTGCAAATCATATATATTTTATTTGCAGTTTGCAATTGTGTTTATTTTTCTAGAACCATTTTAGTTTAATTTTTAAAAGACTTTTATTTCCCAGCTAGTATTTTTTATTGTTTACAACTTACAGAATGTTTATGCTGGTGTGGATTTGCGTAATGCTGCTTTTGTCTCTCATCCTGGCTGCATTAACGCTTTTGTTGCATTTACGCTCGAGTTACTTCCAGATAGAACAGAGACACACACTCAAATACCCACGTTATAAGTGGCCCCATTATGAGGCGAAGGCAACTTCTTTGTACGCATTTCACCACCAGCTTCACTCGCAGACACACAATATAAGCCAACCAACTATACTAAAGCAAGCAACCACCCAACCACCCAACCACCCAGTCAGTCAGTCTGTCAGTCATGCGACCACTTTTTGCCGAGTTTATTACTTTTATGCGATTATGTGTCATGTGTGAGGGTCTGTCTCTTCTTGAGTGTGTGCGTGTGTGTGTGTGTGTGCGAGTGTGTGTCGAGTAGTCAGTGTGTCATTGCCATTATTAGTTCTCTATAGCACACACTTTTTGTGTGTGCTCCTATTTTTTTTTTTGTGACCAATTATTTATAGCTTTTAATTTACTTTTTTTGGGTGCGTGCTGTGGTTTTGTGGCAGACTCTGTGGTCTGGTATGCGGGCTATTCATAATTCACAGCTAATAGTTTTATGTCATACAAAAGTAAACAATGTTGGAGCTAAATTAGCTTTAACAAGGCACTAGTTTTTGTTGTCAACAATTTATTCAAATTTACGTACTTTCACAATCTTTCGCTTTTGCGATGCGATTCTGTTGATGAGTTGTGTTGCTCCCAAAAGCATGCTATAAAATTTAAATTTGTAATTTGTATCTGTGAGATAGTTGCCAATAATTGCCAATTATGATTAGCTGGATCGCAAATTCAAAACTTGCCACTCATAACGGTGAGCACTAATGAATATTATGACCAGCTGCAGTTTGCAGCTCGCTTTTCAAAGCTGTGCATTCATTTAGGTCTACAACACGCAGACAGTTGCAATATTACGCATACGCAACGTTGTACCATCGGCAACCGAGAAAGAGCAGCATTGAGCAAACATGAGTTTTACACGGAAATTGTGATGGCACAGCTATGCAAAAAATGGAAATAGAAAACTTTAGAAACACGAACACACGAAAGAGAGAAAAAACCATCATCGTTGTCGGTTGCAGCATGCAACATGGGAAATCTGTTTGGTGGGTGAGACGCGGTCTATGCAGCATAATTGTGCCTGTCTGGATATCTGTGTCCTGCTCGCTTTAACTGTCTGTCTGTGTCCTGATGGCTTCACAACTGGCGCGCTAACAACTCTCGTCAACGTTATGAGATTCTCTTCGCTCGGCCCTCTCTCTCGCCCTCTCTTTCGCTCACTCTCTCTCTCTCTGTCTGCCTCTAGTGTGGTTACATGTGAGTTTGTTATTTTCGAAACGAGTTAAAATTAGCATAGTTATAGCAAACGTGCAACGCTGTCGACTCTGGCTGTTCCGCTCCAATGGCTTCGTCTAGCTACATCCTCGATTCTGCTGCTGCTGACTTTGTAATGATGTGAAAATATAATGAACTCGGCAGTTGCGAAATTGAATGATAACATTTGGCGCAGCTGCTGCTGCTGCTGCTGTGCTTAAAGTGTATCATTTCAAGAATTGCACTTGATAGTCGCATTCATTTAGGTTAGTGTGTTGACTGTAAATAGTTAAGGTGTACCAACCTACCGCACTTGTGGCACCCAACAGTTGATATATATGCATGTATATATTTGTGGCTCACTCTCCACCTCAATCGTATTATCAGCTTGAAATTCAGGTCAGCTGCGTAATGCGTCGTATAAGTGCCTATAAGGATGCAATGCACTTTCGTCCCGCAGACTGCGGCAAGCACACAAAATAAAAAGAGAAAACCCCAACTGAAAAGCTGTTTAGGCCGTCAGCAACTCACAAAAGTGTGATGCCAGGCCATAACCCATTGCCCCCCGCTTGCAGTGTTTATTTAGCCTATAAAGCGCCAGTTGGCTATGGCATAGCAGTTAACAAAAAAGAAAGGACCAAAATGAGCACACGTGGCTGGCTGGTGAGTTGTGCGTTCAGTACAGCATCAAAGCGTTCAGGCATGACACAAAACCAAAAAGGAACAAAAATGGAGGAAGAAACTGTGGTGAAAGTGAACAGCAACAAAAAACGCTGAAGAACGAGTAGAAATCATCAAGGATGCCGAAGATGAAATACCTTTAAAAAGAAACGTAACTAATCCTTTAAAAATATGTCAATTATGTCAGGGCTGGATTAAAATAAAAAGTAAATTTGCTTATTTATTTGCATATTTGTCTATGCATTTAACAACAATTTGGTTTGTTCAAGCAATTTTGCTTTTCTATTTATATTATTGTTGCTTCGATTTGACTAGATACAGTCTGAGATAGAAATTTAAATTTATAGAACAAATAAATTTCGAGTAAATAAAATATTTAAAAATTAATCTAAGCTTTACCTCACTCAATCTTTGACGACTGATATGAAGAGTTTTCAGCTCGTTGTCGGTTAGGGTATTTGAAACAGGCAGCAAGTGACACATAAACCGCGTTGGCAAAGCTTTAACGCATTCCCTGGTTGGACTTTGTTGACCTAAAAATCTCATTTGCCGCTTTGCTCATTTCTGCCATCACTTTTGTTACGCTTGCCACTGCTTCTCCCTTTGTTTATTGTTGTGCAGACCTCAAGCCTCAAGCTAGGCATCCAGCATATGCTTTGATATCAAAATATCTGAGCAGTAACTCGCACAATTGGACAGTGAGGCAGGTGCTGATTTAAAGAGACTGTATCAGCAAACAGGAGGAAATGAGTTCCAGACAAAAACCTGACCTCGTATCAGGCGCGTTATGCTGTTGCTCTAGTTGATTTCCTTTGCCCTACACATGTCAAGGCTGGCCACTCTAATCAAATACAAATTTGCTTTTGAAGGTATTCCTAGTCTGTCTTTTTCAATTGCGTATTTATGTTTACAGATGTTAGCTTAGATTTGTCATGAAATGCTCAAAATTCATTTAATAATTTGTTGTATTTACATTTCTTTCTTTGCAGGTAAGTTGCTAGCAATGTGCATGGATACAATTTATACAAAATGTTAATAAAGTACATGTAAGTGATGTGAATGGGAAATAAATGCGAGGATATTATAGCAGAGCAGTCAAAAATAGGTCGCAAACTATTAAAAATATATTATTATTTGCATAAATTTACAATTTAAAATACTATTTTTAATTCCATAAGATTAGAAGAACATTTGCATATAAAATTTAATATTATTATGATTTATCTAAAGCACAAATTATTTATATAAGAGTTATTTATTTGTTTCTCTAAAAATGCTGCCTTTTATCTGGGCATTTAATAATTAAATCTAAATCGGATTTAATGCTTCTCAACACACACACACAGATACAAGCAGATTGCAGAGACTTTCCATAAATTGTGACTGAATGTCAATCGACTAAATGGAAACTGAAAGCGAGTCTCACTTTCTCGACTGTCACTTAATAATGCAACGCCAGTAAGTGGCAGACGCTGTGTGCCAGCGATTTGGATTCTTATTTAATTTTCTTATTTTCGCTTTCCACCCAGATGTCAAAGGCAAATCTGTGTCTAAATATGCGCGACAGCCAAGTGAGAAACGAAAAAGAAATGAATGAAAATTGTGTTAGCTGCGACAGCCTGACAAAATGATAGATGAAACACACAACGAGGACTACAATTTGCGGACGGGAGAAGAAAAATTAGCGTAGGCTTCAAAAGCAATCAAAATGACAACTTAAGTAGGCTTCGCAGCAAAAATTGAATGTGTGCGACTGAAACAAAGGGCAGCAAAATGAAAAAAATATACATAAAATTTATATTTATAAAAAAAAACCTGCGTTCCTTTCGGGTTTCGCCGTAAGGGAATCAACCCTTGCGCGAACTGCTTCAGTGTAAATAGTAAAAAATGTATACGCAACTAATTGAAGCATGCAACGCCTTCTAGATGACACTTTTTCAACAAAAACTTGACAGATGCTCGTTCAAATTTAAAAACCCCGAATCGTTGCCACGTCTTGAAGTGTCCGGTAAGTGCAGCCAGGAGCTGTTATCCATAGCATTTGCGCAAATCGTGCGTAAAGTTTTTAAGTGTATACACTCAGAGAAGAAAAACCAAGTACTCATTATGTACGAACTGTCTGAATGCGGAATATGCCATAATACTTGATTGAAGTACTACATATTTACTTCAAGTACCTTTTTATAGTCCTTAAATACTTGATTTCAATGTTTAGCAAGTACATTAAAGTTTAGTCTAAGAACTCTTTTTGCGGGCTTTAAGACCAATTCATATGCGTGCAAGCTCAAAATAAGTACTTAATAGGATTGAAGTTCTTAATTATATTTCTAATTAATACAATCCCGATTCAACCACAGATTAGAAAAATATACTTGATATATACGAATCGTATTTAAGTTAAGTGCGAAAACGGAAAACAATTCAGATCAAGTTAGAAAGCAGTACCGTTTTTTTCCGAGTGTATGACAAGCCCCCATTAAAGAGCAAATGGAACAGCAGAAAAGACAGCATGGAAGAAATATGCGTAGTCGGAAGACCCTCAACGAAAACCAACAAGACCCAAAGCAACCCAAATAAACGCATCCCCACCATTCACAGAGACAGAGATTTGTTGGCCCCACTGACTTGGTCCTGTTTTTGGCTGAGCATATGGCCAAGGAATCAGTTTATGTGCGTGGCGAAATGTAAAATGTGTACTTAAGTTGCGTCGGCCCCCAATGCGCATTTAACTTAATCAAGATTTTAATATTTAAAGAATTTTCAAATGTCACGCCTGATGTGGGCGTAACCACAAACTGCTCTTATCTTGTATGCTGTGGGCCCGACTGTTTTTGGCCAAAAGGGGTTCTTTGTGGTCGGGCCCAAGTAACATATATTACTACAAAGCCATACAATACATGGACAGAACACAGAACTAAACAGAACAGAAACAGAAACAAAACAGAACTGACAACCATGCCCAAGAATCTAACGCCAAACTCAATGTTTGTTTGTTTTTTTTGGGCTCTTGTTCAAAATGAAGAAAGTTTTGTGGTGCTTTTTGCTGCCTGTCGATTCGGTTTTAGTTCAGCGTTGCACTTTTATTTATTTCGACATTTTTGCCTGGCTCGTGAATATTTCTGCGCAAATCAATAAGCTGAATGACAGCAAATGTTAAGCTGACCATAAAAGCTTTTTGATGTCATCAAAAGAAATGCAAAATATTGACAGAAAAAAAACGTGCTAAGCTTCAAACGTGTTGAATTTTGTAGTAAATATTTCGATATTAGGTCACACACATTAATCATAATATTATCAGATCGCAAACAGTTGCACAGCTTTAAATTAAACTCAATTCGAGGATGGCTTAAAGCGATTGCAGATTGTGCTCGGTGTTAACCTGGGAGAGATAAGTTTTATGCGTTCTCCTTGTCAGAGACGGCTTCAACTTTTCCCAGCCTCGACAGTTTGTAGCGCTCACTAACGCCCATTTAAGTGAGAAAGTTACACACAGAAATCAAAGTTAAGCTTGAGACATGAACTCAGAGATTTGCGTTCACACACACACGCATATACATATACTTAATGTGCTGTGTGGTTAAAGAAAGCGCTATATAAGTAAGTGTTGCGCATACGTAGTGGTGTCTTCTTATATACATACATAATATACATATACTATGGGCAACTAGCAAAAACTTTTCAAAGGCCCAGGCCCAGGCCCGGCAGGCAGACCCTCTCTAGCCTTCTAAGACAGACTGAGGCAGCAGTTTGGAACGTGTGGGTCGGCTAAAACGCTTAATGGCGACGGTGTCGTAAATGGCAAGTCAAAAATCTACTTGCCAAATACTTTTAGCTCTTAGTGTGCGTCTACTTCATGTTAAGCTGGCTAAAAGCAGACTGCCAACAAGCAGCAACCAAAAAATAAGGCACGAAGAACTACACGTGACAATCAACATGCCAACATGTGTTCTTCGCTCTTTGTCTCTTGTCGCTTATTCACTACCCAGTTTCCACACATTTTCCCGGCGCCTTATTATTTGTGCCATAGTTGTGTGAGTTGCTCTTTGCATTTTATTGTTATGAGCCGTTTGCCTCTCTCCGTCTGTCTCATAACTTGTTATTGTCGCTGTTAACATGTTGTATCTTCGAGATACTTTTCTTGCCAGCTCTGCCTTCGCCCTGCGTAATTTGTCTATTTTGGCAGCAGCAACTCCCACACACACACACACACACACACACATTAGTCCAATTGTCTGTGTTGTTTCTGAAATTGTAAGGTTGGCTCCTCCTTCTTTGTCCACTTTTCGCTTACTTATTACGGCTCTGCTTGTCAACTTGGGTCATAATTTATGTATCTCTCTGAGCGCTATTTAATCTGCCTCATGTGCGATTTAATGCCGAACGCAATGTATTTATAATAATTGCATAATTGGAGCTGCTTTAACGAATAACTAATATTATGGTGTATAGATTGTATTAACTGAGCAGCTATGTATTATTATTATATTATCATCATTCATTTTTACATTTACTTTGGCTTGAGGAGTTTTCATTCGCTTATATTTAATATTCGCTATATTTAATAATGACAGGTTATAGGTGAAAATATATATAAGCAATTACCAGCTTGACAGTGAAATAAAAAATAAAATATTATGGTCTAGGAAAAAAAAAGGAAACGTAAAGGAAAAGTGAATTCGAGACAATCAAAGATATTAAATAATTGTTTTGCCTTTTTTCTTATCTCATATTATAAACATTGCGAAAGACACTTTGACTTGCTTTATTGTGGCTATATAAGCATTACTTTTTCAATGAAGAACATATCTTTGTTAAGCACGTATACTTTTTTGAACAACTTGTGTTTACATGGTATATTTCTTTAAAAAAAAAGCAAACAATTTTCCCTTTAATATGTATCTGCAATGCAAATGAGCAAAGTTTTCACCAGACGATCCAGACGTTAGTGGAATCATCTAAAGCGTCTGTTGATCTGTTGTCGAGTGTTTTGGCTGTTAGCGACGATGACAGGGGAAATGTAAATAATTTAATTTCAAGTACCTGCGGTTTCCTTGGCGAAATCATTTTCAAATAAATAAACTAAACGAGACAACAACTTGCTGCATGGCAGCCGTAGGAAGCTATCAACACCGACAGCACCAGCACTTATTAGCTTTGAATAAAGAGTAGCGAGACTGGCAACTGCGACATAAACAGCCACTCGAAGCCGCAATCGTCTGCTTCTCTCTCTCTCTCTCTCTCTCTCTCTCTCTGTGTGTGTGTGTGTGTGTGTGTGTGTGGTTGAGTAAGTGCTGGCTAAGAGGGTGCGGCAGTTGACAAAGTGCGAGACGAACTTTGGAATTTGTGTGTTTTGCGCCAAACCGCAGAACTTGAAGTGCGCCACTTAGGCCAGCAACTTTATCGCTTAGAGAGAGTAAGATGGAGAGAACCTACTTTAAAATTGTTCTGGCCAAAAGTGGGCTAGGCTGAATCAAAGGCAGTGAGGTAGATTGCCAGGCCCGTCAGCAATTTGTTTATTGAATTTATTAACATAATTGACGGCTGCGAAAATGCTTATGCAACAATATTATTAAAAAAGTTGCTTGCTTGCAGCTGATGCCGCCAACGGGGCGGTTACTTAATATCGGGCAAATCAGTAGCACTTCCGCCGTGACCCCGTCTCTCTCTCTCTCTCTCTCTCTCTCTCTAAGAACAGCTTCCGCCCGTCATATCAAGTTAGCTGCTTATCCTTTTTAGGCACGCCCCTTTTGAGTCTGCACTTTGCAGGGCAGCCCCGTCTGCTAATTTATTTTCTCTGCCACATGCGTGATTGATGATACTCATTTGTGTGTGCGTGTTGTGTGGCTCGAATGCACGTTAGGTAAAATCATAGCGCTTAATTTTAAATCAGTTTGCCATTGGCTGCGAGCAGTTTTTCAGTTCCCCGGCGCCGTGGCTGCGGTTTAATATTGTTTATTGCTTCGGTGCGTGTTGTATACTTTTAGGCGCCTGTCTGCCAAAGTAATTTAGTCGTTTGTTTGCCCATTTGTTGTTCTTGTTGTCGTTCCCATTCCGTTTTTATAATGTTTAAGCACACTCACGGGTAAAGTTAACTGCAAGTTGGCAACTTTATTAATGTGCGCCCCGGTTGGGTTTTTGTTTATTGTATTTCTTTTCAATGGACTGTCTGCCTGATTTTTTGTTCTTTGTTGTTTACTTTGTGGCGTCTTGCTTATGGCACAAACTTTGTGCAATTTTCAATATTTACCAAAGTAACAATAAGCCAGGGTATTACTCTTGTGTTATTATTAAACTGTCAGCGAATGACATGGTGTTACTGAATACTTCTAATCAAAATCTTACAATTTCTAGCTACTTTGACCATAAGCAGACGTATGCAAATCCTGGGACCCTGAGCTACATCCATATATATATATATATACTTATATTTAGATTTTTAACAGATTTTCAGTATATTTTTATACTCTGATACCGAAGGTACTCATAGTATATTGGTTTTGTCGAATGTCCGTCAGGCCGTCCGTCTGTCCGTCTGTCCGTCTGTCCGTCTGTCCGTCTGTCCGTCTGTCCGTCTGTCCGTCTGTCTGTCTGGATGAACGCGCGTATTTCCGAAACGATATTAGATAGACTCTTGAAATCTTTTGCGTTATGATTATAGCTATCTGCTTCAGATCAAGTTTATTCCAAATTTATGCCACGCCCACTGGGAGGCTGGCAAATCGATAACATGTCGATACACCTCAAATCACAAATCGATTAAACGTGAATAACTCCCACAATTTTGAAGCTAGAGTAATCAAATTTGGTAGGTATATTGCTGGTGACCTCCCGAAAAAATTGGATCCTAGGTTAATCGGCCACGCCCATTATTACGCCCACCAGCCCCCCCTCCAAAATTAATTTGAAATGCTTATATCTCCCGCAGTTTTAGAGCTAAAGTCACCATATTTGGAATATATATTACTGGTGACGTCCTCTACAGATTACAGAAACAAAATTTTGACCACGCCCACTCCCGCCCCCGTAATCGCGAAAATCGATATACATGAATGCACAATTCGATAACACGTGTATATTTCCCGCAATTTTGAAGCTAGAGTCCCCAAATTTGGAATTTAGACTAGGCTGACCAGCCCAAAAGATTGCGTCCTGGATTTTCCGGCCACGCCCACTAGAACGCCCCCCAGCCACCCCGCCCCCACGAAACACGGAAGCCTATATCTCGCACAGTTTAAGAGCTAGGGCCACCAAAATTGGAGGATAGACTTATTGTCAGCCCCCTAAAGATCGGCAAAAAATTTTGGGGCCCCGCCCCCTCCCGCCCCCAAAAATCGCGAAAATGTATATCTTCCACAGTTTTAGAGCTAGAGTCACCAAAATTGGAGGATAGACTTATTGTCAGCCCCCCTAAAGATCGGCAAAAAATTTTGGGGCCCCGCCCCCTCCCGCCCCCAAAAATCGCGAAAATTTATATCTTCCACAGTTTCAGAGCTAGAGTCATTAAACTTGGAAGATATAATTCTGGTCAGCCCCTCTAAATATCGGTAAAAAAATTTGGGGCCACGCCCCCTCCCGCCCCCAAAAATCGCGAAAATGTATATCTTCCACAGTTTTAGAGCTAGAGTCACCAAAATTGGAGGATAGACTTATTGTCAGCCCCCCTAAAGATCGGCAAAAAAATTTGGGGCCCCGCCCCCTCCCGCCCCCAAAAATAGCGAAAATTTATATCTTCCACAGTTTCAGAGCTAGAGTCATTAAACTTGGAAGATAGAATTCTGGTCAGCCCTCTAAATATCGGTAAAAAAAAATTTGGGGCCACGCCCCCTCCCGCCCCCAAAAATCGCGAAAATGTATATCTTCCACAGTTTTAGAGCTAGAGTCACCAAAATTGGAGGATAGACTTCTGGTCACCCCTCTTAAGATCGACCATGCCCCTCCCGTTCCCAAAAACTTGGAATGCCGATTTCGGGTCACCCAAACACCAGCAAAAATTTTCTGTTCACTTGCTTTCAGCTGTTCTTAAAATGGTATCAGAGTATTACGCAGTCGGCTCCGCCCGACTGCAACGTTCTCACTTGTTTTGTTTCTCATTGAAAAAACAAAACAAACCCTGAAAAGCATTTGCCGAACCCTTTGCGGCAACACTTACCAACCAAGTAAGCTCCACTACAACTATAGTGGTGCAATCCTTACAACACAACACCACCCATCATGCGGCACTCTCGGTGGCCAACTCTTGACACAAAACTCGGGAGCGTTGCCATCAGCAACGGCACAATAATATTTTTCTTGTAAAGTGGCAGCAAGGTTGACGCTGCTCCATTTTGCTTCGACGCCATTAAACACACAAACAAACAAAAAACTATGGAGAACTGCGATATAAAACCAAGTAAGAATGCTCTAGTCCGGACTGCCCGACTAGGAGATACCCTAAGCCCTAAACTAAACTATCAGTGTACATACATGCAAGCACTCACATGCTGCAAGCAGTACAAGCAGTGCAAACAGTATAAGCAATTAGCTTGCTTCTTCACTGAGCGCCACACTATGGAAAGTTTAATCCTAAACAACTTCTGTGTATATTGTCCGATCTTATTGAAATATGCTGGGCATAAAATTTGCGACCAAACCAAATTGGGGGATGGGATCCAAAAAGTGAAATATTTGTTACATGTGTTTGCTATTTGAGATTATATGTAGCAAATTTGGGGCCTCTAGCTCTTATAAGTTTGAAGTTATGGGCCAAAAACGCTAGTCTGAAATCTAAATGTATCGATAATTTATGAACGATTCGAGTTATCGATAAAATGAAACAAACTTGATCTCTCCCGGGACTACGAGAAATTATATTCCAAATATGATCTCTAGCTCTTGTAGTCTCTGATACTGATCAAGAATATATACACTTTATATGGTCGGATATGCTGCCTTATGCCTGTTACATACTTTTGCACAAAACCATTATACCCTTTTTACCCATTTATAATCGGTTCAGGGTATAAAAAGAGAGTAGCAGAAAACCGGGTCATTCACATAAAAATTATATTTGTACTTGTGCCACATTAATACTTGAAATTTGCTCTGCTTTTTACGGCCCCATTGCACTGTATTCTATTTTAAGTTGGTCAGGTACTTTCTTTTTGCAGCATTTTCTGTGCCACTTTGTGCCCAGATTCATTTGTGCAGTTGCAGCTTTCGCAGCGCACATTTCATTAAAAGTTAAAACCCAAAACCAACTCAGTCGTCCACTAATTGGCAATTTATTTCAATAAATCTAATTACCCCAACTAAAATGCGATGTTCACTTGGCTTGTTTGGGTTGTGGGTTTAACTCCCGAGGCTTTGACCAGTTAGCCAGACTATTTGTCTTTTTAATTGTGCGCTAACTGGCCCCTGGCAAGCCCCTGGCTTAACTGCCTCAAACTCCGCGTCCAGTTTGTAAAACTTCCATTACATATTTGTACAACATAATGGCGTACAAACGACACGTGAGTGGGCTTCCCGGGCAAAGCTTTCAAAACAAAATGCATCGAAAAAACGGACCTGTGTAATTTCTGTGCCGTGCCATGCGAAAGTTTCATTTACTGCGCTGATAATTTGTGAAAAGTTGTTTTCTGTACTTCGGATGCTGCTCCTGGGTCAGATGCGGTCATTGGCCATTTGGCCAGTTGACCAGTTGACCAGTTGTGAGAAAAAGTTGCAAGGCTGCTGAATTTGAAACGCTCATGTGCTCTGATTTATATCTATTGATAACTTACGGCACTTGCATTAGTTTGCCTTGTCGTCCAGAAGGTGGGAGAAAATCGATGCAACTTGGCGCACTGTTCTCTGGTTCTTTTCCTTTTACCATTCAGTAAAAGGATATCGATTTTGTACATGTTAATTTAGATTTGGAGATTAGTTCGTTAGTTGCATCTTAAAATGGCGAGCGTTCAAGCATTCAAGCTGTCGCTGTATTTTTAATGAATACTACAATTTCCATCCAGGCACATCCATTGCAGCTGGCTGTGTTCCGTTGCTGGGAAACGCCTTTTGCGTGTCATAAGAATTATTCGTTTTGCTTTTAGTCCTGGCTGGACTTACAGACGGCTCTGGCTCAGCATACAAAACGCTGAGAAATGGCGCATGAGAAGCGGCAACAAAGTTTAATTAGTTAGTTATGCAAAGCGAGCACTGCTCTGGGACATTAAAAAACTAGCGCATAAAAAATGGTAGCCGAGCCCCATTAAAAACCTTAAATATAGCGGTCACTCTGGGCAGCATACAAATTTAAATTGAGAAGCCGGCAGTAAAAAGCACACAAAAACATGAAATAAAGTGTAAAACGAATTAAGGCGATACACACACACACACACACACACACACACACCTTGTTTGCCCAGAGCAGTCATTTGCATACCGAAACGTTTCTAAAAGCTAGAACGAATACTGTAGCAGAGTGATAATACCCTCTGTCTGAAATAAAGTACGCATATTTGTATTTAAGCAACTGCAGCTAAACTCAACTCTTTTGTATGGGTTAGCTTAGTTTTTGTTATTCGGTTGTTATTCAGCAACACTATCTTCGAGCATGGAGAATTCTAACAGAGGGATTTGCTATTTGAATATAGTAACTAAAACAGCACCTTCTGTCTGTTCGTTATATAAACAATTCAGGCCTTATAATACCCTTTGTGGTCTAGGTTTTGCCAACAGGGCATAGTAAATATTATTCACTTAAATTGCGCTCAAAATGGCGCAATAAAAATATGCCCATAATTTAATTACGGTAATTAATTAATTAAACGAGTATATTCAAATTGTGTTTGTGCGTTTGTTGTTCATGTGCGAGTGCTGAAAGCGTACAAATAATATGAAAACAAATTAGTGTGAATTTAATTTGAAATACATATTTTATACGGCGCTATGCACAACAAATTATTACGCCTGATAAGCTAAAAAGAAAACAAAACACATTCACACATATATCAAAATATACACACCGAATATAGTAACATAATAATATTATCATATTTGTTGCTCGTATATAATTATAATTGATTGCTATTAGGGCTATGACTAATATTACGTGCCAATTGACACTAATAGGCTATGTGTGTTAATCATCATACAAATTGCAGTCGAGAGATAAAAGCATAATTATCAGGAACCTGAGAGCAAAACAGTTATGTCAACATTTTGCTTGAGTTGAGCTGCAGTTACTGATATTTTTTAAGTTTCTATAACTGCATTGATATTGATGTACTTATATTTGAATGGAAATATATATATATGAGGGCATTCATTGTTGCTTTGTACCTGCGCTTCATTACATCGTTTTCATCTAGCCAATTTGTCTATTTGACCTTAATATAAGTTTTTTTTCAACACTTGTGGCGGGTATATTAGATTCGGAAAGAGAAATGCTAAGCACTTAAGAATATAATAACATGCAAACAATGCAATATATTTGATTACAAAAAAAACCTCTTGTGTCCGTCTGTATGAACACGCGGATATCAGAGACTATTTCATTTTATCGATAACTCAACCCATTCAAATGCTATCGATAAATTTAGATTTCAGATCACATCTTTTTTGGCTATAACTTAAAAGTTATAAGAGCCAGAGGCATCAAAAGTGGTATGTATAGTCTCAAATAGCCTACACCTGTACAAAGTACTTCACTTTTTGGATACCGTACCCTCATCCCCCCAAAAGTGAAAAGCACTCATTTTAAAAGGTATGATCTTGAAATTTACCTTGATCGTCCATTTTATAGCCAGTTTTGTGTCCTACAAATTTCACAAAGATCGGACAATAAACACTGGAGCTGTTTCAAATTTAACTTTCCATTGTATGTGGATCAGTGAAGAACAACGTAAACTGCTTGCACTGCTTGCAGCATGTGTGTGTTTGGATGTGCATTGATAGGATGTAAGGACTGGGTTCAGGGTATCTCCTAGTCGGGCACTCCCCACTAGAGCACTGATACTTGTTTCTCTTGAGTGTGTCTGTGTGCATTTGTATCCTGTGCGGCAATTCAATATGGTTATTGTGTTTCCCTTGGCTTCCTTGCTGCTGTTCTCTTTGTTATTCATGCTACTGATGCTTGAATGCTGCTTACTGTCGCTTGTTGCTGCCATGAGGGACAAGTGCAGTGAGGCTGCTTTCCCAGCTATTTTCTTTGTCTCGTTTCACTCTTTGTTGCGATATTAAGTTAATTAACATTTGGAAGCAATTAGCTGCTTATTCTGTGACACAATATTCAGACTGTTGCAATGGAAATTGTTAAAGATCATTTTTCAACTGGCTTTTAAAATTGCTTATTTACCATCGTAGTGCAAACAATATTTGCAATGCATTTGAAATATGCATACATTTTTTTTTTCATATATTTGTTGTGTTTTTTGGCTGGTAAAAATTTTTTTAATTTTTTGAATAAGTTTTTAGCTGGTAAACAATATTAAAGCTGATTTAATTTGTAATTTTTTCAACGCATATTACTCAGATAGTTGATTTTAATGTCCATACACATGTTTTATTTTGCTGACACATCCAGAAAGTCGAAACTTTTGTTTGCGCACTGCTTGCTTGTCAGCCCCAATTATTTGCTGAGTCCAAAACTTTGCCGTGCAAACAAAGAAGAAAAAATATATTTATATATCAACTGTAATTTGCTGTTTGCGCTCGGAGGAGCACAAATCCACATGCCCAAGGATTGCCCAAAAGACCCACAAAATATGCATGTGATATGCTTAATTATTTATAACGACTAATTTAAAAAGTCGCCTTGGAAAGTCGTCCTGTGACAACATTTGCTCCTCTCGCCTCTTGCCTCTTGCCACACGAAAGTAACTGACTGCTTATGAAACGTTTTAAAAGCGGAACCCAGAACCCAGTCACCAGATACACATCAGGCCACACATGTGGAGCAGACCTGAGTCTGCAGACTCACTGAATCAGTGACTCAGGTCAAAGCTACACCGCACTCTGGCCATGCATTGTGCCCTCCATTACCAGGCCAAGTTAAAGCATTTCCAAAGTGTTGTCGTCGTCGTTGTCGTTGTCGTTGCCCTCATCCTGGGGATGAGTCTTCTGATGAGCTTTTGCCGCAACTAGTTAGCTGCCACCCCACTGAACGATGAGCACACAAAACTCGTTTATATTTAATAAACAAATTAAACTTGCTGTCTGTGCAATTTGTTCAATATTCTGGCTCTTCTTCCCTGGCAGCTAACAAATTTCAAAGCAGTACATGAAATTAATTGTGGTTCCTTAAGCCAAGAAACTTTAAAATTTATACTAAACCTGATTAAAGCCACAAATACTTATTCATTTTATTCGATACTAGCTTTTTCCACTGGCATAAAATGAAAGCTCAAATTGATAGATAACAAGTATGAATGGATAATCTACTGCACGCCGAAGCTTTTTGAATCTATGGGCAGATTTCACTAGATCATATTGTAAGCCAAACCGCTTTTAAACAACTAAGAGTAGTAAGGATTTTTTTACAAACTGTATTTGGAGTACATTTTTTTTTTAGAAAAAAAGTAAACAATATGAAAATTTCCAAAATTGGGAAAACTTAAACCTAACTTAACTTAGAATAGAAGTAGATGAAAACTATGAACTAATTGGCCTGCAACTTCAAAATCAGTTAAGTTTTGTCAAAGTTATGATAGTTTGAAGTCTGCAAAAGGGGCTAAAAATTAATTTTACAAGCTAAAATTTTTGTTAATTTTGGCCTGTTTTTAGATAAAATAATGAACCATTCCAGAATCAGTTGTCAAGTGGATTTTTATACTTATTGGTACACCCGCAATCGTTTTCTAAAAACAGTAAGGTGGGAGTACAACCTTTTTTCGAAAAAAAATTAAAACAAATTATTAAAATTTCCAAAATTGATAAGACTTAAATTAAGATTAGGATGCTTAGGATGACAAAACAAATATAGGCTAGTCATATCTATCCACAGACTCGAAAAAAGTATACAATCTGCGCCAAGCTGAAGATAATCCTTTCGCACTTGATTTTAATTCACATATGCGTAAGTTAAAGAAATATTAAAATACTTATAAATTCTTTTATATTCTCTGTACAATTAATGTGTTGTCTAAAGTGGGCGGCAGTCGTGCAAGGCATTTATAATTGCCAAATTTGTTGAGGCTATATATACATATATTATTTTTAGCTCTGCACAGCATTTTCCCATCTGCAAATATTGCTCAATTCAATTCAGCAGTCTCAGTCTGATGTCGTATGTGGGATTTTATAATGCCCGCAAGGATATGCGCGTTTGAGGCACAATTACGACGTTACCGCATTTTATTTATTTCAATTTACTTTGTGCAAACGAAAACGAAAACGAAACGAAAAAAAAAACAAATAGGAAAAAATGTATAAATAAAACAAAGTAATGGCATAACACATTTGACTTCTGCCAGTTGTTCCATCTTTGGGCTTTTTCCCTTTTAGCTGCTGAGCTTCTCTATGAATTTTAATGAGCGTTGCCTCGTTTGCTATGCAAAATATTTTTGCAACAAACGTCACGCAAATCTTCAATGCTAAAATACCAGCAGCTGGCTTCTTCTTTATTCTTTTTTTTTTTATTTACCTCAACTTGGCATATTTGACTTGACTTTAAGCATGCATTTTTCGTTCCGTTCCGTTCTGTTCGGTTTTATTTTGCCGCGTTGAGCAAATTGTGTGCCAGACTCGCGAAAATAGTTGCCAACTTGGCCAATGTGCCAACTGGGCCGCCTTTGTTAGCACTGCTAAATGTTCGTTAACGTGGCGCATAAATTTGTTGGCAAACAAACGTTGGCTGTGCCGGCATAGAGCAGGAGGAGGTCTCTTTATAAATTCACATCTACATATTTGCATCATCTACAATGAAGATCTCTTGCTTCCCTGCTCATGGCATAAAATCTATTGACTGCCATAAACAAATTGAATCCGCATTGGAAGAAATGACTGAAATTTAAAATAGCTTTGGAACTCGCTTAGCTTTATATTTTATATAAATAAGAAAATGATTGTTATGATTTAAATTGCATTGTAAACATTAGCCTTGACCCAAGCACTAAACTTTTTACTAGCTAACAAATATCTTATAGCCCCTTATGCCCAAAAGTTCCCGCTGCTAAAAATCGCACTCAGTGTGCCAAATCTGCGAAAATCCAGCAGTATTTTTTCGGCTTAGACTTTTTGCAGCAGCGCTTAGACGTTTTTAATTAAAAAAATATTTGTGCAGCCATTTCATGTTACAGTTTTCACATGCTCTTCCTTACACGATATGCGAGGTGTTTTATTAAAGCGGCTTATAGAATTATTTAATACACACTTACAGCAACTACAGTCAGTTAAAGCAGATACCAAGAATAAATGAAATTAATTAATTAATTTCACTGGCAAATATTTGCATTGAAAACGTCAACGCGCCGTGGCCGCACAGCTGGCCAATTGAAATGCATGCGGCAAACATGGCGTATGATTAATATGCATTAAACACGGAGACGAAGAGAAAAAAAGTGTGTTTTTATTTATGTGGCGCTGCCGTTGAACTTTCCGCTAAAGTCAGCGAGGCAGACACATTGAAATACACAACAACTGCCACTCTGGGGATTTGGGTTAATAGCCGACTCGCAGCCAGCCGACAGAACAGCAACAACAACAACAACAACACAGCAAAAACAATGGCTTTGACTATGACCGGGTCCGGGTCCGGGTTCGGGTACGGGTCCGGGTGCGCGGATCGAGCCAAGGTGCCGGGGCGTACGTGCAAGCCTCACTAAAATAATGGCACCGTTTGTATTGTTCGTTTGTGTTTGTAGTTGTTTTTATATATTTTTTTGTTACGCCTGGGCGGCAACGTCAGAAAACAACTCAAGTCAAAGGCAAATACGCGTAACAATATGCAGGCTCTGGTGTTGACGAGCAGAGCAGAGCAGAGACAGAAAGGCAGAGAGGCAGCGAGGGAGCAGGAGCAGAGGACGTGGGGCAATTGTGACACAGTAAGGTAGACGGACAAAGGCAGAGCCTGAACTCACCTGAGCTTACGTGAGCTCACCTGCAGACTGCAGCTGACAGTAAAAAACACAGCGACAAAGGAGTGTGATGGAAAATGTGCCAGTCAGCAAAAGACAGGACTGGTCAAAAGTAAAAACATAAGCCGGATCCGGTTCCGGATACGGACATATGTATGAGGATTATGGAGCTACTTATGCGCAGCAATGCGATACATGCCAGCCGGGAGTTTGCGAAGCTAAGTGGCTCAGAAGGGTTTTACTAAATCAAATGTGCCTAAAAACTTAGCAAGAAGCTCAATAAGCAAATATCTAGTGTATTGTCTTTATATTAAAGTTGCCACTCGCTGGCAACAGGAATGATGATATACCGGAGCAGCAGGCGAATGGCACGATAACAGGAACTGGTTAAAAACAATGAAGGCGACACGGGCTACAAATATAATGCTGACTGGCAAGGGAGCCGGATACAAGCCCAAGCCCAAGCCGTAAACTTGAGCCACCTACTGAGCCGACAGACGTTGCAAAAGGCATTATAAGCGAAACGACGGCAGAGAAGGATGCAGAGTGGCAGCGTCGGAACGAACACAAGTCGCAGCAGGAGAAACTTTGATACCACTATTCTCTGGCCTGTAGCCTCTAGCCTGTGGCTCCTCTTTATGAGCCGGCTCTATGCTTTGTCGAGCAAAACGAACTCACCTGGCTGCCTGCTAAAGTAAATTAAATTGGCCACAGAGATGCTGCAGAACGTGTGTGTGTGTGTGTGTGTGTGTGTGTGTGTGTGTGTGGGCATCTAATAACATGGACAACAGCATGCAAGCTTTGTGGCTAACAAAAAAGCACACACACACACACGCACACACACATTTATCTCGACTTACTTCAGCTAGTTTTCTTCTTTTTTTTGCTGGTTTTGTTTCTTGTGCATTTGAGAAAGCAAGTGCAGCACTTTGATTTTAGGTTTGCCTTTTGCGTTCTCCCCATTTACCTGCTAAATGCTGCTGCGAGAAGCTGTCTTTGCTCAGCGCAGCGTAAAGCTTACAGATAAGTCAAGGACAAGTGCAGCCAAGTCTACTATATGGCATGCAGAGAAATTTCGGCTCATAGCTTTCATACTTTTCCATACAGTAATCTCTTGCAGTTTCTTTCATGCAGGCACTCCTTCACAGCGATTCTTGTTAGCTTGTGCATTTTGCTTTTGACTTATGCATTTTGTGCCCCAAACTTATCCTCTTTGATTTGTAAAATATAAAAGTTATATACAATTTTGGAAAGTACCATAAGCAGTGCAATTCTCGTTTGAAATGTATATCTCGTGATGCAATCTCTCATTGAACATTGGAAAAACACTTTAAGTGCCCTAATGCGAAACTGCTAAAGCGATTCAAGCAGTTGACTCATTTATTACAAATAGTGATGCCTTTTTAAAAAGAGAGCTTTTATATGCGTAAAGTGTAAAATGTACAAATTGAGGCATTTGGAATATATAAAATGCCGTGCTAAACACACTAATAAATAAGATTAGGCTCCGCTTGTTCACACTCACATGAAGAGCACGCAGTCAGGCAGATAATGTTGCCGCTCACGTAACTCATCCAGGAGAAGGTAACACCGCAAATAAACATAATCAAATAAGCCAAAAGAAGCGGTGAGCAAACAACTTGGGCACATTTTGTCGTTCGTTGCAAATCAAATTTCAGTTTGTTTTCGTTTTCCTTCTTCTTCGTCCTTGCGTCGTGTTATTGGCGATGTCAGCTAAAGTTGGCCATAAAGGATTCACACGCATGTAAACAGGCGGCTGACTAAAATATGTAAAATGCTACATCAACATGCGCATTTGTAGGCCATGGGAAAAGGGGGAGATGCGGCTGGAATGAGTCCTCATCGAGGTCCTTTTAAATTTGTTGTCGTTTTTGTTCTTGTAGCCTCAGTCGTTTAGTGGGCGGCAAGGGCATGGCTGTCACTGCCGCATGAGCGCCTAGGGCGAGCCCACTTGACAGCTCGCCGCCTGTCCCTGTTGACAGGCCGTGATGGGGGAGCGAAGGATGGATGGCAGGAGGAGGAGGAGGCTTGTGCCTGGGCAGCCATGTTAAACATTCGTCAGTGCCCCAGTCGACATCGCCTGGTGATGTGTTTATTATGTGCCTCTAATATATTTATGAGCGCGTTATAAACGCATTTCCATTTTATTTGCTTGGCCGGCTGCTGCTGCTGCTGCTGCTGCTCCTTGACGTTTTCCTGCCTGCCTCCGCCTCTTCTTGTTATTGTTGTTCTTTCCCGAATGCTGCGCTATTATTTATGGCGAAAAAGCACCCAAAGGTATTTTTGGCTCACTCAAAAGTTTGATTTCAAATTCATGCTGACATTGCATATGAGCTCTTAGTGCCACCTTGTCAACCGAATATTTATCATACGCACCGTGGTCGCCGGGAAATGTATGCCGCATACGCTTAGCGTGTGCATAACTTAAGTGTACTCATTTCCATGAATTTATACTGCAATTTTATACATTAGAAACTTTAACCTCGCCTCTGAGCGAAGCGAAAGGATAATCTAGGAATTGTATATTTTGTTCTTAACTTTTATAGCATACTTTTGAGCGCATCTTCGAATACGAAATAAATTTTAGTGTAAAACAGATGAATAAGGAATTGAATTTATATGTGTGCTTTAACAATTTAATTTTTTCCCTTAAGTGAAAATCCATCAATTCATTCTGGCAAACTTAAAAATATTTAGTGCTTTCCATGTTTTTTTAATGGGGCAACAGACGTATTCCATGAAGCACTTGAATCACGTCTGGCTTTATGGCCTTGTGCAATTGCAGCTCTCGCTGGCGGTAGATGGGGAGCATGGGAGCATGGCATTTACTTAATTGGGGCCTAAGACTGGAATATGCATGCACAAATTGTAGCTGATTTTGTTGTGCATAAGTTAAGCCTGAGCCTGGAGAATGGATTATAAATAACTGGCCTTTAAAATGTCCAAGGACATACATGGGAATGCATTAGATTGACAATCAGCAAGCTTTCGTCATAAGTGTGCAGGAAATTAAGGTCCTTTGACGCACAAATTAGCAGCATTAATCGGTGTTACGACAGGACCAGTGCCAAACACAGGATAATGACCAAAAGCAGCTCGGCAAACTACTGTTATAAGTAGGAGTCGCCGTTGTCATTGGCATTTTCCCGTTTTAATTGATTTAATCGGCTTTTGTACACGCACACATGTGCCACGCCTCCATACTCGCCTGCCTGGCCATGCGTAATCGCCAGGCAACACACACACACACACACACACAGATACACACACATACCAGTGCAGGGACTGGCTGCTCATTAAAAATGCTTCGTTTCGCTGTTTGTTTTTTTCAGCTTCACTTGCCCTTTAGCATCGCCCATTTCCATTCTATTGGCGCATAAACAATTTTTGCACATTAATTGAATTGCTGTGTTTGTGTGCGTGGTTGCGTGGGCGTGTGTGTGTCTGTGTGTGTGCGTGTGCGTGCGTGTGTGTGACATGCATAAGCCAAATTAATTGTAGTCTCGTTTCGCGCACAGCTTCCTAGAAAAAAACGTCGTCGCATTTTACGCCCTTTGCTTGCTTGGGTTTATTTATTTCTTTGCTCTCTTTGGCTATTGTTTACACACAACAAAAGCCATTGGCGCCCTAATGAAGATTTAATTAGCAAACACACACACGCACACCCGCTTACACACACACACACACAGAGACAGAGACATACACGCGTTGTTTTAGAAGCCATTTCCTGCGCTGCTATTTTTATACGTATGTGCGACTAATTCCCCTTTTAATTACTTTATTTGGCACGTTTTGCGTGATTGATTGATTAATTCAATTAGCCAAATTCATTGCTGCAAAATTTTCACGCGACAAGCGCCTACTGTGAAGGATTGTTTTTTAGCAATTGACAGATTGAAGAGCTTTAAATGAAATTTAAGTCAGATAAACCAAATGAATTCCGCTTTAACGCATCTAAAATAAATTTAGGTTTTCTTGCCTGTTGGCTTACGTAATCCACCATAAGAAACATTTTTATTCAATTTATGCAAATATAAATTATGAAATTTATTCCCATAGCTGTAATATTGTAATTATAAAGTATAATTCCTTTGATTGGATATATCTATGTGTGGTTTAATAAAAGACAAGTTGCAATAGATCAAATCTTTTCAGAACTGAGAAACTTCATTTACTTTAATCAATTATAGCTGGTATAGTATAACTGTATTATTCATCCATTCATCCATAAATTGAAGTTACTATAACACACCAAGACTTGTTTGTAGAGGAGCCTAACATACTTTTCCCGATGCTGGCATAAGCTGAGCTGTCCCAACCACATCCAACCGCACAAAGGCCACATCAAAGTTAAAGCCTTAAAACCCCATAAAACCTGCCTTAAAATTCACAAGACCTTATGTGTATGTGTGTGTGTGTGTGTACATTGTGTGTGAGTTAACCAACAAAACCACAGCAAATAACTGTGCACATTTTTGTGGGTTTTTTTTTGTGGGTCCAAGCAAAATACAGAGAGAGGCAAAACATTTTTAAGCCTTTGCCAAGCGGGTTGACAAATAAAACACCTGCCACAACACAGATGCCAGCGACAGTCGGAAATCTAGACGGGAAAGGATTCGGGCATGCGGTTAATAATTGCCAAGCGAGAAGAGCCAGCCGGATGTGGGACACGGGCAGCGAGGCGCTTTAAAACTTCTCGCTCATATTCAAGAGTGCCGTGAAAACACAAAACAGAAAGCAGGCTGGACACAATGGCGCTCAGATGGGCTGCAGCTCCGTGCGGGCTTATTGATGTCATGCTCGGCAATTTCATGGCCTGCTTGTTGTGCTAAATGGCCGCCGTTTAATCCCGAGCGCCTCCGGCTCGGCCAAACTCTACTCTATGCAAACTCTACGCGGCATAGTGTAGATTGCTTTGCATATCACGGTTTTTTCTAAGGTGTACACACACACACACACACACACACACACACACACACACACATTTGCATATGCTATGCCAATTCAATTTGCCAGCAGCTGCACTTGTGAATACATTTTGACATACACTAATTTATTAGCATTTCCGCGTTCTCCATTTTTTTTTTGGCTGTTGGCCTTTTTGAGCGTACTGAATTACCAATTCAACTTTATGAAACTTGTTGTTTGTGCTTTTTGCCATTGCAGGATCTACAATCGGAAATTGAAACCCATCGCGTTGTTTACGATCGTCTCGATGGCACCGGCCGCAAACTTTTGGGTTCGCTCACCTCACAGGAGGATGCGGTTATGCTGCAGCGGCGCTTGGATGAAATGAATCAACGTTGGAATAATTTAAAATCGAAAAGTATTGCAATCAGGTAAGTGCTTTCTGCCTCAGACATTCGTTTCGTTTTGCTGTTGCTGCTTTGCTGTTTTGCTGAGTGGTTCCGTATGTATGTAGCGGTGCTGCATTCAGCGAGATGATGATGAGGATGATGATGATGCTGCTCGAAGCGCTACCGAAAAGTGTTTTAAGCTGTTTTTGCCGGCTGTTGTGCGGATTTTGTTATTGTTGTGGTTAAATGGGCTCGCTATTGAGTGGCGCCGTGGGAAACATAAATAAAGAAGGCCAGTTAACTGGGCCACGCTGCGTATGATGAATGCGAAACAATAGTAACAATGCAAAATCATTATAGAAAAATACAAGTTTAAATATATGTATGTCGATATCAATCACTGCAGCACAAAGTAAACACGGACATTTGTTTATCCCCCATATGTGAGGAAATCTATAGTTTAAAGTTGAAACAAACATATTTAAATGCGGTAAAAAATATAGTTTATTTAGTTATCACAAACGCTGGAATGCGAAGGACGTTCAGCATGATATTTAAATACTGTCAACCCTTCGCCACAGTATTGAGTTGTCACTTTTGCTCAAAGCAGCTGAAAAGACCTTCTACAACTGTAAGCATCTGTAACTTTGGAAAGTCTTTTGAAAAGATCTTGTGTGTTGTTAAATTTTTACCCCGAAGAATCTGGCTAAAAGCTACCAATATTTGCTCTTGTAAAGTGCTCGAAATTCCACTGCCACAACTTCAATCCCTATTGAATTTGACTCTAAGTTAGTTATTTATTCAAAATGTATTCAGTGCGGAAAATTGGTTTTTGCTCAAACTAATGACACCGTAGGTATTCCAAATAGTTCATGGAAGAATCCGAATTTCACTAGCTTACACTCACAGAATATATACTGACTAAGTTTGTACCCTCTTTTGTTGCATATTTCGTCGGGGTTGTTGCGCTATCAACAGTTGTGCAAGCTGTGCAGCTTTAAAGACCAGCTCAGCGTTAGTGGCGGACAAAGTGCGAATGCCTTGCAAGCTGACGCGTTAATTAAACCAAATTAGACTCCAGTTGTGCGCCACAGACAACGTGGCTGGGTTAAAGGACTTTGTGTTGATGAGAATGCGAAAATAACAGTGCAAACAAGCCAGTCCAGCGGGGTTGGCCAACAACCAGCGTCCTGTCCGTCCGTCCGTCCAGGCAGAAAGCCAGATGTAAGAGCGATCCCATCTCACTGGCCACCCAATGAAAATCAATAAAAACGAAACGCGTGAAAAGTGCCGCAGCCGGCAGAGCTCACAAACTCACAAACTGGCAAACTGGCAAACTGACACTGTAACTGCGACTGTAATGTGGCCAATGATGGCAGCCGTCCAGCCGGCAGGATGATGGAATCCAGGGCCGTTGCTGCCCTCGGTCCTGTGTGTGTGTAATTTTCACATTTCATAAATAAAGCAGCGTATACAAATATTGTCCGCTTGTTGATATTGATGCCGCTGAAGCTGATGTGGGCCAAAGTCGGGCAGGTGGGGTGGTGCGACGAGGGTTAAGATGAATAATGATGATGGCACGCGAAAAGCGCTGAAAAACAAGCGGACACAAAATGAATATAAATGGCAATTATGTGGCTGTGTCACTGTGCACAACGGAGCGTATGCGCGTTAAAGTAGGCAACAATATTTTATGTGCTCTTGGAGCGCTTTTCAATTAGGCCCCAAGAGCTAACGAATGACACCTTAAGTGTGGCCGAAATGTTTGGGCCACGCCCCCCAGCCCCTCGCCGCCCACAACTGGCCGCCCACTGTGCACTGTGGTGCTTTTGTTGCTGTTGCTGTTGCTGTTTTGCTATTGCACAACTTCTGACGATTATTCTTTGTCAGTTTGGTACGCTTTCTATTTACGTTCATTGTTGGCGTTTTGGCATATTTCCGTTAGCCAAGTTTGGCCCCCCCCCCCGCACCGATATTGTTCCGCTTGTTGTTGTCGTTGTCGTCCTTGTCGTTGTCGTTGTTTGGCCAGCAGCAGTCGCTTTGTTTGCCTTGGCTCCACTTGTTGTTTGCGCTGCTGCCGAAAAGATTTGCTAGCTTATAAATTCCAGTGAAATATTTCGGACAGCACTTGAAAAGTTTTCGCCCAAATCCAAGCTTTCTTGTTTGTATTAGCCGTGGCACTTGTGCTCTCGCTTTGGGTCATTTATGTGCATAGTTCTTGGCTTTGAACTTTTAGTCCGCCCCCTCCCTCCCTTCTTTCCGCAGCCAGGCAAAGTTTTCTTTGTGTAGCTTGTTTTGTGCTTTTTGTGGCATCTACAGGTGTTTCAAATGCAGCACATTCTTTTGCTGGCTGCCTCTGATGATTGCTGTTTGAGTTGCCTCGAAGATTGATGAACCCACTTCATATATACGAAATACATGTGTGTATGTGTGTGTATGTGTGTGTGTGTGTGTGTGTTGAGCGTCTTAAATTACATTTGGGACACCCACAGCGGATGGTAGCCCGAAAACTATGAGGGTTGAAATACATATTGCAAGCCGAATGCGAGTTAAAATGATGGATATGAAAGTATTATAATACTCAATCAATATATTTAGCAGTGACAGCTCGACAAAATTACAATATTTATTTTGTGGTCTGTAATAAATGGATAGCGAACAGAGCATTTTACAACCTGAATGCAACGCTTTAAGATTTCGCAATCTTTAAAGGTTTTTACAAACTATTGTAACAGTATTGTTTCTAGTATTGCAGCAAAGCATTTGACTAACCTATAGAAAACAAAATCTTATGTTCATCAGTTGATTAGAGTCAAGGTTCAGGACATGTTTCACATCAATGCTCAATGGTCACAGCTTAAATAAGTTTTGCATCGTTTACTTATTGAGTTTGTGATATACTCAGCAAACAACTGGATCATAACATGTTGTCTATTAGACAAGTACTAGCTTATGATGGTTTCAAGATCTTTTAAAGTTCTGTATCTGTAACTATCTAGCTGCCATATGTTATGAAATGTATGAGAGTCCTCGATAAGAGTAGATGGGCCTTAAGCAACAACACAATAATTTTTAAGAATTGTGTGGTTTTTTTTAAATGAAATATTCCTCATTTCCCCAACAATACAAAGAATCCTCAAAGATATTTCAGTGGCGCTTGGGCCCAGATCATTTCACTAATTGTGTCTGCAGAAGCCAACGACAGACGCTGTCAAAATGTAAGAGAATAAAATAAATAAAGCAATCTGACAAGACATTGCCAAACGTGAAAGTGAAGTGGGTAAATGATAACAGCAACAAACAAACAAAAAGGAAAATGAGCAAACCAAGAATATTTGAATACATCTTATTTCCCAAACATATTTCCGAAGCTATGCCTTTAATTATGTGCATGGGCGAAACGACAAACGAAAGTGGATAAAACTCACGTACATATAAATGTATATATATATATATATATATATGTATACGCTGACATGCCTTAATTACAAGCGAATGCGAACAAGAAAAATAATAATAAAGAAAACCAGCCATGGAATTTCGCCAAAGATAAACAGACAAAGGCAGCCAGCCAGTGATGACTATTGTTATAAAAGAGCGCGAGCGCGAGCGGATGCAGATTTTTTCTTGGCCCTCTTCACACGCATAATGAATGGCGCCAAAAATATGCCAGCGATATGGGCGACAGGATGCTGCTTTGGCCAAATAAGACGAGAGAATGAAATGCCAGGGCATCTCACAATTACGGCGACAGCTGAAATTTAGCATAGACGACAGCCACTTGGGTCGTCATCTGCCCTCCGGCGCGGCAGCGGAGGGTTTATTAGACGCCCATCCTCAAACACAAACCCAAACCCCAATCCCCAATTGCGATCCCCAACTGCCAGCCAGACGAGCGGAAGCAGACAAATTGTCGCTGGCATTTTGCGGTCGTTGCTAGGTGCCTTGATAATCAGCACACAGCTGCTTGTCCTGCGCTCTAAAGTGCCAAATTAAATTTAATATTATTATAACGCTTATATTTCCTATTTGCTGCATACTTGTCAACTCTCGTCTCTACTCTACTCTACTCTACTCCCTGCTTGCTTGCAGAAATCGTTTGGAATCAAATTCGGAGCATTGGAATGCGCTGTTGCTGTCCCTGCGCGAGCTAACCGAATGGGTCATTCGCAAGGATACTGAGCTGAGCACCCTAGGCTTGGGTCCTGTGCGCGGCGATGCGGCCAGTCTACAGAAGCAGTTGGTAAGTTTCAATTGAATACTACTAGATTACCATTGTAATACCAATCAGTTGAAGAAATCATTAAAAACAAGTAAGAGTGCTCTAGTCGTGAGTGCCCGACTACGAGCTACCCTGAACCCAGTCCTTACATTCAAACTAATCCATCAGTAAGTATACATACATGTAATGGAAAGTAAAATCTTAAGTAACATCTGTGTTTACTGTCCGATCTTTCTGAAATTTTTAGGACATAACATTGGCAAGAAAATGTGTGACCAAACCAAATTGCAAGGTCGAAATTTATCGACAACTTTTGAACGGGACGAGTTATCGATAAAATGAAACAAACTTGTACTGTCCCAAATATGAAGTCTCTAGCTCTTAGAGTCTCTGATATCTGAGTGTTCATACAGACGGACAGACAGACATAGCTAGATCGACTCGGCTGTTGATACTGATATAGCTATATAATAACAAGTGGGAAAGAACTTTCTTCAACGTGCCAAAGATTTTATACTCTTTTCGCATCTTTGGACACTAGCTTATATTTTATGCTTATGCAGCATTGATCATAGTTTGGGTTCTATATTAAATCTGCATTTATGTCTGAGCAAATTTCGAATTGTCAGTTTTCTATGAAACACAAGCCAAGATAAGGCTTAAGTAGCTTCAAGTAGGCTTCCAAGTAGCTAGAAATAACTTACAAACATCTAAAATGCCTAAAACTTCAGTTTTCTATGAAACACAAGCTTAAGATTGAAATGCCTTACGAACATCTAAAACACTTAAAACTACCTTTACTTTGTCAAAACCTATACGAATTACCAACCCGTGTTAGTTTTGATCATGGTTTGGCATCTATAATAGTTCCGCTTTAAGCTTTAAGCAATTAAAAATGTTCCATTTTATATTCCATAGAAATGCCTTACAAACATCTAAAACTCCCATTACTTTGTCAAAGCTTTTCGATTCGATTTTCGATCCCAAGGTAATTTTGATTATGGTTAGGGCTCTATATTATTTTCTATCAAACATAAGCCAAGATAAGGCTACCAAGTCTTTAGAAATGCCTTTCAAATATGAAAAACTTCCACCACTTTGTCAAAACTGATCTAATTTTCGTTTGAATGCTCGTGTTGGTTTGAACTAGCTTTACTTGAGCTAGCCCTAAGCCAAATCATAGCTGGTATATGCAATTTCACTCTCAAAGTATAGCCGATGGGAGCCCAGTAAAGCCAGATTCTCAGTATAACTTGTCATAAGCAAGTCCTTTATATGAACACAAAGTTCACTCTGCAGTCGGCACTCATGATGAGGCTGCTGGCTGCTGGCTGCCATTTGCTGTATTTTTATGTGCTACCAACGACCCAATTTTAACCTTTTCCATAGCACTGGCTGCACCTCAATTTGCTCGGCCCAACTAATTGTGTGGAAGGCAACTGCGGAGCCATTTTCTGGCACAATTTTGTAATTTTTCGCCCTTCACCCTTGTGTGTGTATCTGTGGGTGTGTGTGTGTGTGTGAAGGGTCTCTGTGATTTAATGGCGCATAAAGTGGTTGGCCAAGCCCATTTTGTGTGCCAGACATTTTTCGAGCTCGAGCAAATATTTAGCCATAATTATATGTCAGGCAAATTGCTTTCACGCTTTGTTCGCACTCAGCGGAATTAATAGAAAATCCCGTATTCAGCGTCATATTCGGATGTTTAGTTTGAATGGCAAAGCCTGTTTGATGCGATGATATTAGCATAAGTACAAAACGCAAACAAATTGAGCCAAGCTTATCACATTCTATAATATATGCGACAAACTATGTTGGCTATTGAATTCGTTTGGCTTATTTGATTGCAAATACATTTGGCAATTGCGAAGATATAGCATAGAAATAGTTTGTAGTATTTGCAGCTAGAGGCAGCGGTGCGTATGCGTGATCATGAATATTGCACCTGAAATCTAATAGAATACGTATATTAGCTTAAATGAAACGCCATTTTATTAAAGTCTATGTGAATATCACAACAATGAGAAAGCTTAAGCTTAAGTTAGCGGCTAAAAACTTACTTCATAGAACACAAAATACGATATTTGATTTGCTTATTTGAATTGCCATCGATGCGATGCGAGTAATACTCAATACTCTAACGTATTACATAATTCAGCAGCTGCTGCGTCTGTGTGTTTTATAGCCTCATAATAAATGTGCTTTATACATTGCATTCGCATTCGAAGGCAATATCCAGCAGCCACATGTGCTCAAGTCTATATCTAACTGGCCAACTTGACCGAATTGCGAAGTTGAATTAAAAGTGCCACTTGGCTAAACTAGTCTGCTCTCGCTGCGAATTCCAAAATAATTGTTAAATGATGCTTGTTATGTCAAAAACATTCACACTCACATGCTACATACATACATATGTGTGTGTGTGTATGTACAGATGTATGCCGGAAATCACTTAAGGGCTAGCCAAGGCAGAAAAAGAACCTAGAAGCAGCAGCAGCAGCCAATTCTAACCAGGCTCGTTGAAAATGGGGAAACACTGTCTAACACAGCGTGCGCCACTTGAATTTCACTTACGCCCAGCTCATACACACACACACACGCACACACACACACACACACACACAGTAGCAGCAATCCTGCTGTGAGTTGAGCAAAAAATGAGGCAACTTTCACCCTCGGTAGGAAAGCAGGCTTGGAAAATCTATTGCCTGCCACTAAGTTACGGTCTGCCGGACATTTACATTTCGGCTTGTATAGTGTGGAGTGTGGACTGCAGAGTGCGGCAAGTCTTGAGTTGTGCCACTAACAAAAGTCCAGAAACGAATTTGGCTTGTATATCGTATTGCCTTTCATGTGATTCGCAAGCATTTGCCTTGTGCCTTATGCGACTATTGTTGCATTCGTTCTTTTTTTTTTGTATTTTGTACACTTCTACACTAAATGCATTAAACACGAAATTTATTGTGCGCTCTTCATGATATTTTATTGGAGGGGCACTCGAAACGGTCGCTGCCTGCCTGCGTTTCTGGGGGCTATTCCATTTTGGATAGCCATTGCAGTCGAGCAAATAGTTTATGGCAGCGTTTCTCGTATTATTTGTGGCTGCATCAGTTTTGGCCAAATAAATAAATCTTTTGCAGCACAGCATTGACAGCAACTACACATATACATACATATATAGGAGCTGATACTATTTTACTGTATTTTATTTTATTTGACAAACAAAACAGTTCTCATTTCTTTTGTGTACGCTTGGTCGTCTACTTGCAGGATGATCATAAAGCTTTTCGCCGTCAGTTGGAGGATAAACGCCCAATTGTTGAGAGCAATTTAACGAGCGGTCGTCAGTATATAGCGAGCGAGGCAACTGTTTCGGATACCAGCGATACGGAGGGTAAGTTTTACGACAGCCCATTAAATTATTATGTATATGGGCGCCCATCACATCAACTTTGACCACAAAAGCAGCCATGCTGTTTTTTTTCTTTGCTCCTATCATTTAATGTTCATTTGGTTTCTTCGTTTTGAGATTACGTATAAACTAAGAGCTCTTTGCTCTACAGCAAATCTTTCTACTCAAACAATATCCAAACAACTCATCAACAGCATTCAACAATTGCCATTCAATTTGTATGGCAAATCTCAAAATCAACAACAACTACTACGGCTAAGAACTCGATTGAGCGCTGCCCTACAAGCTTAGCAGCCGACCAAACCACTAAAGCTTACACACAGACACACACACACACACACACACACACACACACACATATATATATAAAAGCAGCCACAGAGTTTTGCGCACGTGAGGCGCCTAAAAGTAGACAACGCCTGGTGCTGAATTGCCAATTGATTTTATTCCATTGCAAATGCTATTTTTTCACTGTATTTAGGGCTTAGTTCTTTTTAACTACAGCTAACCATTTGGCAAATGGCTATGTGGACGCGGGCTTGGTTTGGATTCGTTGCGTTTGTACAGCTGCGACAGATCGCCAAATGGCCACGCCCACTGCCCCACTGCCGCCCACGAGAAGGCGTCAAACGATAATTGCAACCAAAGCAATTAGTGCGATTAGTACGCTATTAGTGCCAAACATCAACAGTTGTTCCATGTATCTGTGTGTGTGTGTGTGCCTGCCATTAAGGTTAGTATTTGTGTGTGTGTGTGTGTGGCTTTGGAATCTGTGCTTTTAGCTGGCAGACGATTTTTTCATTGATTTTTCATTTAGTTTGTGGCTGGCTAGCTGCTGAAATCCTTTGTGTCGACCAACAATATTATCAAACTATTGCAGCTAATTCAATGTATTTATACACTTTTCGAAGAAAATAGTATATTAAGTTTGTGCTGAAGTTTGCGACGCATAGAAGGAAGCGTCGGAGACCGCCAAAAGTTACTGCCAGTATGCTTAGAATGACAAAACAAATTGATCTAGCGATGTCCGTCTGTCTGTCTGTCTGTATGTATGCAAACTAGTCCCTCAGTTTTTGCGCTATCTCGATAAAACTTTGCACAGATCCATATTATTCAAACATACATCACATTGATCGGAGCCGGCCGGATCAGATCACTATATCTTAAAACTGCCATACAACTGGAAATAAATTTAATATATAAATTCAAATTGATATCATATGATATCAATTTTTACGGATGAAAGTGCTGCAGTTAGCAAAGTGAAAATTGTCTAAAGGTTCGAAAAGAGTATAGAATCTTCGGCACGCCGAAGATAATCCTTTCCCCCTTGTTTTTTAATGTTTATAGGCCAAAAAATGAACCACCTCAACATCGGGTTTCAAGTGGATTTTTATACTAATTGTGACACCCACTATCGGTAATAATAAAATTTCGCAATTATTTTTTGAGAAACAATTTTTTTCTCGGAGAAAGTAAAAAAAATTTTAATTTTCAAAAGTTAAATTAAAGTTAAATGAGAATTAAAGTAGAGGAAAAACCATGAACAAATTGCCGAGGAACTTAAAAATCGGTTCAGTTTTGGCAAAGTTATGACAGTTTGGAGTTTTCAAAGCACTAAAAATGAATTTTACAAGCTAAAATTTTTGTAAATTTTGGCCTGTTTTTAGGCCAAAAAATGAACCCCCTCAAAATCGGTTTTCAAGTGGATTTTTATACTAATTGTGACACCCACTATCGATAAACAATAAAATTTCGGGATTCTATTTTTGGAAAAAAAAATTTTTCTGAAAAATAGTAAGGGGGGAGTACATACTTTTTTCAGAAAAAGTAAAAGAAATGAAATTTTCAAAAGTTGATAAACTTTAAATGTAGAATGGAATTAGAGAAAAAACCATGATCAAATTGATTTGGACTTTCAAAATCGGTTCAGTTTTGGCAAAGTTATGTGAGCTTAAAGTTTTCGAAGAAAATTTCTAGGGTAGCAACAATCCCATTTGGAATCTATCCACAGACTCGAAAAGAGTATAAAAACTTCGGCATGTCGAAGATAATTTTTCGAAGGAAGCGTCGGAGACCCCCAAAAGTCACCTCCAGTATGCTTAGATTGACAAAACAATCTGATCTAGACATGTCAGTCTGTCTGTCTGTATGCAAACTAGTCCCTCAATTTTTGAGCTATCGTGATAAAACTTTGCACAGAGACTTTTTATTCAAAGGGACAGCACATTGGTTGAAGACGGCCGGATCGGAGCACTATATTTTATAGCTACCATACAACTGGAAATAAATTTAATATTTTAAAAGAAACATTTAATTTCATTTGATAATCAACTCTTTGAACAAAAAAAGCAAATAATATGCCACGCGATAAAACGATTTTTTACAGCATATGAAAGTGCTGCAGTTGGCAGAGTCGACACGTTGAACATAATCCTCTCCCACTTGTTTTGTATTCAAAATATATTCGAATTTTAGGGTGCAGAGGTTACAGTTGGTTTACAAAATATTAAATACTTGAGATTAGTGCTGCTTCTGTTACATAATTTTGCACAAATTCACTATTCACTTTTTACACATTTTGTGTGGATTTAGGCTTGGAGTAAAGTATGGTTCAATTTATTTCTGTATTCACAGATATTTAGGTGTCAAATTTAGAATGAAAATCAAACTCACATCCACTTGGCCACTCAGTAAAATTTCAGTTTTATAGTAGGCTGGTGGTAAGATATCTGGTAAGCCATCTCCGGTGAGCAGACAATTTTTTATTTCATAGGTCTTCTTTGGCCACGTTATCTCACGAGTGTCGTCTATTTTATGATAATTGGAGCACTGGGCAACGTTTTGATAGATTAATCCATTGTAAAAGCGTTTGAGAAAATCGAAATATGTCATCTTGGATACTTTATACGGTGACTGCTTGTAGTCCTTATCGCTGCCACTCTGGGAGGTGTAGAGCTTTATTTCAATCTGTGTCAAATGGATGATATGTATCAAATATGTCCGTCCTCAAGGTGTATGATCAATATACTCAATATCTTATTTCAGTTACCATAGTTGTGTCATCAACATCGAATTTCCAATCCACAATTGTCCAAAGGACAATTTCATGTCGTCGTCTTTCGATTCCACAGGTAATGTTTAATTTAATTTCGTCCGAGGTCGAGCAGCTTATCGAAATGATTTCATGTTTCCAAGTGCGCTATTGTGAAGATGTAGTTAACTCGCATCGCATCCTGGCAGAACGAACTTACCATGCCAAAGCTGTTTGCACACAGCAGCAAAAGGATGCCTGTCACAGCTGATGAAATGAACAAGCTCCAAATCATTATACGAATATCTCGCAAGTCAGACGACTACTGCATACCGTCCAGATCCATGTTTATATAGCTGCAAATGCAGATCGTTTATCAAAATGATTAGACATCTCTGTCACATTTAACTGCTCATGTTTTGATAATGGACATTTCAATTGAGATACAATCTTCACATGCCACAGTTGCAAAACAAAAGATTCATCAACTAAAAAAAAAAAACAGCAGCATATTAATTTAATAAAGATTGGAATTTCAAAATAAACACAATGAACAACGGCACACCGAACATTGCATACCCTTATGGACCGCATTTAATCCGATATTGAACACTTTTTGCAAAGTAAACCAAAAAAAAACCAAAAAATACATACATGTGGAATTAAAAGTTCTGTTTTTCGACCAAAAGCTCCAAAGGCAGCTAAATATATTATTTAGTGGTTCTATCTGGCCAGGACTGACAAGTGTACAGCTGGGAACAAAAGGGCAGATACAGTGAATCATGTGATAACTGTCCAGAGATAAGAATTCAGCACGATTTTACGATTTAAAAACTCATTTCATTGACAACATGAAGTTTCACTGATATATCTAGAACAGCAAACTAGTATTATACAGCGACATGCCATAAAATATGTTTTTTTTGTAATGATAGGGTCAGTTGCTATCAGTTGTTCTAGCGAACTCGCCTAAAGTGTAACACCAGCAAAAAGAATATGCCCAAACAGCTCATAAAAACAAGTGGAACATTTATAGTCACATTATGCATATCATATGCAGAATAAGTTTATTTCATCGGTTCTGAATCGTTTTAATACCACTTAAAACAACTTGAAACTTTGCCTGAATCGAAAGGAAAATTCACTTTTGCTTTTAACCTACTTTTCACATTTATTTTAGCTTCAAACCGACTTGAGTTCAGTTCCTAAAATTGTAGTTGTTTTTATACTCTGATACCGAAGGTACTCATAGTATATTGGTTTTGTCGAATGTCCGTCAGGCCGTCCGTCTGTCCGTCTGTCCGTCTGTCTGTCTGGATGAACGCGCGTATTTCCGAAACGATATTAGATAGACTCTTGAAATCTTTTGCGTTATGATTATAGCTATCTGCTTCAGATCAAGTTTATTCCAAATTTATGCCACGCCCACTGGGAGGCTGGCAAATCGATAACATGTCGATACACCTCAAATCACAAATCGATTAAACGTGAATAACTCCCACAATTTTGAAGCTAGAGTAATCAAATTTGGTAGGTATATTGCTGGTGACCTCCCGAAAAAATTGGATCCTAGGTTAATCGGCCACGCCCATTATAACGCCCACCAGCCCCCCTCCAAAATTAATTTGAAATGCTTATATCTCCCGCAGTTTTAGAGCTAAAGTCACCATATTTGGAATATATATTACTGGTGACGTCCTCTACAGATTACAGAAACAAAATTTCGACCACGCCCACTCCCGCCCCCGTAATCGCGAAAATCGATATACATGAATGCACAATTCGATAACACGTGTATATTTCCCGCAATTTTGAAGCTAGAGTCCCAAAATTTGGAATTTAGACTAGGGCTGACCAGCCCAAAAGATTGCGTCCTGGATTTTCCGGCCACGCCCCCAGCCACCCCGCCCCCACGAAACACGGAAGCCTATATCTCGCACAGTTTAAGAGCTAGGGCCACCAAAATTGGAGGATAGACTTATTGTCAGCCCCCCCAAAGATCGGCAAAAAATTTTGGGGCCCCGCCCCCTCCGCCCCCAAAAATCGCGAAAATTTATATCTTCCACAGTTTTAGAGCTAGAGTCACCAAAATTGGAGGATAGACTTATTGTCAGCCCCCCTAAAGATCGGCAAAAAATTTTGGGGCCCCGCCCCCTCCCGCCCCCAAAAATCGCGAAAATGTATATCTTCCACAGTTTCAGAGCTAGAGTCATTAAACTTGGAAGATAGAATTCTGGTCAGCCCCTCTAAATATCGGTAAAAAAAATTTGGGGCCACGCCCCCTCCCGCCCCCAAAAATCGCGAAAATGTATATCTTCCACAGTTTTAGAGCTAGAGTCAAGAAATTTGTAAAATAGACTTCTTGTCACTCCCTCTAAAGATCGGCCAAATTTTTTGGGGCCACGCCCCTTCCCGCCCCCAAAAATCGCGAAAGCTTATATCTTCCACAGTTTTAGAGCTAGAGTCACCAAAATTGGTAGATAGACTTCTGGTCACCCCCTCTTAAGATCGACCATGCCCCTCCCGTTCCCAAAAACTTGGAATGCCGATTTCGGGTCACCCAAACACCAGCAAAAATTTTCTGTTCACTTGCTTTCAGCTGTTCTTAAAATGGTATCAGAGTATTACGCAGTCGGCTCCGCCCGACTGCAACGTTCTCACTTGTTTCTTTTGCAGTTGTCCAAATTTAATTTTTCGAAAAATGTCCAAGTCGGCGAAAAAAGTCGCATTAAAGTTGAAATGAACGCAAAGCGAAAAGTTTTGCTGCCGCTCCTCACCCACTTGCAGCTGCGTCTCTATCTGGATTTCCATTTCCATTTCCATGAACTCCATCAAACTCCGTCCTTAGTCGTCAATCAGTGAGGCGCGCAAAGAGCAGAAAACATCTATGCGATAAACTCAATCTCAAATTGAATTTGAATATTACAACAGCTCAGAAGCTGGTAGCTGGAAGCTGGAAGCTGGCGCCTCTTGAAAGAATTTCCCTCCCGATATTTGCTTAGCGCCACATTACCAGATGTCGACTGTCCGACCAGAGCAGCAATGCCTCCGGTTCGTGGCCATAAAAGTTGGAGGACGGCTCCGTTCGTGCATTAAATTAAATTCAGATTTAGCCAACGGCTCTGACATTCATCGATGCTCTGCTGCTGTTGTTGTCATACTTCTCAGTGGCACTGTGCGGTTCGCTTTGCTGCCAGCTGGCACTTGTCACTCCTAACTGCTAGCTGCTGGCTGCTGTCTGCTTTTGCATTTCCGCCACATGCATGTCCGACTGTCTTTCATGTTTCATGACACTTCTATTATGCTTCTATGCTTTCTTTTGCTTGTTATATTGCCTGTCGATTTGGTTTCGAGCTCGCTACCCAAAGCGTAGTAATTCCTTGTTGTCCTTCCTGGTCTGCTGGTCCACGTAAGCGCTCAAATCAGCAAATCGATCGTTTAAAGCAACTAAGCAACTTTATCTTAGCTCAATCAGTCCATACACTGTTAATTTGATTGAAAGCCAACTTTCTCGCAATCTCTTTTCGACTTTGAGTTGTCCCCAGAGCGTATCTGCTGTTTTGATATGCCCAAGTCGCGGCAATTGCTCGACACTTGAGACAAGCTTAGATTATTTTATTGCAAATTTAATCACTGTGCGCAATCAGCATAATCAAAGCTGAAATCACTCCGCCCCCCCGCCCCCATCCATCGTCAGCATAATCATCGCTGTCGGGAGACATTAGAACCCATAATATCATCTCTAATTCATAAAGTTCGAGGCGCCTTTGAGGTACGTGCCAGCAGCAGTGGGGCAGCAGGAAGGAGCTGCAATTGTTTTTGCCTGCCTAAAGACTGGGAATTGTCTCTCCTCCTCCTCCTCCTCCTCCTGCCACTGGTGCTCTCTGCCTGCCGATTTGTATAATTTGTTCACACTGCTCACTCACACATCCTCTCCGCTTGCCTCTTATACTTGCAGCAGCCCACGATTCCGACTCACGCTACATGTCCGCCGAGGAGCAGAGCCGGGAACTGGCACGCAGCATACGGCGCGAGGTGGGCAAACTTTCCGAGCAATGGAACAATCTAATCGATAGATCTGACAATTGGAAGCATCGTCTGGACGAATACATGACGGTAAGTCTGCCAGCCACACGACTTTACTTACTTCTTCTACTTCGACTTCTACTTCTACTTCTACTACTTCATTCACCATTTCGCTCTGTGATATTTTCATAATTTTCCTCTGACTTGCGGGCGAATTTTCTTATAAGAAAATTTGAATTGACTCAGTGCCCGTGACTTTTTGCCGTTGTAATTTGTATGCCCTCCAATTTGTTTTAGCTTGAGCAGTTCGAGCAGCCTCTCAAATTTCTTTTTCGAGGGTCCTTTTCTGTCTCTGTGTGTGTGTGTGTGTACTTTTTTGTATGCAATTATATTTGCCAAGTGGAAGTGTGCTCAAACTTTTTCAGCAAGTAATTTGTTGAGCAAATCAAATCACAGCTGCAAATGTGAGCTGAATGCGAAAGTCTTTGAATTGAATCATTAGAGGCATACATAATTTGTTATTTCCGAGCTCATCGATTACTGCTGTCACTAGTACAATCTCAGCCAGCTAAAAGGCATCAGCTTAAAGTCTTAAGATGTACAAAATGTAAATTGAAAAATTAAAACAGCGTTCTGTTTTTGTAAACTAAACGAAATTATTCCATCATTTCTTTTTTCCAAATATACCATTTAGTTTTCTCAGCACATACGAATTCTAAATCCTAAATATATTATTCAATTACATTTCTATGTTTTGGACGTAACAAAAAAACCAACAACAACAACAATGAAATATAACACAGTCTGTTGCAAATGTTGAATGCCTTTTGCTTTCGCATTGTTCTCCATAGAATTTGGGGTTTCTTGGCAGTTTGATTGGTGGTTGGATTATGGGTTCAGCTGATGGCTAATAAATGCAAGTGTGCTTTTTACGGCACATATCGTTTGGTTTGCAAAACAACAGCAGCAACGACAACACGAATAACCGCAAAATATTTGCCACAAATGTGACGGATGGACGGACGGACGGATGGCAACGGCTGCCGTTACTCATACGCACCGTAAATTTGATGCAACAAAGTTTGGCCGCATAAAAATGTCACCGAGCGTGCAAACAATGGATATACAAGTATAACATACACCCACACACACACACACACACACACACACACATATCCGTGTATAACTCGTTGAGGGGGCGGTTGTATATAAAATATCGAAGCGCATAAAATGCACATATTGTGTAGCATACTTTTGGGCAACTGGGCTAAGCCGAGACGAAAATCAATACAAAGCAAGCAAAAGGCATTGCCATAAAATGAAACAATATTCTCTCAGCTCGAAACAACAAGTGAACGGCGTAGAAGGAATATTTGCAACAAAATGCGCATAAATACGACACTTGAGTGGCAAAGCAAGAGCTGGAAAGTTGGCTTAAGATGTCAGGCATTAAGGGCTAGACGCTGAAACGTTGCCTAAGGCTTCGCTGCAATGTTGCGACATATGTACGTTAATGTGACCATATTTAAAGCCAAGCCCAATCCATATAAACACAAATCCACATCAAAAGAATTCATGTTGGGCTCAGCTAGATATTATTTCTGTGTTCTGTGCTTTTTAGATAATATTTTTCGTTAGTTGTCTCATATTTTTGTGTCTACATCCGTTTTCACTTGGGAGCAGTTTACATTTTATTGGGTCAAACTAAACAAATTTGTATACTAAAAGGCAGCCAAGTGACCTATTTATGAGCGCTTAAACTGAAATTGTTTGAAAGCCTCTTAAAAGTTGCAAGTATCAGTTTCGAGTGTGAAACGACTCAGAGTGATTAAATTAATATAGAATACTGTTTCAAAATACTCTACGATAAGAAAAGCAAGATCTATGAATATTATTCCATTCTACTTACAAAAATATTTTGCAAAAAATAAATAAATCCTTTAAATAGAAGGATATATGTATATTCAGTACATTATTTAGCTAGCAAAGCGGCCAGAGTTATTCAACAATATTTCGCTATCTAGTGTTTTTAAAATCATAAATTTTTTATTAAGTGCCAACAAAAGCACCTTTGAAACATGAGTAGCTCAACTTTTTCGGATACTCTTGGCATCACTTAACACAATTTAATTTTTATGCCATGCGGTCTTTTTGGAAAAGAGTGCTTGCCATGCAGGTTGCAACCGCTGGAAAACTGATAAGGCAAACTTTAATAAAATTAACAAAGTGCTGGAGGAACAGCAGCAACAACAACAAAAAAAGAGCAAAATAGAATTAAAAAAGTTTCTGAACAAGCTGGGAAAGTTAGCGGAGCGCGCAGCGCGGCAGTTTCGGCAGGGAAAACGTAAAAAGTTTAAATAAATGCAACTTAAAACAATTACCAGGAAAGCAGCACAAAAATGCGAGCAACACGCAGAAGCGCAAATGAAACTTTCTATGTGTTAAAATAAACGCTTTATGGCGCGCAGTTGACTCTCTTAAAATGAAGTCGCCCAAAGGCCAGCCACATGCATCCACCAGCCCCAGCCCCACTGATGTGCCACCAACTTTGCCCGCAACTGGCTAGCTCAGCACGCGAGTCCTGACCACGACCAGCTCTCTAAGCCACAGCCTGCAGTGCGGTTAATTGGCCACAAAAACGTTTGTCTGCTATATCTGCTATGTGCTAGATGCTGTCTTCCTTGCGCCAAGAATTTCTATTAATTTAATAAAACTTTGTCCGGCCATCGCGTGTATTAAATTGGATTTGCAATTTCATTTGCATTTGTTGAGCATACGCCATGGTGTCAGCAATAAGCCACTGACATGCAAAAAAAAAATACGCGCCACGTCATTTTCACGCAGCATAGCCCACATTTTGTCATCTCTTTCATGTCAATGAAATTAAAGTGGAAAAATTAAAAGTTCGCTGAACAAACTGAAAATAAAATGTAAACGATTTTGCACGTAAACAATTCAAAAGCAGACCAGCAACACAGTAAGGTGCGTCATATTTAAATTATAGCAGAGCAACTCGACTGCAAATTATGTTAAAGATGTTGCAAGCGTATTTTAAAGCATTCGGTTGATATCGTATTCTACAGTTACAAGTGGGAAAGTCTTATCTTCGGCGTGCCTCTTTTCGAACCTTTAGACATCTTTCACTCTACCAACTGCAGCACCGAAATATTTAATGACGCATATCTTTGCTAATTAAAACTCAATCGATTTGAAATTTTAAACATTGATGAGTTATAAGGATGTTCAAGTGTACAAGGAAATTTAAAACGATAGCCTTGAAAAGATCGGATATATGGCCAAAACCGACTTCCAGTTGTATGGCAGCTATAAGATATAGTGGTCCGATCCGGCTGGTTCCGACCAATGTGCTGTCCCTTTGAATAATAAGTCTCTGTGCAAAGTTTTATCACGATAGCTCAAAAACTGAGGGACTAGTTTGCATACATACAGACAGACAGACAGTCTTTGCAATATCAATTTGTTTTGGTCATTCTAAGCAGTAACTTTTGGGGGTCTCCGACGCTTCCTTCTATGCATTACACACTTCAGCACAAACTTCATAGACTATTTTCTTCGAAAGGAGTATAATTATATATTTCTTAAACATTGATCCAATTGCCAAAGATCGTCAAAAGTGAGTTAAGAGCAGAAACAATGAATCCCCAACTAATTTTCATATACATGAATCATTCAAAGCAAGTTGGCCTTCTTTTCGTTGTGTACTGAGAGAGCTCTTGTCAAATCAAAGCATATTTGCCTGAACTCTGTTGCCTTTAGCCACAGACTTGAGTGTTTAGTGCTTAATGGCCGTCAAACTGAACCTTTGATGCCACTTGGTCACTTGCTCACTTGGTGAACCACAAAATGTACGTTGCACGTGCCGCATCTTCAATCAACATGCTACTCAACCGAACTCAATTGCGATTGTCTGCCAATCAGATGCGACTGCAATTAGAGACGAACTGGCCACTGCCACTGCCACTGGATGCACCCTGGCAACTCATCGGATAGTTAGTGCTCCGGCACACGAATGATGCATGACCACATCAATGTCATGTCCAACTGCCTTTGGGCTGCGCTCGACAACCGCAGGCCATGAACTAAATGAATGATCATGCTAATGAAGAGTTGTCTGCACGACAACTAGCCAAACTACTTTTGCTTCATTGGAGGACTTTCCAGCATTATAGAGTTGAGAGCAACAGCAACTGGGGCAATTACAGGGACCAACTCCATTGAGTTGCCACTTAACACAATTGCGACCATTTAAGCCACATAAATGCGTTGAAAGTCGTCAGTTGGTGCGGCAACTAAAAAGCAATTGCTTTGTCCTGTGAAATATGTTTCCATTGATTTCCTGTAAAACTGTTAAAATAGCGAAAATAAATGTGGCAAGTACGCTTTGAAATTGCAGAAGTCACATGGGGAGCTAACAGGATGCCTCTTGGGCTCCCGGGCGACACTGCACACATTGCTGCTTGCCATCATTTAACCACATGTGGTCGATATTGACGCTGGACACACACACACACGCACACACACACACACACACACACGCACAACCAACTCATTTAACCCCTTATGACCGCTGGTCTTGGCCACTGTAGCAGCTGCTGTTGCTTTGCCAGCTTCTCCTGCTACTGGCTATGTTTGCCCTGCCCTCCCTCCCTGTCCTCGTTATCCTTGAGCCCACTTGGCCCTCTTTCTTCTGGCTGTTGCTGCCGAGTACTTTGCCTGTGGTCAGCTTGGCTGGAGGCAAGGACACTCCATGTATAATGGGAGCTGGCCTTTGCAGCGACGCGGCTGCAGTTTAGCTTAGTTTATTATGCAGCCCTGACACAATGAAATCAATTTCGATTTTACCAAAAATCCTTCAATAAATCACTCATACGCAGTGTGATGCTAAGCTCGTCCTGCTTGTTTGGCCAACAGTCTGTGATTTACGGCAGCTAGATGTTTCTAAATTACATTTTTAAGTCTTGGCCCATAAGTCAAGGGACCGACCACAAGTTTAACACTTGCTATCAAATATTTTTCAGCAAAAGTGCAGCCCTAAAAGTATGCAACAAATTCTAGCTAGTACACAAACCATCAAATTAAAACTCAGCGAAATAAGAGCAAGAAAACGAACACTTTACTGTTGAAAAACATCAATCAATCGCAAATATTTGACATTGCTCAGCAATATACCATATTTACAATGCTTTTTAATTATCGCATTCATCCTGCATTCCCTGCTGATGGCATGTTATACCTTTAAACTAGCCGAACGCAAACAGCACTATGCCAATGATTTATTGAACACAAATTGCAGCTGAACTGTCAAAACTACGAAAAAACAACAACAACAACATTGCAATGCCAAAAGAAAAAGTACAGCTTGAAAGCCAAGCCAAAAATAACGAAATATTTCCCGCTAACCACGTGGGAAATCAATTGATTGTCACGCTAAAATGGCTCTGGCTCTGCCTTTGGCTCTGGCTTTGGTTATTCGTTGTGATTACTTTAGCTATGAGTGTAACTCAGCTCCAGGTGCATAAGCCACCACCACCCCCCACCCAATCCACAGCACCACCCGCTATCAATTTGAGGCCACACATTGCGCTGACTTTTTTGTGCCATTTTGTTGCTGTTGTTGTTCTTGTTGTTGTTGTTTGCAGCAAGACTTTTATTTGCAAAAGTGCAGCAATATGCCACGAAATGTAACTGTGTAATTGTCAAACGTGTTATTGACAATGCAAGCACACACACACACACACACACACACACACACACACACACTCGCACACCGTTCAAATATGTGTTTTTAACCCAATCCATTTGTCCTGCCATCAATATTTTTTTTGTTGGTTGTTTAGTTTGTCTGTCGCCGCCATTTTGTGTGCAACGCAACTTTTCCAATTTTAACCTTTTAACCGAATTGGTATTGGGCAAATTTCATAAATACTTGCTTGCCCTTTTTTCTGCGTCATTTTGGGTAAACATTGTGAGCATCAAATAAAATAGAGAATTTAATTGACTTTGTTTTGCATATGTTTATGCGCATTCGAATAATACATAGTCGATAAATAACAAAATTACTATGCTTTTATTGTTGTTTGAATTGAAAATTGAATTGAGTTTAGTTTTAGCATGCAAATAACATAAGTATAAACTTTAGTTACAATAAATGCAGCTTTAGATTTTCGACAAAAATTAGATAATACTTTCAATACAATGGAGCATTTTCAGATGCAGCTATTTTATTTTAAAATATTTACCTTATTGAAATTATTTAAAATATACCATAACTTATTTGGTTGAAATTGTTGATAAATTAAGGATATAAGTGTTGGCAATTTGTACATGTCAGCCAGCCAAAAGTTATAGAGATGCCAACCGCAATTAATAAATGCTAAGAAGCTGAAACCAAAAAGACTTTTAACTCAATTGAAATGTAACAAAACACCACATGCAATGACTTGGCTGCTCACAGACTGAAATTGAAATTACAAATGCAGGAAATCCGACAAAAACAAAACCAAAACAAGTAAGAGTGCTCTAGTCGGGAGTGCCCGACTACGAAATACCCTGAACCCAGCTCTGACATCCATTCATACTTGCCTAATAGTGTGCATACATACAGACACACACATACTGCAAGCAGTGCAAGCGGTTTAAGCAGTTAGCTTGCTTTTTCACTGAGCCCCACACAATGGAAAGTTAAATCTTAAATAACTTCTGTGTTTATTGTCCGATCTTATTGAATTTTTTGGGGCAAGCAATTGTCGATAATATGTGTTACCAAACCAAATTGCAAG